>WNGS01164770.1:29474-80499 GCA_020271785.1 Procambarus virginalis | reverse complement strand
GTGTCCTAGACCATGTGTTGTGTGTGTGTCCTAGACCATGTGTTGTGTGTGTCCTAGACCATGTGTTGTGTGTCCTAGACCATGTGTGTGTGTGTCCTAGACCATGTGTTGTGTGTCCTAGACCATGTGTTGTGTGTGTCCTAGACCATGTGTTGTGTGTCCCCTAGACCACGTGTTGTGTGTCCTAGACCATGTGTTGTGTGTCCTAGACCACGTGTTGTGTGTCCTAGACCATGTGTTGTGTGTGTCCTAGACCATGTGTTGTGTGTGTCCTAGACCACGTGTTGTGTGTCCTAGACCACGTGTTGTGTGTGTCCTAGACCATGTGTTGTGTGTGTGTCCTAGACCACGTGTTGTGTGTGTCCTAGACCATGTGTTGTGTGTGTGTCCTAGACCACGTGTTGTGTGTCCTAGACCATGTGTTGTGTGTCCTAGACCATGTGTTGTGTGTGTGTCCTAGACCACGTGTTGTGTGTCCTAGACCACGTGTTGTGTGTCCTAGACCATGTGTTGTGTGTCCTAGACATTTATGAGAGGGGCCCACAACCCACAGGAGGTTGTGAGAGGGGCCACAACCCACAGAAGGTTGTGAGAGGGGCCACAACCCACAGGAGGTTATGAGAGGGGCCACAACCCACAGGAGGTTATGAGAGGGTGACCACAACCCACAGGAGGTTATGAGAGGGGCCACAACCCACAGGAGGTTGTGAGAGGGGCCACAACCCACAGGAGGTTATGAGAGGGGCCACAACCCACAGGAGGTTATGAGAGGGGCCACAACCCACAGGAGGTTATGAGAGGGGCCACAACCCACAGGAGGTTGTGAGAGGGGCCACAACCCACAAGGAGGTTGTGAGAGGGTGACCACAACCCACAGGAGGTTGTGAGAGGGTGACCACAACCCACAGGAGGTTGTGAGAGGGGCCACAACCCACAAGGAGGTTGTGAGAGGGGCCACAACCCCACAGGAGGTTGTGAGAGGGTGACCACAACCCACAGGAGGTTGTGAGAGGGGGCCACAACCCACAGGAGGTTGTGAGAGGGGTGTTGTGGCACAAGAACAACTCCACAATCACAACAGGTGTTCCTGACTGTCAATACTAACCTTGCCATTGTGGTGTGAGTGTGGGGCCGACAGATGGCTTCCATGGTTGGCTGTGGGGGTGGGCAGGAAGGTGGTGGGTGAGGGTGGGTGGTGGTGCAGGTGGGGGAGGTGCAGGTGGTGGCTGTGGCTGGTTGTGAGGTGGGTTGTGGTAGCGGTTGTGCTGGAGTCACTGTTGGCTAGGCTGAAGGTGAAGGTATGATCGCGGGCGGGGGACGGAGCTGTGAGGTGGGTGGGAGGGTGGGTGGGCGTGGGTGCGGGCGTCAGGGTGTGGGCGTGGAGGGAGGACGGGGCAAGGTTGTGGGCGGAGGTGGGCGGGTCTGGAGGCGCCCACGTCTCTTCAATACGGAGCTGTATGCAGGCGAGGGACGCCGCCTCCTCTTTGCTGCACGCTAACTCTCCGCTCACCACCAGCTCCTGCAACTGTAAGGTAAACACAGACATTACTGACTGCCCACAGCACAGTCCCACAGCACAGTCCCACAGCACAGTCCCCCAGCACAGTCCCCCAGCACAGTCCCCCAGCACAGTCCCCCAGCACAGTCCCCACAGCACAGTCCCACAGCACAGTCCCACAGCACAGTCCCCCAGCACAGTGCCCCAGCACAGTCCCCCAGCACAGTCCCCACAGCACAGTCCCCACAGCACAGTCCCACAGCACAGTCCCACAGCACAGTCCCCCAGCACAGTGCCCCAGCACAGTGCCCCAGCACAGTCCCCCACAGCACAGTCCCCCACAGCACAGTCCCACAGCATACCTGAATAAAAGTATTAATATAAGTGGCCATTAGTTCCAGGAGTGAGCAGTCAGCTCTCCGAGTGCCACTCCGCCCATCAAACTAGTACCGAGAATCTAAAGTTCACTTTGGAGTACTTGCACATTGTATGTAAATTCTGTGTAAAGGAACAATGGACTCATTTATATAAGGTTGAAAGAGAGTTCGGTTCAATAGGAATATAAAGAGATCAGAAACTATGAGAGATCCGTATAAACGGGCGGATGACGTGGCCAGCAGACCAGTCGCCCACCAGACGTGACGGGGAGAGGACGCGTCAACTGACCGCCTTCATTTTAACGGGTCACATTCTGCTAGACATCCTGCCAAGCCTCAATGTTGTATTTGTTCAAGTAGCAGGAGACACTAGAGTAGTCTGAGGGATAAATAGATTCCATGTTTCCTAATATATTCTTAATTTTAACATTACCAGACCAAAGGATTTAACTTTACCGTATTGCTTATGGTATTTGAGAATGGCAAACCACATTGACGATTTATTATTAATATATATGTGTGGAGGTCCATTAGGAATACGAGTTTCTTCTGAATATTTTATTCTGTTATATATAGTTAATTGTAAATGTATCTATATATACTAGCTGTACCCGGCCACGCGTTGCTGTGGCTTAACCACAGTAATTTTACCTGTCCCCCCCAGTCCTCCCACCATACCCCCCCCCACACACCCATCTCGTCCTCCCCACCATCCCCCACTCCCTCGTCCGATGCCTTACCAAATGATCTGATGTTCCCATCAGAAAATTGGGACCATCAAGTGATCTGATGTTGCCATCAATGAAATTTTATGAAAAACAGGTAAAATATGAAATGAAAATATGAAAAAATAAAAAATAAACTATACTCACAAAATGAACGGCATGGTAAACAACACAGCTCAATTCCAACGCAATTCGCGCAAAATAATTAAATCAAAATGAAAATATATCAAAATCTATGAAAATTCTATTTATCAATGCAATCATAAACATTGAAATGGAATTGTAACATTTAGTATAGCATGTGTGTTGCTCTTACATGCAACAGATGGCGCTGTTTGTCAAGAAAAACAGTTTTACCTGTCACAGGTGTGGCATCTATACTTATACTTTCGAAATGAACGGTATGGTAAACAACACAGCTTAATTCCCATAAAATGTCACACAAAATAATACAATAAAAATAAAGCAAATTTAAAACTTTAAAAATAAAATTTATCAATATAATCAAAAACATTGAAATGGAATTCGTGACATATTTAGTAGAGCGTGCATGTTGCTAGTATGTGTAACAGGTGGCGCTGTTTTTCAAAAACGCATGTTTTTTACCTGTCACAGGGGTGGCATCTATATAGTAGATATATAAAAAGACGCGCGTATTTCAATGCAACTTTGTGTAAAAATTTCAAAGCAATTGGTGAAGAACTTTCGGAGATTAGCGGTTTTGAACAAACGAACATTTCCATTTTATACATACATATTATATATATATATATATATATATATATATATATATATATATATATATATATATATATATATTAGTATATTTTGGTAGCAGTCTTTCCTGTAGACATATGTTATTAAATATGACCGAAAAAGTAAGATTAATAATTCTAACACGAATTTTCTCAATTTTCCTTATGTTTGTTTTTACTGATGACGGTAAATGAAAAATCAATTCTCCAAAATTCATTCTTTATTTCTTAGTCTGACGCGACACTTGAGCGCGTTTCGTAAAACTTATTACATTTCAAAGACTTTAGTTACACACACTGAACAGAGTTTAAACAGCTTTCTTTTTTATACCTGCATTTGGGTGAGGTGACATGTTACAATGGTTTGGGGTGAGGTGAGAACAAACACAGAACACGAAACAATGGGTATAAGCTAAAGGGAAGAATAGATCTGTAACTGCAGAAGGCCTATTGGCCCATATTTCTTGATGTTTCTATATTGGAGCGGAGTCTTGAAGTGGGTAGAATATAGTTGTGCGTTAATTGGCTGTTGATTGCTGGCCAGCAATCAACAGCCAATTAACGCACAACTATATTCTACCCACTTCAAGACTCCGCTCCAATATAGAAACATCAAGAATATGGGCCAATAGGCCTTCTGCAGTTACAGATCTATTCTTCCCTTTAGCTTATACCCATTGTTTCGTGTTCTGTGTTTGTTCTCACCTCACCCCAAACCATTGTAACATGTCACCTCACCCAAATGCAGGTATAAAAAGAAAAGCTGTTTAAACTCTGTTCAGTGTGTGTAACTAAAGTCTTTGAAAATGTAATAAGTTTTACGAAACGCGCTCAAGTGTCGCGTCAGACTAAGAAATAAAGAATGAATTTTGGAGAATTGATTTTTCATTTACCGTCATCAGTAAAAACAAACATAAGGAAAATTGAGAAAATTCGTGTTAGAATTATTATCTTACTTTTTCGGTCATATTTAATAACATATATATATATATATATATATATATATATATATATATATATATATATATATATATATAAACCGCCGTGGAAGTCTCAAGAGTTCCAATGATAATTTAAGCTTGGAACACAAGTGACCACAAAGTTGAAGAAGGCAACACAGTAGGGGCAATTAGGTTACTTACCAGTGAAGACACAATTGCCCCTAGAGATACGCAACTGCCGACTCACAGAGAGAAGCACCCTCCTAGAGTACCGTGGGAACCCACTGCTTGGGACACAAATGTCCCAGACATGGGACCTCTATTCCTCCAAGCATCAGAGGTATACAAAGCCATCATGTCATTTCCACCAGTAAATCGTTAGTTGTACATGATACAACCAACGATTACTATAAAACCAAGAAAACTGCCAACCTACTCATGAGAAACTCTCCAGACACAAAGCAGAACGCTTTAAAGGAGACCAACGTCGTCTATGCCTTCAAATGCCCACTTGGGACTGTAAGCCTCAAAGAACTCAGTATATAGGCAAGACAACAACATCTCTTTCCAGGCGATTAACGATGCATAAGCAACAGGGCTCCATTAAGGAGCATATAATCTCTTCCCACAACCAGACCATCACCAGAGAAGTCTTAACAAACAACACAGAAATCATCGATAGATACAGCGATGGCAGGCGATACAACGATAACAGGAGACTCGACATCATCGAGGCACTACACATCAAAAAGTCAACACCAGCAGTCAACAGCCAATTATCATAACTACATTCTACCCACTTCAAGACCCTGAACCAGCACAGAAGGAAGAAGATAAACCACACAATGCACTATTGACTAGTGTTCTATCACCTCGCCCCCAAAAATTAAGAGAGTATCTTCTTGAGGTTATGTTGAGATGATTTCGGGGCTTAGCATCCCCGCGGCCCGGTCCTCGACCAGGCCTTCACCCCCAGGAAGCAGCCCGTGACAGCTGTCTAACTCCCAGGTACCTATTGACTGCTAGTAACAGGAGCATCAGGGTGATGAAACGTTTTGCCCATTTGTCTCCGCCTCCACCGGGGATCAAACCCGAAACCTCAGGACTACGAATCCAAAGCGCAGTCCACTCAGCTGTCAGGCGGCCTATGTAAATTTGTCTTTACCCATTGATTTGTTTCCTATCACCTCACCCAAGAACGAATATAATCATGGAATAGAGTGTGGAAAATTGTCTTTGAAAATGGAAGAAGTGTCTTGCGAAACGCTTCTAGACGTCAGACCATAAATAAAGTGTGAAAATGAACTTTGGAGGTTAATTTTTCAGCTACCCTCGACAGTGAAGAAAAACATAAAAAATATTGAGAAGATTTATGTAGAATCATTAATCTTACCCTTTTGATAATTTTCAACAACATATGTTTACAAGAAAATACTGCCACAAATATNTTACAGTGTAGGGGGGGGGACTACAGTGTAGGGGGGACTACAGTGTAGGGGGGCTAGTGTAAGGGGACTAGTGTAGGGGGGACTACAGTGTAGGGGGCACTACAGTGTAGGGGGCACTACAGTGTAGGGGGGACTACAGTGTAGGGGGCACTACAGTGTAGGGGGACTACAGTGTGGGGGGCACTACAGTGTAGGGGCACTACAGTGTAGGGGGCACTACAGTGTAGGGGGCACTACAGTGTAGAGGGCACTACAGTGTAGGGGGCACTACAGTGTAGGGGGCACTACAGTGTAGGGGGCACTGCAGTGTAGGGGGCACTACAGTGTAGGGGGCACTACAGTGTAGGGGGCACTACAGTGTAGGGGGGGGGGACTACAGTGTGGGGGGGACTACAGTGTAGGGGGGACTACAGTGTAGGGGGGACTACAGTGTAGGGGGACTACAGTGTAGGGGGGACTACAGTGTAGGGAAGACTACAGTGTAGGGGGGACTACAGTGTAGGGGGGACTACAGTGTGGGGGGGACTACAGTGTAGGGGGCACTACAGTGTAGGGGGCACTACAGTGTAGGGGCACTACAGTGTAGGGGCACTACAGTGTAGGGGCACTACAGTGTAGGGGCACTACAGTGTAGGGGGGACTACAGTGTAGGGGGCACTACAGTGTAGGGGCACTACAGTGTAGGGGGCACTACAGTGTAGGGGCACTACAGTGTAGGGGGCACTACAGTGTAGGGGCACTACAGTGTAGGGGGGACTACAGTGTAGGGGCACTACAGTGTAGGGGGCACTACAGTGTAGGGGCACTACAGTGTAGGGGCACTACAGTGTAGGGGGCACTACAGTGTAGGGGGCACTACAGTGTAGGGGGACTACAGTGTAGGGGGACTACAGTGTAGGGGGACTACAGTGTAGGGGCACTACAGTGTAGGGGGACTACAGTGTAGGGGGCACTACAGTGTAGGGGGCACTACAGTGTAGGGGGGACTACAGTGTAGGGGGACTACAGTGTAGGGGGACTACAGTGTAGGGGGACTACAGTGTAGGGGGACTACAGTGTAGGGGGCACTACAGTGTAGGGGCACTACAGTGTAGGGGCACTACAGTGTAGGGGGACTACAGTGTAGGGGGCACTACAGTGTAGGGGGCACTACAGTGTAGGGACACTACAGTGTAGGGGCACTACAGTGTAGGGGCACTACAGTGTAGGGACACTACAGTGTAGGGGGCACTACAGTGTAGGGACACTACAGTGTAGGGGCACTACAGTGTAGGGGCACTACTGTGTAGGGGCACTACTGTGTAGGGGCACTACAGTGTAGGGGGCACTACAATGTAGGGACACTACAGTGTAGGGACACTACAGTGTAGGGACACTACAGTGTAGGGACACTACAGTGTAGGGGCACTACAGTGTAGGGGGCACTACAGTGTAGGGGGCACTACAGTGTAGGGGCACTACAGTGTAGGGGGCACTACAGTGTAGGGGCACTACAGTGTAGGGGACACTACAGTGTAGGGGCACTACAGTGTAGGGACACTACAGTGTAGGGACACTACAGTGTAGGGACACTACAGTGTAGGGACACTACAGTGTAGGGACACTACAGTGTACGGGGCACTTCAGTGTAGGGGGCACTACAGTGTAGGGGGACTACAGTGTAGCCAAAAACGATAATCGTTGATAGAAAAGTGAGGCAGCACAAATGTTTAGACAGAAAAAGCTTCAATGTGGTCACTTGACGCCGCCAAAAAACATTACCATTTGGCCACCGCAGAGCTGCATAAATGTGGCCATAATGTTAATGTCCGGACAAGTGTGGCCATAACATTAATGTCCGGACAAGTGTGGCCACATGCTGCTTCGTGCGGACACATAAGAATTCATCTGACGTTACCTGGAAGGCCTCGCTACGGGTTAAGGGAACTGGGACTGTGCAACTGGCACTGCAATGTTGATCATACCAAGGCAAGCTTGGGATGAGTGCAAGAGTGCACGTGTGCCCAGACTGACCAATACCTGTAATGGTATAGGTTGTGTGTGACCATTCCTGACCTCTCCATTCCCCTCCCACTTATTGGGCTGGCTGGAACCCAAAGTTGCCAATGGTGACTTACCTTTGGTGGTTCATCCCTTGTTGTGACAACTGTGTTAACCCCACATTCACGGGGTTCCCGGCGACGTCACTCCGTACACTCGTACGCGTGTGACTCCTCCTAACACTACTACATTAAAGGATCTCGTTGGCCCCACTCTGGAGCCTAAGTAATTTGGTCTCTGTCAACATGAACATTCTCGGCCTGATGATGTACATCCATGAGCACCTGGTTGTATGTTCCAACGTTAATTTTAACTCCACCCTGAGTGGCTCACATGTACCTGCAACCCTTCCTGCAGCCATCCTAAAGTAGCCAGGCTGCAACCCTGGCAGCCTGGCTACTTTATCCTGCATTGCTGAAGCCTTCATTCAGATGTCCAAACATACCATGTTGAATGCCAGCACTGTTGTTCTGCACCATGTTGCTACTGGAGACAGACCTCAAACACTGCCAGGAAGATATTTATTATATCCTCAAGACCTGCTTGATACCTGCTTGATGGGGTTCTGGGTGTTGATCTACTCCCCAAGCCCGGCCCGAGGCCAGGCTTGACTTGTGAGAGTTTGGTCCACCAGGCGGTTGCTTAGAGCGGCCCGCAGGCCCACATACCCACCACAGCCCGGTTGGTCCGGCACTTCTTTTAGAAAACTAGATACTTTTCTCTTGAAGATGTCCACGGTTGTTTCAGCAATATTTCTTATGCTCGCCGGTAGGACGTTGAACAACCGCGGACCTCTGATGTTTATACAGTGTTCTCTGATTGTGCCTATGGCACCTCTGCTCTTCACTGGTTCTGTTCTGCATTTTCTTCCATATCGTTCACTCCAGTACGTTGTTATTTTACTGTGCAGATTTGGGACCTGGCCCTCCAGTATTTTCCATGTGTATATTATTTGGTATCTCTCTCGTCTCCTTTCTAGAGAGTACATTTGGAGAGCTTTGAGACGATCCCAATAATTTAGGTGTTTTATCTCGTCTATGCGTGCCGTATATGTTCTCTGTATTCCCTCTATTTCAGCAATCTCTCCTGCTCTGAAGGGGGAAGTGAGTACTGAGCAGTACTCAAGACGGGACAACAAGTGACTTGAAGAGTACAACCATTGTGATGGGATCCCTGGATTTGAAAGTTCTCGTAATCCATCCGATCATTTTCTGGCTGACGCAATATTTGCTTGGTTATGCTCCCTAAACGTTAGGTCGTCAGACATCATTATTCCCAAATCCTTTACATGTTGTTTTCCTACTATGGGCACATTTGATTGTGTTTTGTACCCTGTATTATGTTTAAGGTCCTCATTTTTACCGTACCTGAGTACCTGGAATTTATGACTATTAAACATGTTTTTTCTGCTGCCCAGTCAAAAACTTTATATAATTCTGCTTGTAGTTTTTCAGTGTTTTCAGCAGAGGATATTTTCATGCTGATTTTTGTGTCATCTGCAAAGGACGACACGAAGCTGTGACTTGTATTTGAGTCTATATCTGATATGAGAATAAGGAACAGCAGCGGTGCAAGGACTGTACCCTGAGGTACAGAGCTTTTACCTATGCTCAGACACGATTTTATATGGTTGACTGTTACTCTTTGTGTTCTGTTCGACAGAAAATTGAGTATCCAGCGTCCTACTTTACCAGTTATTCCCATTGACCTCATTTTGTGAGCCATCACTCCATGGTCACATTTGTCGAATGCCATTGTGAAGTCCGTGTATACCACATCTGCATTCTGTTTTTCTTTGAATGCTTCAGTGATTTTGTCATAGTGGTCAAATAGCTGAGATAGGCATGATGATCTCACTTTAAATCCGTGTTGGCCTGGGTTGTGGAGGTTATTGGTCTCCATGTTGGTCTGGGTTGTGGAGGTCATTGGTCTCCATGTTGGCCTGGGTTGTGGAGGTCATTGGTCTCCATGTTGGTCTGGGTTGTGGAGGTCATTGGTCTCCATGTTGGTCTGGGTTGTGGAGGTCATTGGTCTCCATGTTGGCCTGGGTTGTGGAGGTCATTGGTCTCCATGTTGGCCTGGGTTGTGGAGGTCATTGGTCTCCATGTTGGCCTGGGTTGTGGAGGTCATTGGTCTCCATGTTGGCCTGGGTTGTGGAGGTCATTGGTCTCCATGTTGGTCTGGGTTGTGGAGGTCATTGGTCTCCATGTTGGTCTGGGTTGTGGAGGTCATTGGTCTCCATGTTGGCCTGGGTTGTGGAGGTCATTGGTCTCCATGTTGGCCTGGGTTGTGGAGGTCATTGGTCTCCATGTTGGTCTGGGTTGTGGAGGTCATTGGTCTCCATGTTGGCCTGGGTTGTGGAGGTCATTGGTCTCCATGTTGGCCAGGGTTGTGGAGGTCATTCGTCTCCATGAATCTAGTGACCTGACTCCTGATCACTCTCTCAAATACTTTTATTATGTGCGATGTTAGTGCAACTGGTCTATAATTCTTTGCCAATGTTTTGCTCCCTCCCTTGTGTAGAGGGGCTATGTCTGCTACTTTAAGTGCATCTGGTATCTCCCCCGTGTCCAAGCTCTTCCTCCACACTATACTGAGTGCCTGTGCTACCGGCACTTTGCATTTCTTTATAAATATTGAATTACATGAGTCTGGACCTGGGGCTGAGTGAATGGACATGTTGTCAATTTATCTTTCAAAATCTGCCACGCTCGTGTTGATATCAGTTATGTTTAAAGGTGTTTGGATATCACGCGTAAAGAAGTTGTCCGGGTCTTCCACTTTCATGCTGTTTTTGGAGTTCTAAACTTGTCCTCAAATTGCTTTTTTAGGATTTTACTGATTTTATGAATGCTTCAGTCTCTGCTCGATTTCTTCAATCTCACTCTGTTTAAATTATTCCTTCTTTGTATGGAAAGTTGTGTCTGCTTAAGCATTTCCGCTATTTCTTTCCTCCTTTTGTAGTGTCGTCTGCGTTCTCTTTCTACGTTGGACTTCTTTCTGGCTTTCCTCAAAGGAACATGTTTCAGACAGACTTCATATGGTTCAGAAGTTACTTTTCTATTCCTTGTGTAGGATTTTTATTACTTAGAACATTTTCCCATTGAATGTTTGTAAGTTCCCTGTTTATTTTCTCCCAGTCTAAACATTTATTATTAAAATTGAGTTTATTGAATAACCCTTCTCGCTTGTTGTTTTCTCGGTCCTACCACCATTATTAATGTTAGTTTACACTTTAATGAGCTTGTGGTATGAGTACGTAGTGTCTGAGACAGTAATGTCTCTGATTAGCTCATTATTGTTTGTAAATATCAGGTCAAGCGTATTTTCGTTCCTAGTTGATTTTGTAATCTGCTAATTGAGCGAGAATTTGTCACAGAATCTCTGTACTTCTCTAACCTGTGGTTGGTTATTTCCAGGTTGATTTCCTGCTATAATGTTATTGTTTGCTATTCTCCATTTTAAACTGGGTATATGGGCCCTCTACCCCAAGGACCCTGGGCCCAGGGCTTCTCTATCCTCCAGACTGACACACTCACTCAGCCCCATCGTGATGATTGTTGTCAGTCCCTTCGAGTCGTTAAGATCACTTTTGATAGACCTTTGTGTCTTCCATAATTCTTGCCAATGCCAGATGCTCCGTTTAGGAGTTCATCCCCTTCTCCACGCCTCTGTAATAGGTGTTGGATGTTCTGTCACGGTTCTTCAAGGAGCAGTAGCAAGATATCCCTTTTTTCCTTTGTATGGTGACCGTGGGCATTCTCATAGAGATTATTGTTATTGTTCTCAAGCTACACAGCTTCTGCTGTGTAGAGGCCAACAATGCCTTCTCTTGTACGGGCTTACACTAAGTTTGAAGAAGCGATCCTTGGCTTGAAGCATCATGATCGTACATCTTTCCTGAGGCTTGGCTCCTGGTCCACCATGTTGACTTTCTCGTGACAATCTATGCTCTTGTGTTGCACGACTCTTCCCTTCCTCAGGTCTGCAACCATTTCCACTTTACACCCTGACATCTCCACCCGCTCCCATCTTCTGCTTCTTTCCAATCTGTGGCCAAAGGTGTTAATCATGGATCAGTGACCCTCGTGTCCAATCTTCCTTCAAGTTCTCCTTCCTGCCAGGCTGGAACTGCCTCTCTCTCTCTCCTCCTCTTTCCTCTGTGCCTTCTGGCACTTTTCGACCCTATCTTTCTTCTCAGTCTTCCCCGCAGTCTTTTGTCCGTCTCCAACTGTCCAGCCACGCTGGTGTCCATCCTCCTCCCAGTCATCTCTGCTGTCCTCTCTCATTCCCCTTCTCTGCCTTCGACTGTGGCACAGTATGTCACTACTGGCCTGCCTGTCTCTCTCACTCAGAAAGGTAAGCCTGGTTCCTTTCCCTCATCCTCCCCAATGGGTAAGAAGGCTTCAAACCTCTCCCTAATTTCCACTTCTTTGTTCATCTCCTGATCTTCCTTCCTGCCTCTCCTCCCCTCTCGGTGTCGGAGTCGGCTGATCTAGCTATCAAAGTTCCCATAGCCTTTGAGTCTACCTTTGGTACTCTTCCCTGATACTGTGCACGCTGTAGTTCCTGTGGTTGTTCACCCTCCCTCCCGCCCTCGACCGCCCTTCTGCACAGCCTTTCTAGACTCCATCTGTGCTCCTTCCTGCCACCCTCTCGTCTCCATCTTTGGTGGATTAACCTATTCTCCTCTCCCTAACTTCACTGAACCTACTCATGATCCTCTCTAGTCGCCTGTGTCCTTTTCCTGTTCTCTGTTCTTTATTATGCCTGTTCTTCAATGGAATATTCGTGGTTTCTTTGCAAGTTTTCATGAACTTCAACTTCTGATGTCACAATTTTCATTGCTGTCTCCAGGAGTTAATGGTCACTTCCGTGGCTATTCCTTTCTCTTGCCCGTCTCTACTGCTCTATGGATCTGGAATGACGCTCCCTTTGTCACTCTACTTTTTCACTTGCATGTTCATTCCTCTGTCGCTCATATTTTTCTTTTTAAATAATACACTGAACCATTTATCTCCGCGAACTGCATGTTCCTCTGTGTTGGGGACCAATTTGGGACTTATTACAAGAGCCAATATGCCTTTTGGGAGAGTGTGTTTAAGCATGTCCTCTGTGGTGATGCTCTGACAGCTACTTAGGGCCGTCTCCAGGAACCTTTCGTCCACTCTCTCTCCTGAATCCCAGCGAGTCAACTCATGTTGGCTAGTGCTCTTGCACCCTTTTCTTTATTAATCTTTCCTTTTCCTCCTCTCCCATTTATATAGACGCGTGGTGGAAGGTCCTCAATGACCTCCATAAGAGTGACCATTATCATCCTCGTAACCCTCTTTTCTTTCCCCTCTTCTCTAGCGTTCCCTCGGCGGCGGTTTGATCAAGCGGACTGGACTCTTTTCATCCTCCAAGCTCCTCTCTCCAGCCCTTCTTATCTGCCTCTCCCGAGTCCTCTTGTTTACCCCGACACATTACACGCTGCCCTCTCCTGTTCCTTGTTATGCCTCCCGTGAAAGTGCATTTCCTTGTGATATTAGGATTGTGCTCGGACTGTACGCTGTCAGTATGTAGTGTACACTGACCATAGCTTCTCCCATTCCCTCTTCCCCCTTCCCTTGGTCAGTCCCCCCCCCTAGGCCATTTCCTGTCATAAACGGTTGGAGTCAAAGTTTCCCTTAGTCCAGCGAGACCTTCGCAGGTCACTTGGCCCCTCCTTCCCAATCATTGCCACCAATCCACCCAATCCCCCACCAATCGTTTCCCCTCTTCCTCTGCTTGCCAGTGACGAATTGAGAAGCAATAAAACTCAGCGCCATAAAACCATGTTCTCAAATTTCCTCTTGGGTGGCTGGCCAGACGGAGCTTGTCCCCGCCAGCTGGTTTTAACTGATTATTTCCAGTTTACACGAGTTACCACCTCTGGCCAGTGTCAGGCTATTCACTGGCCAAAGGGGGAAAGGGAGTTAGGTGGTGGTGATTACAATGCTTCACTACCTCAGTGAGGCCTATGGTTCTTCCCCCGAGCGTGGCACCGGGCTAGGAGCGCCAATCAATCTAAACCAAAGCTGGATACTCTGGTCCCCTTGGCCAATGGGTGCCCGGCTTTACCCTGGGGGGACTCCGCCTCTTGCGACTTACTCCAATCACTTGAGCCCCCAGGCCCAGTACCCCTGGCATCACTAACCAATGAAACAAAGGCCGCAGCTCTTGGCCAGTGACAGCGGCCGGACTCTTGGCCTGACAGTGGCCGGAGGCGGTAACTCATGTAAACTGGAAATAATCAGTTACAACCAGCTGGCGGGGACAAGCTTCGTCTGGCCAGCCATCCAAGAGGAAATTTGAGAACATGGTTTTATGGCGCTGAGTTTTATTGCTCCTTAATTCGTCACTGGCAAGCAGAGACAGGAGGAAGAGGGGAAACGAGGGGCCCCTGAGCTCTTACCCCTCAGGTGGGGCCCTGAGCTCTTACCCCTCAGGTAGGGGCACTGAGCTCTTACCCCTCAGGTAGGGGCACTGAGCTCTTACCCCTCAGGTAGGGGCACTGAGCTCTTACCCCTCAGGTGGGGCACTGAGCTCTTACCCCTCAGGTGGGGGCACTGAGCTCTTACCCCTCAGGTGGGGCACTGAGCTCTTACCCCTCAGGTGGGGGCACTGAGCTCTTACCCCTCAGGTAGGGGCACTGAGCTCTTACCCCTCAGGTAGGGGCACTGAGCCATTACCCCTCAGGTAGGGGCACTGAGCCATTACCCCTCAGGTAGGGGCACTGAGCCATTACCCCTCAGGTAGGGGCCCTCTTCCCTTTAACTACCTTCCCCTGTAAGAATGTTTCACTTGCATTCTTCCGTCTCGGGTCGCGTTTACAACCCGCCAAACACACACCGAAACTACGACGTTGGTACAACGTTCGAACAAGTTTTAACACCTCCTAACCAGTTATAACAACCAATATAGCAAGTTGTAACAACGTTCTAATACGTCATAAACACGTTAAGCCAAGATGTAACAACTTTATTACAAGTTGTAACCAGCGGAAAATAGAGACAGTTTTGGTTTGTGTTTCCAGGGAATGTGTCTCCTGATGTTCCATCAGTGTCCCCAGGGAGAGTCCCACTTCTTAAGGTTAGAAAGACCTTGACCCACACGGTAAAGGTCTCTACCCCTCTTAATGTAACACCTTTTCCTTAAACACTTTTCTTTGCACTCATACCCCCAATGCCCCTATTCACAGATGGGTCTAAGTCTGCCGAGGGTGTTATCTTATCTTGAGGTTATCTTGAGATGATTTCGGGGCTTTAGTGACCCCGCGGCCTGGTCGTCGACCAGGCCTCCACCCCTAGGAAGCAGCCCGTGACAGCTGACTAACACCCAGGTACCTATTTTACTGCTAGGTAACAGGGGCATAGGGTGAAAGAAACTCTGCCCATTGTTTCTCGCCGGCGCCCGGGATCGAACCCAGGACCACAGGATCACAAGTCCAGCGTGCTGTCCGCTCGGCCGACCGGCTCCCACCTCAAATGATCACTGTGCTAAGGAAGCTATCTGTACTTGTCCCATTTCCCAAAAAGGCATTCCTTACTCAGATTTCCACCCAGTCAGTCATTCACCAATCTGAAACCGTTGGCAGGGTCGGCCGAGCGGACAGCAAGCTGGACTTGTAATCCTGTGGTCCTGGGTTCGATCCCAGGCGCCGGCGAGAAACAATGGGCAGGGTTTCTTTCACCCTATGCCCCTGTTACCTAGCAGTAAAATAGGTACCTGGGTGTTAGTCAGCTGTCACGGGCTGCTTCCTGGGGGTGGAGGCCTGGTCGAGGACCGGGCCGCGGGGACACTAAAGCCCCGAAATCATCTCAAGATAACCTCAAGGGTCATTGGTCTGGTGTTACAGGTAAACAATTTCGTACTCTTAAAAGGTAGCTCGTCCCCTTGGCCTTCCTGCTGCTGTTGTGTACGACGGTGGGAAATGGCTCTGGCTAGGTCCCATATTCTCCATACACTGAGTCACAGGCACTTAATGGAACACTGCCCAACACTATTCTTCGAACTGCAGTGTCCCACTTACAGTCATGGACCTCCTGGTAGAATGTCCCAATTTTCAGGACAATTGTGTGCCTTGTTTTCCTAATGTCCCGCCAGGACACTTCTTCCTTGACGAAATCCTTAGTGAATCTGCTGCCTTTGACTCCGCTCACTATATGGACTTAAGTTCTTGTACCGAGGCCCTCGGTAACATTTAGCACCTTTGGACCATCCAGCAACACTGACTCCGTAGCCCCCTCAGCTTGGGGGCTCTTTGATAACTCACAACATACACCACTTGGTTCGTCTGTCTAATCACAAGTTGTCTAACAGTTAAGATAAAATTACTATTTACCAATATAATAAACTGACCAATGACACATCTGATTCATGAGTGTTTGACTGTGATTGGCCAGCAAGTGAACATGGTGAGGGAACGGTCGTGTCTCAGCTCGTCCCAACACCACTAACATTCCTTCACTAAACATTTCCCTAGGAAAAAAATGCTAAAAAATCCAGAAAGTTTCAAAACACAAACATGACACCAAGACGCCTTAAGGGACATTTGAGAAGTAATAATTGGACACAATGTTTCCGAGGCAGGTGACAAGGAGGTGAGGCGAGGGTGAGGGGAGATGAGTGAGGGAAGATGAGTGAGGTGAGATGAGGGGTGAGGGAAGATGAGTGAGGGGAGATGAGGGGTGAGGGAAGATGAGAGAGGAGACACATGCAGAGGACACATGGGCCCTACACACCTGCTGCTTCACGCTATCCTTCACGTGTCCCAGGAGGCAGACGGCCCGCGCCAGGCACATGTGCGACACACTTGCCCACACCTGCCCAGCTACACACGTGGCCCGACCAAAACACTCCTGCGTGAGACAACCTGACTCAGTATGCTCCAGCTCCTGGTCCCCCGCCCCGGCATCTCTGGCACGGGTTCTCTCTCCCATTATGACACATACCACGTGTCCTACACCACGTGTTCTGTGTCCTAGACCACGTGTTGTGTGTGTCCTAGACCACGTGTTGTGTGTGTCCTAGACCATGTGTTGTGTGTCCTAGACCATGTGTTGTGTGTGTGTCCTAGACCATGTGTTGTGTGTGTGTCCTAGACCATGTGTGTGTGTGTGTCCTANGGGGGGGACACTGTCCACCAGCCATGTGGTCACGGGGGGGGGACACTGTCCACCAGCCATGGTGGTCACGGGGGGGGACACTGTCCACCATCCATGGTGGTCACGGGGGGGGGGACACTGTCCACCAGCCATGGTGGTCACGGGGGGACACTGTCCACCAGCCATGGTGGTCACGGGGGGGCACTGTCCACCAGCCATGGTGGTCACGGGGGGGGGGGGACACTGTCCACCAGCCATGGTGGTCACGGGGGGGGGCACACTGTCCACCAGCCATGGTGTCACGGGGGGGACACTGTCCACCAGCCATGGTGGTCACGGGGGGGGGACACTGTCCACCAGCCATGGTGGTCACGGGGGGGGGGACATGTCCACCAGCCATGGTGGTCACGGGGGGGGGGGACACTGTCCACCACCATGGTGGTCACGGGGGGGGGACACTGTCCACCAGCCATGGTGGTCACGGGGGGGACACTGTCCACCAGCCATGGTGGTCACGGGGGGGGGACACTGTCCACCAGCCATGGTGGTCACGGGGGGGGCACTGTCCACCAGCCTGGTGGTCACGGGGGGGGGACACTGTCCACTCCATGGTGGTCACGGGGGGGGGGACACTGTCCACCAGCATGGTGGTCACGGGGGGGGACACTGTCCACCAGCCATGGTGGTCACGGGGGGGGACACTGCCACCAGCCATGGTGGTCACGGGGGGGGGACACTGTCCACCAGCCATGGTGGTCACGGGGGGGGGGACACTGTCCACCAGCCATGGTGGTCACGGGGGGGGGGGACACTGTCCACCAGCCATGGTGGTCACGGGGGGGGACACTGTCCACCAGCCATGGTGGTCACGGGGGGGGACACTGTCCACCAGCCGGGTGGTCACGGGGGGGGGGACACTGTCCACCAGCCACGGTGGTCACGGGGGGGGGGACACTGTCCACCAGCCATGGTGGTCACGGGGGGGGACACTGTCCACCAGCCATGGTGGTCACGGGAGGGGGACACTGTCCAGCCATGGTGGTCACGGGGGGGGGACACTGTCCACCAGCCATGGTGGTCACGGGGGGGGACACTGTCCACCAGCCATGGTGGTCACGGGGGGGGGGACACTGTCCACCAGCCATGGTGGTCACGGGGGGGGGACACTGTCCACCAGCCATGGTGGTCACGGGGGGGGGACACTGTCCACCAGCCATGGTGGTCACGGGGGGGGGGACACTGTCCACCAGCCATGGTGGTCACGGGGGGGGGCACTGTCCACCAGCCATGGTGGTCACGGGGGGGACACTGTCCACCAGCCATGGTGGTCACGGGGGGGGGGGACACTGTCCACCAGCCACGGTGGTCACGGGGGGGGGACACTGTCCACCAGCCATGGTGGTCACGGGGGGGGGGACACTGTCCACCAGCCATGGTGGTCACGGGGGGGGGACACTGTCCACCAGCCATGGTGGTCACGGGGGGGGGACACTGTCCACCAGCCACGGTGGTCACGGGGGGGGGACACTGTCCACCAGCCATGGTGGTCACGGGGGGGGACACTGTCCACCAGCCATGGTGGTCACGGGGGGGGGGACACTGTCCACCAGCCATGGTGGTCACGGGGGGGGGACACTGTCCACCAGCCATGTGGTCACGGGGGGGGGGACACTGTCCACCAGCCATGGTGGTCACGGGGGGGGACACTGTCCACCAGCCATGGTGGTCACGGGGGGGGGCACTGTCCACCAGCCATGTGGTCACGGGGGGGGGACACTGTCCACCAGCCATGGTGGTCACGGGGGGGGGACACTGTCCACCAGCCATGGTGGTCACGGGGGGGACACTGTCCACCAGCCATGGTGGTCACGGGGGGGGACACTGTCCACCAGCCATGGTGGTCACGGGGGGGGACACTGTCCACCAGCCATGGTGGTCACGGGGGGGGGGACACTGTCCACCAGCCATGGTGGTCACGGGGGGGGGGACACTGTCCACCAGCCATGGTGGTCACGGGGGGGGACACTGTCCACCAGCCATGGTGGTCACGGGGGGGGACACTGTCCACCAGCCATGGTGGTCACGGGGGGGGGGGACACTGTCCACCAGCCATGGTGGTCACGGGGGGGGGGACACTGTCCACCAGCCATGGTGGTCACGGGGGGGGACACTGTCCACCAGCCATGGTGGTCACGGGGGGGGACACTGTCCACCAGCCATGGTGGTCACGGGGGGGGGGACACTGTCCACCAGCCACGGTGGTCACGGGGGGGGGACACTGTCCACCAGCCACGGTGGTCACGTGTCAACAACAATGGTGCCTCTCTCACAACAGTGCTGTTGCCAGATATTACCACGTCAGGTGTGGACTGTTGCGCCACACCTGTAGCCCCGACCACACTGTGCCGCACCACACTTGAGACCACAGTGTTCCGCGACACACACCTGGAACCACACTGTGCCGCACCACACTTGAGACCACAGTGTTCCGCGACACACACCTGGAACCACACTGTGCCGCACCACACTTGAGAGCACAATGTTCCGCGACACACACCTGGAACCACACTGTGCCGCGCGCCACACAGCTACCACAGTGACACAGGAGCGCATGTGTCCCTCGTGGCCGGGGCCTCCGCCACTCCTCGCCCCCCAGACACACACACACACTGAGGGGCGGCAGCACATGGAGGAGACAGGAGGGGCGCATGCCGTAGGGGGGGGGGCGCAGGTTGTAGAGATGGGAGGGGGCGCAGAACTGCTAGGCTCAGTATCGGCAGCTACTTGGGTGACGTAATAGAAGTGAAAAGTGGAGTACCGCAAGGAAGCTGCCTCTCCCCCACACTATTCAACATATATACAGCTGACCAACCCCAACATGGAGAATACATCACATACACGGACGATGTCACCCAAATAATATGCCAACCGGGACCATCAAAGCCGCTACTAGCCGACAAGACCAAGGCAGCAATTGAACTCAAACAACTTTGAGAAGCAATGGAAAATTAGCACCAACAACAGTTCCAGATCACACACATTGCAAAAAGAAACCCGGACCCCATTATCCTGGACAACCATCCGATCCAATATGCGGAGGTAGGCAGAATACTTATGATAAATAGAACAGGGATAAAAATTCATGTAAGGGACCGACTAAACAAAGCCAAAACAACCTTAGGAAAACTGAGCAGATTCCGAAGCCTCAGTACAAACATTCAGATCCACCTATATAAGGCTGTAGTTCGGTCGCATCTAGAGTATCCCCCAGTACCACTACACACCATAAAGAAAACTAACATGCAGAAACTACAAGCTGTGCAAAGTAAGGCGCTAAGGAGAGCAGCCAAACACCGGGCCAACCTGTCCTCTTAAAAATAACGTCGTTTTTGGCCGTTTATTCGTATGGCTAAAAGTGGACGTAATTTGAAAATGAAATAAATTATTTGGGATTTTTTTTTCAACAATAATTAGTTAAGGGTCCTCTGGTAGGTTAGGTGGGCAGGAAATTGTCGTAAAGTTTCAAAACGTCACGAAAACAGTTAATTGAAAGTTTCCTCTCCTAACCTTTCCGAGTAGGCCGGACGACTCAAACAGAAAACGGGACAGTACGTCACTTTCGTGAGCCGATTTCATTTCAAATTACGTCCACTTTTGGCCATAGCGCGTATACGAGCCAAAAGCAACGTTATTTTTAATTAGACAGATTGGGAACCATATGATCAGACAATCCAGGAGCTCCTGAACACAGTCACTAAACATCAGACCGCAGCACCGAGCCATCAGGGTGTGGAACACCATCCTAATGTTAGAGGACCCAATGTTAGACAGGTTACTCCAAGATGAGACGCCCCGCTCCCACAGCTGGTGGCCCAAGATGAGACGCCCCGCTCCCACAGCTGGTGGCCCAAGATGAGACGCCCCACTCCCACAGCTGGTGGCCCAAGATGAGACGCCCCACTCCCACAGCTGGTGGCCCAAGATGAGACGCCCCGCTCCCACAGCTGGTGGCCCAAGATGAGACGCCCCACTCCCACAGCTGGTGGCCCAAGATGAGACGCCCCACTCCCACAGCTGGTGGCCCAAGATGAGACGCCCCACTCCCACAGCTGGTGGCCCAAGATGAGACGCCCCACTCCCACAGCTGGTGGCCCAAGATGAGACGGCCCGCTCCCACAGCTGGTGGCCCAAGATGAGACGCCCCACTCCCACAGCTGGTGGTCCAAGATGAGACGCCCCGCTCCCACAGCTGGTGGCCCAAGATGAGACGCCCCACTCCCACAGCTGGTGGCCCAATAGCCTCGATTTACTAGATGAAAACCCAGCCCCACAGCACATAATTCCCAGATGAAATACTGACCAGAAATCCCCCCCCCCCCAAAAAAAAATACATGAAAAACTGCGTATATATTATATATATAAATATGAATATATTTACGTATACAAATATAAATCAATAATACTAAAATAGCTTCTCCATCCTCTTTACTCCCGCCAAAAAATAAAAAGCCGCTTAGTAAATGCTACACCAGGAAGCTGCCATCCAGTACTGACCAGAGATTACAACTCTTGCAGCTCTACTTAATAGCTCTACTGTTTGCAATGTTGAGCACCCACTATTCATGCTCCAGTAAGCTTCATGGTTGGTAGTGTAAACTGCTGCCCCAGCACAACCTCTTTCTTGATCAACTGATCCGTCTGTGAAGATGTGAGTAGTTGTAGGTCTTGAGATGGTTTCCGGTTGTTGTTCTATGACTGTTTTGAGCCTCTGCGTCACATGCTGATTTTTTAACTGGTAATCTTTCAATGATTATCTATAGACTCAAGTCTTCCCGTGGAGGAGGCTGCCGAAAGTGTTGATATGCTCTATCTTCTTTGTTTTTAATGGTCCATTTCAAGTCCACTTTCTCTAGATGGACGCGTCGACAGAATCTAAGAATTTAAACCAAACGTGAAGTCCATTTCAGGAGATCCTGTTCCGGTCATCAGAGATACGCAGTGTTGTAACACCGCGAGATTTCCTGATTTATGATATTGTGGAGTGTTGCCAGTGTGTGTGTATTACAAGTGTATTGTGTGTTCCTAGGCTGTGACAAGTGTAATTTATATATATGCGTAGCTGACCTGTTTAACGTAACTTTGTGGCGGAGTAACGCCGCTGTCGGGAGCGACAGCTCTGTCGAGTAGCGTAAATTTATGGGAGTAATTATCGATCGGGGGATCACTAATTACTTGCCTTAGTGGATTAGGAGAGTGAGCATCTCCTTAGTGTTCCACATAGCTGTTGTGGCACCACAAGGTGCTACATGTGAGGTCAGCGGCCACCATTATTATAGTGTCACAAAGCCAGTTGTATCATTATTACTGTGTTTTCAGTAATTGTCATTTGCAAGTGAGTTGCAATAGGTTGGGCCGTGTTCTAATTGTTATCAGATCACCGAGAGTTGTGTTACTGTGCCATCTCTTCTTGAGGTTATCTTGAGATGATTTCGGGGCTTTAGTGTCCCCGCGGCCCGGTCCTTGACCAGGCCTCCACCCCCAGGAAGCAGCCCGTGACAGCTGACTAACACCCAGGTACCTATTTTACTGCTAGGTAACAGGGGCATAGGGTGAAAAACTCTACCCATTGTTTCTCGCCGGCGCCTGGGATCGAACCCAGGATCACAAGTCCAGCGTGCTGTCCGCTCGGCCGACCGGCTCCCCGGCCATGGGTGTACTCGTCTATGTGACCAGTACAGAGTCTAAATTGGCTTGTCATTGAAGTGATGGATTCAGTGAGGGGTTAATTAGTCCAGGGTAATTAACGTCACGTCACCAAGGGGAACCGCCATTGCTTGTGAGGTACTCTCATGCAAGACAGCTTGAGTTAGCGTAGAGACGTTTGGGCTGTCTTTCCAAGGGACAGCCCGATTGGTCGGTCAAGAGATGGGAGCCAATCAACCATTTCAGGCGAAGACAGACAGTGGTTTAGGAATTTTGGTAGAGTGGAAGGCTTGCATTAAGGCTTGTGTGGTCTGGTGGATAGATTGTCTATCAGTTGGACAGGTAATTAAGGGTTCACGGGTCTAGGTAATTACCTCCGATCAGGGTTTGATCGATTCTCACGAAGATTACATTGTTTGCATTAATGTACTGTCTGTTACTAAGTATCTGTCAGCTGCTGGACAGGTAATTTGATTGGTTCTTGGGAGAGTAAAGTCATTGTTAAGTAACATAGACGTAGTGATTAGTTATCGGTCCGTGGGATAGTTAACAAGCCACCTGAGTTAATCTGGGTATGTAGGACTCCAGTTACAGCATCACTTCATTGATGCTGTAACTGTTGAACCAGTGTTGAGGATATCGTATTCGTGTATAATTATTAATCTTTGATATAGTAATTAATTGCTCAGGGCAGTTAAGGGCGACTGCCATTCTCGTAGCACTTTGGAGATAGTATTGTGGTACACTATTGAGTGTGTGATAGTATCCGATAACGTAACTCTTGCTGGGATTAATTAGCTGTCCGTTGTACAGTAATTAAGGGGGATTACTCACTGAATACTTGACGGATCAAGTGAATAATTCCGAGTTACGAGTGAGAGTTGTGACATGTCTGTAAGAGACAAGTTAACGTAAAAGTTGTTCCTGACTGCTGTTGGCAGTCAATTAACGTAACTGTTGCTATCAGTATTAACGTAATCAATTAGTCATTAATTGTTGATGGTCCAAGAGGCTAAGTGTTACCGTAAGAGTTTAACAAGGAGGGTTGCTGGAGCTGTCAGTAGCTCCACTAGTTACTGCTGTATCAGTGAAGGCTACTAGTTGGAGTGCATTGCAACTGCCTTGCAGGAGAGGCTGGAAAGAGTGTAAAATAACTGATAAGAGGTTACTGGAGACTTGTCTCCTAATCTACCTTGTTGTTGTTGCAATTTGTGATTATAGACTTAGTATCTTATTGCTTGATGCATCCTCTATGAACACTCGGTACTGTTCAAGTTAGTTCATATTGAGCCCAACGCGATTGCAGGAAGGATCCTGCCGCCATACTCGGTCTGGTGCTCAGCTGTCGTCAAGGTGTCACACGAAGGATTTCCAGTAACGTCAGTGATATTTTTCTTGTTGTAGGAGTTAATACTTGTTGAATAAACTGTGTTAAGTGCCGTCTTTACTTACACCCTTCACTATTAATGATTTACATATATGCTGCTACGTTACCTGAAGTTGCCTACCGTGGCTTTGTGCCCTGGTGAGGCCACTCCAGACCGACAACCAGAGCGCAACTCCATAGTCTCCCGAGACTGATGGATGTCTACTGCTACCTGAAGTTATTGTTATTAATCTGAGACTGCTTCATGACCCTCGAGCTGAGTCCATAGCGCCACACAACAAGTCTAAACATTCTTGAGAGATCGTGACCAGCTGCCAGTTAGACTGCCTGTCAGCCAATGGCGGAGGTCGACGGCTCGGTGATAAGGGATTTCAAACTTTTGAGGTCTGGGCGTTACCTTGCGCCTTTATCATTTTTCTATGGTTTCTAGAGTGGGGAATGAGCCGCTTACTACACTTAGCATGTTAGCTAAGCCTTCCTCAGGAGGCCCATCTAGACTTTCAGTTTAAAGTTAATGGATGTATTAGAATTCATTCATGAAAAAACTCACAGATCGCAAAGCGCCTCTTTGTGTTCTTTCAGCACTCTGGCAAACACTTCATCCGGCCCTGGGGATTTGTTTGGTTTGAGTTTTACTATTTGTTTAAGAACATCCTCCCTGGTAACTGCTAAACTCGTCAACCTGTCCTCGTCCCCACCCACATAGACTTGTTCAGCTGAAGGCATATTGTTAAGTTCCTCTTTAGTAAATACAGATATAAAATATTTATTAAAAATACTACTCATCTCTTCGTCATTATCCGTTATCTGACCGGACTCAGTTTTTAATGGACCTATCCTTTCCCTAATCTTTGTTCTTATAACTGAAGAAACCCTTTAGGATTTGTCTTTGCTTGCTCTGCTATACGAACTTCATAGTTTCTTTTTGCTTTCCTTATCTCTTTTTTAACATTTCTAACCAGTTGGAGGAATTCCTGTTCTAAACTGACTTCCCCATTTTTAAACATGGGTAGAGGTGTGTGGGGCACCACAGGACACCACAGGTAGAGGTGTGTGGGGCACCACAGGACACCACAGGTAGAGGTGTGTGGGGCACCACAGGACACCACAGGTAGAGGTGTGTGGGGCACCACAGGACACCACAGGTAGAGGTGTGTGGGGCACCACAGGTAGAGGTGTGTGGGGCACCACAGGTAGAGGTGTGTGGGGCACCACAGGACACCACAGGTAGAGGTGTGTGGGGCACCACAGGACACCACAGGTAGAGGTGTGTGGGGCACCATAGGACA
The DNA here is from genome assembly GCA_020271785.1 of Procambarus virginalis. Classification (NCBI taxonomy): domain Eukaryota; kingdom Metazoa; phylum Arthropoda; class Malacostraca; order Decapoda; family Cambaridae; genus Procambarus; species Procambarus virginalis. Next base: position 55,208 of record WNGS01164770.1, on the reverse strand, counting down.
CCACAGGTAGAGGTGTGTGGGGCACCACAGGACACCACAGGTAGAGGTGTGTGGGGCACCACAGGTCACCACAGGTAGAGGTGTGTGGGGCACCACAGGACACCACAGGTAGAGGTGTGTGGGGCACCACAGGACACCACAGGTAGAGGTGTGTGGGGCACCAAAGGTCACCACAGGTAGAGGTGTGTGGGGCACCACAGGACACCACAGGTAGAGGTGTGTGGGGCACCACAGGACACCACAGGTAGAGGTGTGTGGGGCACCACAGGACACCACAGGTAGAGGTGTGTGGGGCACCAAAGGTCACCACAGGTAGAGGTGTGTGGGGCACCAAAGGTCACCACAGGTAGAGGTGTGTGGGGCACCAAAGGTCACTCATACAGTGTCATGTATCACCACAGCTTCTGTAGCTCCGTTGCCCAACCTGTTTCATCACGGACCTCCTCTGGTCCTTGTATCCAAGACCAATTCTCTCTCTCTCTCTCTCTCTCTCTCTCTCTCTGCACTTAATAAGATCAGATGAATCTTCAGTGTAGAATGAATCCAATTCATTTCCTGCTTCGTTAGTAATTCCTGCCGACATTTGTGCTCTCTTGTGGCAGCATGTTGGCCTTTAGCGTTGCCATCTCGTTAATAATATTACCAGGATTCCTCCTCCCTACTGGCTGGCGCTCGCGGGCTCGGCCAGGCTGGCGCTCGCGGGCTCGGCCAGGCTGGCGCTCGCGGGCTCGGCCAGGCTGGCGCTCGCGGGCTCGGCCAGGCTGGCGCTCGCGGGCTCGGCCAGGCTGGCGCTCGCGGGCTCGGCCAGGCTGGCGCTCGCGGGCTCGGCCAGGCTGGCGCTCGCGGGCTCGGCCAGGCTGGCAGCTCGCGGGCTCGGCCAGGCTGGCAGCTCGCGGGCTCGGCAAGGCTGGCAGCTCGCGGGCTCGGCCAGGCTGGCAGCTCGCGGGCTCGGCCAGGCTGGCAGCTCGCGGGCTCGGCCAGGCTGGCAGCTCGCGGGCTCGGCCAGGCTGGCAGCTCGCGGGCTCGGCCAGGCTGGCAGGTCGCGGGCTCGGCCAGGCTGGCAGCTCGCGGGCTCGGCCAGGCTGGCAGCTCGCGGGCTCGGCCAGGCTGGCAGCTCGCGGGCTCGGCCAGGCAGGTGGCGTTCTAGCTGTAACCAGCACAGAACTGTGCTGCCTTGTCTGTCATCGTAGTGTAGGTGTGTGGCTCTTAATTGGTGGTTTGATACTTGCTTGCCCAAGCCTGGTTTAACACTGGGGGGGGGGGGGAGGTTCTCTCATATACACCAAGTGCTGCGGCCAACAATGATTGTCACGGCGTCATTCTGTCAGCCGTCAAGCCTTCATACGTCGCTTTGGGAGTGTGTGTTTTAGCCCAGACCCAGCCCGAACCTCGGGGTTCATGAGGTTCAGTGCCCCTGTACCCACCTGTGGGAGTAACAATGCACCTGTACCCACCTGTGGGAGTAACAATGCACCTGTACCCACCTGTGGGAGTAACAATGCTCCTGTACCCACCTGTGAGAGGTAACAATGCCCCTGTACCCACCTGTGGGAGTAACAATGCTTCTGTACCCACCTGTGGGAGTAACAATGCTTCTGTACCCACCTGTGGGAGTAACAATGCTCCTGTACCCACCTGTGGGAGTAACAATGCTTCTGTACCCACCTGTGTGGGTAACAATGCTTCTGTACCCACCTGTGTGGGTAACAATGCTTCTGTACCCACCTGTGAGAGGTAACAATGCCCCTGTACCCACCTGTGGGAGTAACAATGCCCCTGTACCCACCTGTGGGAGTAACAATGCCCTTGTACCCACCTGTGTGGGTAAACAATGCTCCTGTACCCACACGTGTGGGTAAACCATGCTCCTGTACCCACCTGTGTGGGTAAACCATGCTCCTGTACCCACCTGTGTGGGTAAACCATGCTCCTGTACCCACCTGTGTGGGTAAACCATGCTCCTGTACCCACCTGTGTGGGTAAACCACGCTCCTGTACCCACCTGTGTGGGTAAACAAGGGGAAGCAACTTACCTTGATGAGTCTGGCCATATTCTTGCCTCGCCAATATGGCGGCGGGAGACACCGCTGGAGAGCGAGTGCCGGCTGGCCGCCCTTCTTGTGGGGGTCGAGGGCGCCGTAGCACCCACGAAACAGGTGGCCGGGGACGCCCATGAAGCTCTCCGAGGCGGGTATAGCCTGGGGCCGCTTACCCGAGGAGCCGCCCACACTGGCCGCCCACAGCCCACCTGCGCCGCCCGTGGTGCTGGTGGTGGTGGAGAAGTCGTCGTCGTCATCCTGGTGGTGCTGGTGGAGGAAGGAGTGGCGGCGGTGGGCGTCGAGCGACGGCACAGTCAGCTCCACCCCGTCCTGTGGGAGAGGGAGAGGGCGGTGAGCAGGTGGCGAGTCACGGCGAGGCAACAAAAGAATCATGTAATTGGACTCATAGAAACAAAACTATCAGGAATCATAACGAATGCGATGTTTCCCCAGGACTACACTGCAATGAGGAAAAAGGGGAAGAGGCAGAGTGGCCCTACTAATGAGAGGGGAATGTTGTTCCAAGGAGATGGTTATCCCGGGCTGCGAGGGATTCAGAGACTACATAGCAGGCACCGTGGCCATGGGAGGACCAAGAGTAGCAGCAGTGATATACATCCCTCCGCCAAATGACAGAAGACCAAGACAAAAGTATGACAAATAACATGACAATAGCATAACAATAGCAGTCTCCGTGGTGTAGTGGTAAGACACTCGCCTGGCGTTCCGCGAGCGCTATGTCATGGGTTCGTATCCTGGCCGGGGAGGATTTACTGGGCGCAATTCCTTAACTGTAGCCTCTGTTTAACGCAACAGTAAAATGTGTACTTGGAAGAAAAAACGATTCTTCGCGGCGGGGATCGTATTCCAGGGACCTGCCCGAAACGCTACGCGTACTAGTGGCTCTACAAGAATGTAACAACTCTTGTATATATCTCAAAAAAAAAAAAAAAAAAAAAAAAAAAAAAAAAAAAAAAAAAAAAAAAAAAAAAAATGGCAGTTAACACTATAATTGAGAGGGCAGCCTCTGCCGGTAGAAATCGATCCCATCTGCTCATCATGGGCGACTTCAATTATGGAAGGATAGACTGGAAGAATAAGAAACCGCATGGAGGAGAGGAAACATGGAGAGCTAAACTACTGGAGGTGGCGACAAGAAACTTTTTAAGCCAGCATGTCAGGGAACCCACAAGGATGAGAGGCAATGATGAACCAGCGAGACTCGACCTAGTCTTCACTCTCAATGACTCCGACATAAGGGAAATCAGTTTCGAGGGCCCCAGTAGGAATGAGCGACCACAGTGTATTGGTGTTTGAGTATCTGGTCGAAGAAGGGCTAATGAACTCGAGGAGGGGAACTGAAAACAAAAGGCTGGCATTCCAGAAGGGAAACTATGAGGAGATAAGAAAATTCCTAACTGATATAACATGGGAAACAGAACTAAGAGGAGAGACGGGCCAAGACACGATGGACTACATCACACAGAAGTGTAAGGAGGCAGCAGACAAGTTTGTCCCAGTCCGAAAGGAAAAAAACAGAAATGCAGATGAGAAACCCATGGTTTAATCAGAGATGTATGCTAGCAAGGTAATTAAGTACAAGGGCATGGAGAAACTTTAGAAATAACAGGACACTTGAGAACAGAGAAGAATACCAGAGTGCCAGGAATGAATATGTCAGTTTGAGAAGAGAGGCAGAAGGGCAATATGAAAATGACAGAGAGAGCAAGGCAAAGACTAAACTTAAATTGGTGCACAACCGCATCAGGAGAAAAATAACAGTGAAGGAACAGGTAATGAAACTGAGGAAAAGGGCAGATCACAATTCATTATAAACGATAAGTGTACAAGGACCAGTTCACCTGTTATTAGCGATTTGTTATACACCATGGAGAGTAGCAGGCACTGGTATGCAAGACCAATCCTGGAGTATGCGGCCCCACCATGGAGTCGGCACCTTGTCAAGCACAAGACGACGCTAGAAAAAGTTCAGAGGTATATGCCAATAGGCTAGTCCCAGAACTAAGAGGCATGAGCTACGAGAAAAGGATATGTGAACTGCACCTCACGTCGCTGGAGGACAGGAGAGCTCAGGAAGACATGATCACTACCTACTAAAATCTTGGTGCAATGTGTGAGGCGTGTTAAGTTGACGATGGCAGGTCCCGCAGATGCCTCGGCCAGGTGGCGCAGACTGTCTGTTAGCGGCGAGAGGGTCTTACTCCCGCCGTTTACCCGCAAGACCTGCTCATGGCTCCCTTCAGTACCTGGTGTTCGGCCGGGGCCTGGCCGCCAGAGGAGGCGCGGCCGGGGCCTGGCCGCCAGAGGGGCGCGGCCGGGGCCTGGCCGCCAGAGGAGGCGCGGCCGGGGCCTGGCCGCCAGAGGGGCGCGGCCGGGGCCTGGCCGCCAGAGGAGGCGCGGCCGGGGCCTGGCCGCCAGAGGAGGCGCGGCCGGGGCCTGGCCGCCAGAGGAGGCGCGGCCGGGGCCTCCACCTATATAGGCTAATGTCGTTCTCAATGATCCAATCTCCCGTCTCTCAAAAAAATGGAGCCAAGCGAGTCTTTTTGTACCATCTGTACCTGGAGTGCGCCCCCCCCCCGCAGCTGTACCTGGGGTGCGGCCACCCCCCCCCCCAGCTGTACCTGGGGTGCGGCCACCCCCCCGCAGCTGTACCTGGGGTGCGGCCACCCCCCCGCAGCTGTACCTGGGGTGCGGCCACCCCCCCCCCCGCAGCTATACCTGGGGTGCGGCCACCCCCCCGCAGCTGTACCTGGGGTGCGGCAACCCCCCGCAGCTGTACTTGGGGTGCGGCCACCCCCCCCCCGCAGCTGTACCTGGGGTGCGGCCACCCCCCCCCCCCGCAGCTGTACCTGGGGTGCGGCCACCACCCCCCCCGCAGCTGTACCTGGGGTGCGGCCACCCCCCCGCAGCTGTACCTGGGGTGTGCCCCCCCCCAGCTGTTCCTGGGGTGCGGCCCCTCCCCAGCTGTACCTGGGGTGCGCCCCCCAGCTGTTCCTGGGGTGTGCCCCCCCAGCTGTACCTGGGGTGTGCCCCCCCCCAGCTGTACCTGGGGTGTGCCCCCCCCAGCTGTACCTGGGGTGTGCCCCCCCCCAGCTGTACCTGGGGTGTGCCCCCCCAGCTGTACCTGGGGTGTGCCCCCCCCCCCAGCTGCACCTGGGGTGTGCCCCCCAGCTGTACCTGGGGTGTGCCCCCCCAGCTGTACCTGGGGTGTGCCCCCCCCAGCTGCACCTGGGGTGTGCCCCCCCCCAGCTGTACCTGGGGTGTGCCCCCCCAGCTGTACCTGGGGTGTGCCCCCCCAGCTGTACCTGGGGTGTGCCCCCCAGCTGTACCTGGGGTGTGCCCCCCCCAGCTGTACCTGGGGTGTGCCCCCCCCCAGCTGTACCTGGGGTGTGCCCCCCCAGCTGTACCTGGGGTGTGCCCCCCCCCAGCTGTACCTGGGGTGTGCCCCCCCAGCTGTACCTGGGGTGTGCCCCCCCCCAGCTGTACCTGGGGTGTGCCCCCCCAGCTGTACCTGGGGTGTGCCCCCCCCAGCTGTACCTGGGGTGTGCCCCCCCAGCTGTACCTGGGGTGTGCCCCCCCCAGCTGTACCTGGGGTGTGCCCCCCCCAGCTGTACCTGGGGTGTGCCCCCCCCCAGCTGTACCTGGGGTGCGCCCCCCAGCTGTACCTGGGGTGTGCCCCCCCCAGCTGTACCTGGGGTGTGGCCCCACAGATGGTTGGAAATCAGCACACTGCAACAGCTCCAGACGTGACCAGGAGACATGGCAGGAAGTGCAAAATAGACCGTTAAAAAGGAGAGTTACAACAGTCAAGGCAGGAGAAGTTTATCAACCTTAAGGTACCTGGATCATACCTGTGGAGGGTTTTGAGAGTTACACTTCCTCTACACCCCAGGCCACAGTCTGGTAGACCAGGCCACAGTTGAGGGTCGTACACTGTCACTGGAGGGGTCGTACACTGTCACTGGAGGGGTCGTACACTGTCACTGGAGGGGGTCGTACACTGCCACTGGAGGGGGTCGTACACTGCCACTGGAGGGGTCGTACACTGTCACTGGAGGGGTCGTACACTGTCACTGGAAGGGGTCGTACACTGCCACCGGAGGGGGTCGTACACTGTCACTGGAGGGGGTCGTACACCGTCACTGGAGGGGTCGTACACTGTCACTGGAGGGGGTCGTACACTGTCACTGGAGGGGTCGTACACTGTCACTAAAGGGGTCGTACACTGTCACTGGAGGGGGTCGTACACTGTCACTGGTGGGGTCGTACACTGTCACTGGTGGGGTCGTACACTGTCACTGGAGGGGGTCGTACACTGTCACTGGAGGGGGTCGTACACTGTCACTGGAGGGGGTCGTACACTGTCACTGGAGGGGGTCGTACACTGTCACTGGAGGGGGTCGTACACTGTCACTGGAGGGGGTCGTACACTGTCACTGGAGGGGGTCGTACACTGTCACTGGAGGGGGTCGTACACTGTCACTGGAGGGGGTCGTACACTGTCACTGGAGGGGGTCGTACACTGTCACTGGAGGGGGTCGTACACTGTCACTGGAGGGGGTCGTACACTGTCACTGGAGGGGGTCGTACACTGTCACTGGTGGGGTCGTACACTGTCACTGGAGGGGGTCGTACACTGTCACTGGAGGGGGTCGTACACTGTCACTGGAGGGGGTCGTACACTGTCACTGGTGGGGTCGTACACTGTCACCGGAGGGGGTCGTACACTGTCACCGGAGGGGGTCGTACACTGTCACCGGAGGGGGTCGTACACTGTCACTGGAGGGGGTCGTACACTGTCACTGGAGGGGGTCGTACACTGTCACTGGAGGGGGTCGTACACTGTCACCGGAGGGGTCGTACACTGTCACCAGAGGGGGTCGTACACTGTCACTGGAGGGGGTCGTACACTGTCACTGGAGGGGGTCGTACACTGTCACTGGAGGGGGTCGTACACTGTCACTGGAGGGGGTCGTACACTGTCACTGGAGGGGTCGTACACTGTCACCAGAGGGGGTCGTACACTGTCACTGGAGGGGTCGTACACTGTCACCGGAGGGGTCGTACACTGTCACCGGAGGGGTCGTACACTGTCACTGGTGGGGTCGTACACTCACCGGAGGGGGTCGTACACTGTCACTGGAGGGGGTCGTACACTGTCACTGGAGGGGTCGTACACTGTCACTGGAAGGGGTCGTACACTGTCACTGGAGGGGGTCGTACACTGTCACTGGAGGGGGTCGTACACTGTCACTGGTGGGGTCGTACACTGTCACTGGAGGGGGTCGTACACTGTCACTGGAGGGGGTCGTACACTGTCACCGGAGGGGGTCGTACACTGTCACTGGAGGGGGTCGTACACTGTCACTGGAGGGGGTCGTACACTGTCACTGGAGGGGGTCGTACACTGTCACCGGAGGGGTCGTACACTGTCACCAGAGGGGGTCGTACACTGTCACTGGAGGGGGTCGTACACTGTCACTGGAGGGGGTCGTACACTGTCACTGGAGGGGGTCGTACACTGTCACTGGAGGGGTCGTACACTGTCACCGGAGGGGTCGTACACTGTCACCGGAGGGGTCGTACACTGTCACTGGTGGGGTCGTACACTGTCACTGGTGGGGTCGTACACTGTCACTGGAGGGGGTCGTACACTGTCACTGGAGGGGTCGTACACTGTCACTGGAAGGGGTCGTACACTGTCACTGGAGGGGGTCGTACACTGTCACTGGAGGGGTCGTACACTGTCACTGGAGGGGGTCGTACACTGTCACTGGAGGGGGTCGTACACTGTCACTGGTGGGGTCGTACACTGTCACTGGAGGGGGTCGTACACTGTCACTGGAGGGGGTCGTACACTGTCACTGGAGGGGTCGTACACTGTCACTGGAGGGGTCGTACACTGCCACCGGAGGGGTCGTACACTGCCACCGGAGGTGGTCGTACACTGTCACTGGAGGGGTCGTACACTGTCACCAGAGGGGGTCGTACACTGTCACCAGAGGGGGTCGTACACTGTCACTGGAGGGGGTCGTACACTGGAGGGGTCGTACACTGTCACGGAGGGGTCGTACACTGTCACCGGAGGGGTCGTACACTGTCACCGGAGGGGGTCGTACACTGTCACTGGAGGGGTCGTACACTGTCACTGGAGGGGTCGTACACTGTCACTGGTGGGGTCGTACACTGTCACTGGAGGGGTCGTACACTGTCACCGGAGGGGTCGTACACTGTCACCGGAGGGGTCGTACACTGTCACTGGTGGGGTCGTACACTGTCACTGGAGGGGTCGTACACTGTCACTGGAGGGGTCGTACACTGCCACTGGAGGGGTCGTACACTGTCACTGGAGGGGTCGTACACTGCCACTGGAGGGGTCGTACACTGTCACTGGAGGGGTCGTACACTGTCACCGGAGGGGGTCGTACACTGTCACCGGAGGGGGTCGTACACTGTCACCGGAGGGGTCGTACACTGTCACTGGAGGGGTCGTACACTGTCACTGGTGGGGTCGTACACTGTCACCGGAGGGGTCGTACACTGTCACCGGAGGGGGTCGTACACTGTCACCGGAGGGGTCGTACACTGTCACTGGAGGGGTCGTACACTGCCACTGGAGGGGTCGTACACTGTCACTGGAGGGGTCGTACACTGTCACCGGAGGGGGTCGTACACTGTCACTGGAGGGGTCGTACACTGTCACCGGAGGGGGTCGTACACTGTCACCGGAGGGGGTCGTACACTGTCACTGGAGGGGTCGTACACTGCCACTGGAGGGGTCGTACACTGTCACTGGAGGGGTCGTACACTGTCACCGGAGGGGGTCGTACACTGCCACCGGAGGGGGTCGTACACTGTCACCGGAGGGGTCGTACACTGTCACCGGAGGGGGTCGTACACTGTCACCGGAGGGGGTCGTACACTGTCACCGGAGGGGTCGTACACTGTCACCGGAGGGGTCGTACACTGTCACTGGAGGGGGTCGTACACTGTCACTGGAGGGGTCGTACACTGTCACTGGAGGGGCCGTACACTGGCCGTGTGTCACTGGAGGGGTCGTACACTGTCACTGGAGGGGTCGTACACTGGAGGGGTCGTACACTGTCACTGGAGGGGTCGTACACTGGAGGGGTCGTACACTGGAGGGGTCGTACACTGTCACCGGAGGGGGTCGTACACTGTCACTGGAGGGGTCGTACACTGTCACTGGAGGGGTCGTACACTGTCACTGGAGGGGTCGTACACTGTCACCGGAGGGGTCGTACACTCACCGGAGGGGGTCGTACACTGTCACCGGAGGGGTCGTACACTGCCACCGGAGGGGGTCGTACACTGTCACCGGAGGGGTCGTACACTGTCACTGGAGGGGTCGTACACTGGAGGGGTCGTACACTGGCCGTGTGTCACTGGAGGGGTCGTACACTGTCACTGGAGGGGGTGGTACACTAGCCGGGTGGTAGCAACAAGCCGCCGGCCTGCAGGCACACCACCTCACCCAGCTGGCCAGCAGGGGGCGCCGCGCATGCGCGCTCGTACTAACAAACGGTAATTTCCCAAATACAAATTATTATTATTACTGTTTATTGTGGTTTGTATATTGTTAGGCCTAAGTGAGGCTGTGACGCATGTTTTGCCTGTGAATTATTTTGTTTTACAGTGCGAGGTGTTTTAAGAAGCACGTTTCGAACACCGACTGAGTGAAGCACGTTTCGAACACCGTCTGAGTGAAGCACGTTTCGAACACCGACTGAGTGAAGCACGTTTCGAACACCGTCTGAGTGAAGCACGTTTCGAACACCGACTGAGTGAAGCACGTTTCGATGCCTCCAGTATTTCCCCCAGCCCGTCCTCCAAACAAAGACCATTCCATCCACCCGCCGAACCCACAGCTGTTTATGAATGATAAACGGTTTACACACGACTGATAACAGATGACGTCCGAACACTTCCGGAACAAGTGCTTCACTGACGACTGGTGTTCGAACCCCAACACTGTAAATGCTTCACCCACGTACTACAAATAATCGCCAACAGAACCTAAACACCTGACCTAACCTATGGCTATATATGCACAATATGCTAATATAATACTAATTTATATTTGAGAATATTCCTGTTTTGAATGAACAGCAAGTTCAAGTTTATGAATGCGTCTGTGGGGTCGACCGCTGGATGGAATGGACTCGAGGACAGTTGCCAGTGTTTATATTGAGGCTTTGTGCCTGGTACCTTGGAACCTCTGCACAATGCTCTCATGCACAAGCGGCACCCGAGCACTTAAGCTAGGCCTATGACACCCATGTTATATAATGACATTTGTTTGTGCTTGACAAAATAGATTTTTTTTACGACTCTGAAATAAAGGAATACTTCATGGGGGAACGACTGGACGACCGAGTTACTTGGCTCCGGGATTCGTCGTCAACATATTAGCCAAAAGTGTTTCATTCTTGCAGCCATCAGCATTTAAGTCACATTTAAATCATAAATAAATCAGTCAATACAATATGTGTATTAAGTGCAATAACAGGCCTTAGGCTATTGCACATTACGGCCCAATAATCAAGTATTACAGTTTTCCACACACGACTGGCAACTAAGTTCACCTCTTTCTCAAGTGTTTAACTCCGTGTTAGGAATTAAGCACTTGAAGAATGGGCATTAGGCCCTCCACAAGTGGCTACACACACCTGCTTTAACTACGAGAAATTGTCAACGGAAATAAAATGCCTAGTCTCGATCAAGTAGCCTAGCCAAGCCTAGCCAAGCCTAGCCTAGCCTAGCCAAGCCTAACCTAACCAAGCCTATAGCCAAGCCAAGCCAAGCCTAACCTAACCTAGCCAAGCCTAGCCTAGCCTAGCCAAGCCTAGCCTAGCCAAGCCTAGCCAAGCCTAGCCTAGCCAAGCCAAGGCAAGCCAAGCCTAGCCTAGCCAAGCCAAGGCAAGCCTAGCCTAGCCTAGCCTACCCTAGCCTAGCCAAGCCAAGCCTAGCCAAGCCTAGCCAAGTCTAGCCAAGCCTAGCCTAGCCAAGCCTAGCCTAGCCAAGCCTAACCTAGCCAAGCCAAGCCTAGCCTAGCCAAGCCTACCCTAGCCAAGCCAAGCCTAACCTAGCCAAGCCTAGCCTAGCCAAGCCTAGCTTAGCCTAGCCAAGCCTAGCCTAGCCTAGCCAAGCCAAGCCTAGCCAAGCCTAGCCAAGCCAAGCCTAGCCAAGCCAAGGCAAGCCAAGCCTAGCCTAGCCTAGCCAAGCCAAGGCAAGCCTAGCCTAGCCTACCCTAGCCTAGCCAAGCCAAGCCTAGCCAAGCCTAGCCAAGTCTAGCCTAGCCAAGCCTAGCCAAGCCTAGCCTAGCCTAGCCTAGCCAAGCCTAACCTAGCCAAGCCAAGCCTAGCCTAGCCAAGCCTAGCCTAGCCAAGCCAAGCCTAGCCTAGCCAAGCCTAGCCTAGCCTAGCCAAGCCAAGCCTAGCCAAGCCTAGCCTAGCCAAGCCAAGCCTAGCCTAGCCTAGCCAAGTCTAGCCTAGCCTAGCCTAGCCAAGCCAAGGCAAGCCAAGCCTAGCCAAGCCTAGCCTAGCCTAGCCAAGCCAAGCCTAGCCTAGCCAAGCCTAACCTAGCCAAGCCAAGCCAAGCCAAGCCTAGCCTAGCCTAGCCTAGCCTAGCCTAGCCAAGCAAAGCCAAGCCTAGCCAAGCCAAGCCTAGCCAAGCCAAGCCTACAGTAAAAACTTTAAACACAATAATATGTTTTATCATAGACACCGGCGGGTAACCGCCCCAGCAGCCCGTACTGTAAACAAAGACCCAAAAGTCCATTCCATGCACTGATGACGTCCCAACACTTCCGGAACAAGTGCTTCGCTGACGACATTTGACCCAAGAGTACATGTACTAGGACCCAGGAGTACATGTACTAGGACCCAGGAGTACATGTACTAGGACCCAAGAGTACATCCTTGGTAGAGGAACAGAAAACGGCATCACACTGATGACTGCTGATGCATGATAGCGATGATTGATGGGCTGAAGAGACGGGTAAACTGCCTTCAGGATCAAGAGCAATCATCAGCGTCTCCTGCAATTGGTCAAAGGCTTGCAGGATTGCAGGCTTGGTGTCCAAAGGTGCCGGCCTTGTATCAAAAGGTGTTCTGAAGCACCGTATTAGTGCTGGGAATACTTCCTGTTAGTCCCCAGACTGTCGTAATGCTGTCCACACGTGGAGCCCAGCTCTGCCACACCTGCCCACACGTGGAGCCCCAGCTCTGCCACACGTGGAGCCCGAGCTCTGCCACACCTGCCCACACGTGGAGCCCAGCTCTGCCACACCTGCCCACACGTGGAGCCCCAGCTCTGTCACACCTGCCCACACGTGGAGCCCAGCTCTGTCACACCTGCCCACACGTGGAGCCCCAGCTCTGCCACACGTGGAGCCCGAGCTCTGCCACACCTGCCCACACGTGGAGCCCAGCTCTGCCACACCTGCCCACACGTGGAGCCCCAGCTCTGTCACACCTGCCCACACGTGGAGCCCCAGCTCTGCCACACCTGCCCACACGTGGAGCCCCAGCTCTGCCACACGTGGAGCCCCAGCTCTGCCACACCTGCCCACACGTGGAGCCCAGCTCTGCCACACCTGCCCACACGTGGAGCCCCAGCTCTGTCACACCTGCCCACACGTGGAGCCCAGCTCTGCCACACCTGCCCACACGTGGAGCCCCAGCTCTGTCACACCTGCCCACACGTGGAGCCCCAGCTCTGCCACACGTGGAGCCCGAGCTCTGCCACACCTGCCCACACGTGGAACCCAGCTCTGCTACACCTGCACACAGGGTGAGTCAAGCTCTGCCACACCTGCCCACACGTTGGGTACAGGAGCAGACGACTGCTGACACCTGTTAACAAGCTGAGAGCTTTCCCTTCCCGTGGCTCCACACACACGTGTAAAAGCAGGAGAGACTGTTGAGAGGGAATACAGAGAGCGCGCGCGCGCGCACACACACACACGCGCGCGCACACACACCACGCGCGCACACACACACACGCGCGCGCGCACGCACACGCACACGCGCACGCACGCACGCACGCACACACGCACGCACACACGCACACACACACACACACACACCACACACACACACACACACAACACACACACACACACACACACNGATCGGAACCCAGGACACAGGATCACAAGTCCAGCGTGCTGTCCGCTCGGCCGACCGGCTCCCCGGCCATGGGTGTACTCGTCTATGTGACCAGTACAGAGTCTAAATTGGCTTGTCATTGAAGTGAAGGATTCAGGAGGGTTAATTAGTCCAGGGTAATTAACGTCACGTCACCAAGGGGAACCGCCATTGCTTGTGAGGTACTCTCATGCAAGACAGGTTGTAGTGTTAGAGTAGAGACGTTTGGGCTATCTTTCCAAGGGACAGCCGATTGGTCGGTCAAGGGATGGGGAGCATCAATCAACCATTTCAGGCGAAGACAGACAGTGGTTTAGGATTTTGTGGGAGAGTGGAAGGCTTTGCATTAAGGCTTGTGTGTCTGGTGGATAGATTGTCTATCAGTTAGACAGCTAATTAGGGTTCACGGTCTAGGTAATTACCTCCGATCAGGGTTTGATCGATTCTCACGAAGATTACATTGTTTGCATTAATGTACTGTCTGTTACTAAGTATCTGTCAGCTGGACAGGTAATTTGATTGGTTCTTGGGAGAGTAAAGTCATTGTTAAGTAACATAGACGTAGTGATTAGTTATCGGTCCGTGGGATAGTTAACAAGCCACCTGAGTTAATCTGGGTATGTAGAACTCCAGTTACAGCATCACTTCATTGATGCTGTAACTGTTGAACCAGTGTTGAGGATATCGTATTCGTGTATAATTATTAATCTTTGATATAGTAATTAATTGCTCAGGGCAGTTAAGGGCGACTGCCATTCTCGTAGCACTTTGGAGATAGTATTGTGGTACACTATTGAGTGTGTGATAGTATCCGATAACGTAACTCTTGCTGGGATTAATTAGCTGTCCGTTGTACAGTAATTAAGGGGGATTACTCACTGAATACTTGACGGATCAAGTGAATAATTCCGAGTTACGAGTGAGAGTTGTGACATGTCTGTAAGAGACAAGTTAACGTAAAAGTTGTTCCTGACTGCTGTTGGCAGTCAATTAACGTAATTGCTGCTATCGGTATGAACGTAACTGTTGCTATCAGTATTAACGTAATCAATTAGTCATTAATTGTTGATGGTCCAAGAGGCTAAGTGTTACCGTAAGAGTTTAACAAGGAGGGTTGCTGGAGCTGTCAGTAGCTCCACTAGTTACTGCTGTATCAGTGAAGGCTACTAGTTGGAGTGCATTGCAACTGCCTTGCAGGAGAGGCTGGAAACAGTGTAAAATAACTGATAAGAGGTTACTGGAGACTTGTCTCCTAATCTACCTTGTTGTGTTGTTGCAATTTGTGATTATAGACTTAGTATCTTATTGCTTGGATGCATCCTCTATGAACACTCGGTACTGTTCAAGTTAGTTCATATTGAGCCCAACGCGATTGCAGGAAGGATCCTGCCGCCATACTCGGTCTGGTGCTCAGCTGTCGTCAAGGTGTCACACGAAGGATTTCCAGTAACGTCAGTGATATTTTTCTTGTTGTAGGAGTTAATACTTGTTGAATAAACTGTGTTAAGTTAAGTGCCGTCTTTACTTACACCCTTCACTATTAATGATTTACATATATGCTGCTACGTTACCTGAAGTTGCCTACCGTGGCTTTGTGCCCTGGTGAGGCCACTCCAGACCGACAACCAGAGCGCAACTCCATAGTCTCCCGAGACTGATGGATGTCTGCTACTACCTGAAGTTATTGTTATTAATCTGAGACTGCTTCATGACCCTCGAGCTGAGTCCATAGCGCCACACAACAAGTCTAAACATTCTTGAGAGATCGTGACCAGCTGCCAGTTAGACTGCCTGTCAGCCAATGGCGGAGGTCGACGGCTCGGTGATAAGGGATTTCAAACTTTTGAGGTCTCGGCGTTAGCTTGCGCCTTTATCATTTTTCTATGGTTTCTAGAGTGGGGAATGAGCCGCTTACTACACTTAGCATGTTAGCTAAGCCTTCCTCAGGAGGCCCATCTAGACTTTCAGTTTAAAGTTAATGGATGTATTAGAATTCGTTCATGAAAACTCTCACAGATCGCAAAGCTCCTCTTTGTATTCTTTCAGCACTCTGGCAAACACTTCATCCGGCCCTGGGGATTTGTTTGGTTTGAGTTTTACTATTTGTTTAAGAACATCCTCCCTGGTAACTGCTAAACTCGTCAACCTGTCCTCGTCCCCACCCACATAGACTTGTTCGGCTGAAGGCATATTGTTAAGTTCCTCTTTAGTAAATACAGATACAAAATATTTATTAAAAATACTACTCATCTCTTCGTCATTATCCGTTATCTGACCGTTATCTTCGTTATTTTTAATGGACCTATCCTTTCCCTAGTCTTTGTTCTTATAACTGAAGAAACCCTTTAGGATTTGTTTGTGCTTGCTCTGCTATACGAACTTCATAGTTTCTTTTTGCTTTCCTTATCTCTTTTTTAACATTTCTAACCAGTTGGAGGAATTCCTGTTCTAAACTGACTTCCCCATTTTTAAACATGGGTAGAGGTGTGTGGGGCACCATAGGACACCACAGGTAGAGGTGTGTGGGGCACCACAGGACACCACAGGTAGAGGTGTGTGGGGCACCACAGGACACCACAGGTAGAGGTGTGTGGGGCACCACAGGTAGAGGTGTGTGGGGCACCACAGGTCACCACAGGTAGAGGTGTGTGGGGCACCATAGGACACCACAGGTAGAGGTGTGTGGGGCACCACAGGTAGAGGTGTGTGGGGCACCACAGGACACCACAGGTAGAGGTGTGTGGGGCACCACAGGTAGAGGTGTGTGGGGCACCACAGGACACCACAGGTAGAGGTGTGTGGGGCACCACAGGTCACCACAGGTAGAGGTGTGTGGGGCACCACAGGTCACCACAGGTAGAGGTGTGTGGGGCACCACAGGTCACCACAGGTAGAGGTGTGTGGGGCACCACAGGACACCACAGGTAGAGGTGTGTGGGGCACCACAGGACACCACAGGTAGAGGTGTGTGGGGCACCACAGGACACCACAGGTAGAGGTGTGTGGGGCACCACAGGTAGAGGTGTGTGGGGCACCACAGGTCACCACAGGTAGAGGTGTGTGGGGCACCACAGGACACCACAGGTAGAGGTGTGTGGGGCACCACAGGTCACCACAGGTAGAGGTGTGTGGGGCACCACAGGACACCACAGGTAGAGGTGTGTGGGGCACCACAGGGCACCACAGGTAGAGGTGTGTGGGGCACCACAGGACACCACAGGTAGAGGTGTGTGGGGCACCACAGGTCACCACAGGTAGAGGTGTGTGGGGCACCACAGGACACCACAGGTAGAGGTGTGTGGGGCACCACAGGACACCACAGGTAGAGGTGTGTGGGGCACCACAGGACACCACAGGTAGAGGTGTGTGGGGCACCACAGGACACCACAGGTAGAGGTGTGTGGGGCACCACAGGACACCACAGGTAGAGGTGTGTGGGGCACCATAGGACACCACAGGTAGAGGTGTGTGGGGCACCACAGGACACCACAGGTAGAGGTGTGTGGGGCACCACAGGTCACCACAGGTAGAGGTGTGTGGGGCACCACAGGACACCACAGGTAGAGGTGTGTGGGGCACCATAGGACACCACAGGTAGAGGTGTGTGGGGCACCACAGGTAGAGGTGTGTGGGGCACCATAGGACACCACAGGTAGAGGTGTGTGGGGCACCACAGGTAGAGGTGTGTGGGGCACCACAGGACACCACAGGTAGAGGTGTGTGGGGCACCACAGGTCACCACAGGTAGAGGTGTGTGGGGCACCACAGGACACCACAGGTAGAGGTGTGTGGGGCACCACAGGACACCACAGGTAGAGGTGTGTGGGGCACCATAGGTCACCATGGGTAGAGGTGTGTGGGGCACCACAGGTCACCACAGGTAGAGGTGTGTGGGGCACCACAGGTAGAGGTGTGTGGGGCACCACAGGTAGAGGTGTGTGGGGCACCACAGGTAGAGGTGTGTGGGGCACCACAGGACACCACAGGTAGAGGTGTGTGGGGCACCACAGGACACCACAGGTAGAGGTGTGTGGGGCACCACAGGACACCACAGGTAGAGGTGTGTGGGGCACCACAGGACACCACAGGTAGAGGTGTGTGGGGCACCACAGGTCACCACAGGTAGAGGTGTGTGGGGCACCACAGGTCACCACAGGTAGAGGTGTGTGGGGCACCACAGGACACCACAGGTAGAGGTGTGTGGGGCACCACAGGACACCACAGGTAGAGGTGTGTGGGGCACCACAGGTAGAGGTGTGTGGGGCACCACAGGACACCACAGGTAGAGGTGTGAGGGGCACCACAGGACACCACAGGTAGAGGTGTGTGGGGCACCACAGGACACCACAGGTAGAGGTGTGTGGGGCACCACAGGACACCACAGGTAGAGGTGTGTGGGGCACCACAGGTCACCACAGGTAGAGGTGTGTGGGGCACCACAGGGCACCACAGGTAGAGGTGTGTGGGGCACCACAGGACACCACAGGTAGAGGTGTGTGGGGCACCACAGGACACCACAGGTAGAGGTGTGTGGGGCACCACAGGTCACCACAGGTAGAGGTGTGTGGGGCACCACAGGACACCACAGGTAGAGGTGTGTGGGGCACCACAGGACACCACAGGTAGAGGTGTGTGGGGCACCACAGGACACCACAGGTAGAGGTGTGTGGGGCACCACAGGACACCACAGGTAGAGGTGTGTGGGGCACCACAGGTCACCATGGGTAGAGGTGTGTGGGGCACCACAGGACACCACAGGTAGAGGTGTGTGGGGCACCACAGGACACCACAGGTAGAGGTGTGTGGGGCACCACAGGACACCACAGGTAGAGGTGTGTGGGGCACCATAGGACACCACAGGTAGAGGTGTGTGGGGCACCACAGGTAGAGGTGTGTGGGCACCACAGGTCACCACAGGTAGAGGTGTGTGGGGCACCACAGGACACCACAGGTAGAGGTGTGTGGGGCACCACAGGTCACCACAGGTAGAGGTGTGTGGGGCACCATAGGTAGAGGTGTGTGGGGCACCACAGGACACCACAGGTAGAGGTGTGTGGGGCACCACAGGACACCACAGGTAGAGGTGTGTGGGGCACCACAGGTCACCACAGGTAGAGGTGTGTGGGGCACCACAGGTAGAGGTGTGTGGGGCACCACAGGACACCACAGGTAGAGGTGTGTGGGGCACCACAGGACACCACAGGTAGAGGTGTGTGGGGCACCACAGGACACCACAGGTAGAGGTGTGTGGGGCACCACAGGACACCACAGGTAGAGGTGTGTGGGGCACCACAGGACACCACAGGTAGAGGTGTGTGGGGCACCACAGGTCACCACAGGTAGAGGTGTGTGGGGCACCACAGGTCACCACAGGTAGAGGTGTGTGGGGCACCACAGGTCACCACAGGTAGAGGTGTGAGGGGCACCACAGGGCACCACAGGTAGAGGTGTGTGGGGCACCACAGGACACCACAGGTAGAGGTGTGTGGGGCACCACAGGACACCACAGGTAGAGGTGTGTGGGGCACCACAGGTCACCACAGGTAGAGGTGTGTGGGGCACCACAGGTCACCACAGGTAGAGGTGTGTGGGGCACCACAGGACACCACAGGTAGAGGTGTGTGGGGCACCACAGGTCACCACAGGTAGAGGTGTGTGGGGCACCACAGGTCACCACAGGTAGAGGTGTGTGGGGCACCACAGGACACCACAGGTAGAGGTGTGTGGGGCACCACAGGACACCACAGGTAGAGGTGTGTGGGGCACCACAGGACACCACAGGTAGAGGTGTGTGGGGCACCACAGGTCACCACAGGTAGAGGTGTGTGGGGCACCACAGGACACCACAGGTAGAGGTGTGTGGGGCACCACAGGACACCACAGGTAGAGGTGTGTGGGGCACCACAGGACACCACAGGTAGAGGTGTGTGGGGCACCACAGGACACCACACGTAGAGGTGTGTGGGGCACCACAGGACACCACAGGTAGAGGTGTGTGGGGCACCAAAGGTCACCACAGGTAGAGGTGTGTGGGGCACCACAGGACACCACAGGTAGAGGTGTGTGGGGCACCAAAGGTCACTCATACAGTGTCATGTATCACCACAGCTTCTGTAGCTCCGTTGCCCAACCTGTTTCATCACGGACCTCCTCTGGTCCTTGTATCCAAGACCAATTCTCTCTCTCTCTCTCTCTCTGCACTTAATAAGATCAGATGAAGCTTCAGTGTAGAATGAATCCAATTCATTTCCGGCTTCGTTAGTAATTCCTGCCGACATTTGTGCTCTCTTGTGGCAGCGTGTTGGCCTTTAGCGTTGCCATCTCGTTAATAATATTACCAGGATTCCTCCTTCCTACTGGCTGGCGCTCGCGGGCTCGGCCAGGCTGGCGCTCGCGGGCTCGGCCAGGCTGGCGCTCGCGGGCTCGGCCAGGCTGGCGCTCGCGGGCTCGGCCAGGCTGGCGCTCGCGGGCTCGGCCAGGCTGGCGCTCGCGGGCTCGGCCAGGCTGGCGCTCGCGGGCTCGGCCAGGCTGGCGCTCGCGGGCTCGGCCAGGCTGGCGCTCGCGGGCTCGGCCAGGCTGGCAGCTCGCGGGCTCGGCCAGGCTGGCGCTCGCGGGCTCTAGCAAGGCTGGCAGCTCGCGGGCTCGGCCAGGCTGGCAGCTCGCGGGCTCGGCCAGGCTGGCAGCTCGCGGGCTCGGCCAGGCTGGCAGCTCGCGGGCTCGGCCAGGCAGGTGGCGTTCTAGCTGTAACCAGCACACTGTGCTGCCTTGTCTGTCATCGTAGTGTAGGTGTGTGGCTCTTAATTGGTGGTTTGATACTTGCTTGTCCAAGCCTGGTTTAACACTGGGGGGGGGGGGAGGGGAGGAGGTTCTCTCATATACACCAAGTGCTGCGGCCAACAATGATTGTCACGGCGTCATTCTGTCAGCCGTCAAGCCTTCATACGTCGCTTTGGGAGTGTGTGTTTTAGCCCAGACCCAGCCGAACCTCGGGGTTCATGAGGTTCAGTGCTCCTGTACCCACCTGTGGGAGTTAACAATGCACCTGTACCCACCTGTGTGGGTAACAATGCTTCTGTACCCACCTGTGTGGGTAACAATGCTTCTGTACCCACCTGTGAGAGTTAACAATGCCCCTGTACCCACCTGTGGGAGTAACAATGCTTCTGTACCCACCTGTGTGGGTAACAATGCCCCTGTACACACCTGTGAGAGGTAACAATGCCCTTGTACCCACCTGTGGGAGTAACAATGCCCCTGTACCCACCTGTGGGAGTAACAATGCTCCTGTACCCACCTGTGTGGGTAAACCATGCTCCTGTACCCACCTGTGTGGGTAAACCATGCTCCTGTACCCACCTGTGTGGGTAAACCATGCTCCTGTACCCACCTGTGTGGGTAAACCATGCTCCTGTACCCACCTGTGTGGGTAAACAAGGGGAAGCAACTTACCTTGATGAGTCTGGCCATATTCTTGCCTCGCCAATATGGCGGCGGGAGACACCGCTGGAGAGCGAGTGCCGGCTGGCCGCCCTTCTTGTGGGGGTCGAGGGCGCCGTAGCACCCACGAAACAGGTGGCCGGGGACGCCCATGAAGCTCTCCGAGGCGGGTATGGCCTGGGGCCGCTTACCCGAGGAGCCGCCCACACTGGCCGCCCACAGCCCACCTGCGCCGCCCGTGGTGCTGGTGGTGGTGGAGAAGTCGTCGTCGTCATCCTGGTGGTGCTGGTGGAGGAAGGAGTGGCGGCGGTGGGCGTCAAGCGACGGCACAGTCAGCTCCACCCCGTCCTGTGGGAGAGGGAGAGGGCGGTGAGCAGGTGGCGAGTCACGGCGAGGCAACAAGAGAATCATGTAATTGGACTCATAGAAACAAAACTATCAGGAATCATAACGAATGCGGTGCTTCCCCAGGACTACACTGCAATGAGGAAAAAGGGGAAGAGGCAGAGTGGCCCTACTAATGAGAGGGGAATGTTGTTCCAAGGAGATGGTTATCCCGGGCTGCGAGGGATTCAGAGACTACATAGCAGGCACCGTGGCCATGGGAGGACCAAGAGTAGCAGCAGTGATATACAACCCTCCGCCAAATGACAGAAGACCAAGACAAAAGTATGACAAAACATGGCAGTGAACACTATAATTGAGAGGGCAGCCTCTGCCGGTAGAAATCGATCCCATCTGCTCATCATGGGCGACTTCAATTACGGAAGGATTGACTGGAAGAATAAGAAACCGCATGGAGGAGAGGAAACATGGAGAGCTAAACTACTGGAGGTGGCGACAAGAAACTTTTTAAGCCAGCATGTCAGGGAACCCACAAGGATGAGAGGCAATGATGAACCAGCGAGACTCGACCTAGTCTTCACTCTCAATGACTCCGACATAAGGGAAATCAGTTTCGAGGGCCCCAGTAGGAATGAGCGACCACAGTGTATTGGTGTTTGAGTATCTGGTCGAAGAAGGGCTAATGAACTCGAGGAGGGGAACTGAAAACAAAAGGCTGGCATTCCAAAAGGGAAACTATGATGAGATAAGAAAATTCCTAACTGATATAACATGGGAAACAGAACTAAGAGGAGAGACGGGCCAAGACACGATGGACTACATCACACAGAAGTGTAAGGAGGCAGCAGACAAGTTTGTCCCAGTCCGAAAGGAAAAAACAGAAATGCAGACGAGAAACCCATGGTTCAATCAGAGATGTAGGCTAGCAAGGTAATTAAGTACAAGGGCATGGAGAAACTTTAGAAATAACAGGACACTTGAGAACAGAGAAGAATACCAGAGTGCCAGGAATGAATATGTCAGTTTGAGAAGAGAGGCAGAAGGGCAATATGAAAATGACATAGAGAGCAAGGCAAAGACTAAACTTAAATTGGTGCACAACCGCATCAGGAGAAAAATACAGTGAAGGAACAGGTAATGAAACTGAGGAAAAGGGCAGATCACAATTCATTATAAACGATAAGTGTACGAGGACCAGTTCACCTGTTATTAGCGATTTGTTATACACCATGGAGAGTAGCAGGCACTGGTATGCAAGACCAATCCTGGAGTATGCGGCCCCACCATGGAGTCGGCACCTTGTCAAGCACAAGACGACGCTAGAAAAAGTTCAGAGGTATATGCCAATAGGCTAGTCCCAGAACTAAGAGGCATGAGCTACGAGAAAAACCTATGTGAACTGCACCTCACGTCGCTGGAGGACAGGAGAGCTCAGGAAGACATGATCACTACCTACTAAAATCTTGGTGCAATGTGTGAGGCGTGTTAAGTTGACGATGGCAGACCCGCAGATGCCTCGGCCAGGTGGCGCAGACTGTCTGTTAGCGGCGAGAGGGTCTTACTCCCGCCGTTTACCCGCAAGACCTGCACNAGATCATGGCAGAAGACATTGACCATAACACAGCAACTGCTGTCTTATGGTCATTCTTCATGAAGACGAGGAAATGTTGGCATTGTGGAGAAATGCCCGACACCACTGCACCGTTATCCAAGAGTTACAACCAACATGAGAGACAGAGAGACACAGTGAATAGTGTGAGTGAGACACAGAGACAGTGAGAGAGGAGAGTGTGCGTGCGTGTGTGTGGTGTGTGTGTGGTGTGTGTGTTGTGTGTGTGTGGTGTGTGTGTGTGTGGTGTGTGGTGTACTCACCTATATGTGTCGCAGGATCGAGCATTGACTCTTGGATCCCGCCTTTCGAGCATCAGTTGTTTACAGCAATGACTCCTATCCATTCCCTATCATACCTGGTTTTAAAATTATGAATAGTATTGGCTTCCACAACCTGTTCTAAGTGCATTCCATTTTCCACTACTCTCACGCTAAAAGAAAACTTAATAACTCTCTGTGACTCATCTGGTTTCTAACTTCCATCCATGTCCCCTCGTTCTGTTACTATTCCGTGTGAACATTTCGTCTATGTCCACTCTGTCAATCCCTCTGAGTATTTTATACGTTCCTATCATGTCCCCCCTCTCCCTTCTTCTTTCTAGTGTCGTAAGGCATAGTTCCCCCAGGCGCTCCTCATACCCCATCCCTCGTAGCTCTGGGACGAGTCTCGTTGCAAACCTCTGAACCCCGTGCGTGTGTGCGCGTGCGCGTGTGCGTATGCGTATGCGTGTGCGTGTGCGTGTGCGTGGCGTGTGCGTGTGCGTGTGCGTGTGCGTGTGTGTGTTGTTACTGCAGGCCTGTACAGCGCCACAGAGCTTGTGACGTCATGTCTAAACGCTCTAATGATTAATCATTCAATAATATGGTGCTCAGTACTAGCCCCCACCTGCCACAGGTAATGCTCCAGTGCTCAGTACTGGCCCCCACCTGCCACAGGTAATGCTCTAGTGCTCAATACTGGCCCCCCACCTGCCACAAGTAATGCTCCAGTGCTCAGTACTGGCCCCCACCTGCCACAAGTAATGCTCCAGTGCTCAGTACTGGCCCACCTGCCACCGGTAATGCTCCAGTGCTCAGTACTGGCCCCCACCTGCCACAGGTAATGCTCCAGTGCTCAGTACTGGCCCCCACCTGCCACAGGTAATGGTCCAGTGCTCAGTACTGGCCCCCACCTGCCACCGGTAATGCCCCGTGCTCAGTACTGGCCGCCACCTGCCACAGGTAATGCTCCAGTGCTCAGTACTGGCGCCACCTGCCACAGGTAATGCTCCAGTGCTCAGTACTGGCACCCACCTGCCACAGGTAATGCTCCAGTGCTCAGTACTGGCCCCCACCTGCCACAGGTAATGTCCAGTGCTCAGTACTGGCCGCCACCTGCCACAGGTAATGTCCAGTGCTCAGTACTGGCCGCCACCTGCCACAGGTAATGCTCCAGTGCTCAGTACTGGCCGCCACCTGCCACAGGTAATGTCCAGTGCTCAGTACTGGCCCTCACCTGCCCCAGGTAATGCTCCAGTGCTCAGTACTGGCCGCCACCTGCCACAGGTAATGTCCAGTGCTCAGTACTGGCCCCTCACCTGCCACAGGTAATGTCCAGTGCTCAGTACTGGCCCCCACCTGCCCTAGGTAATGTCCAGTGCTCAGTACTGGCCCCTCACCTGCCACAGGTAATGTCCAGTGCTCAGTACTGGCCCCCACCTGCCCCAGGTAATGGTCCAGTGCTCAGTACTGGCCCCCACCTGCCACAGGTAATGTTCCAGTGCTCAGTACTGGCCCCCACCTGCCCCAGGTAATGTTCCAGTGCTCAGTACTGGCCCCCACCTGCCCCAGGTAATGGTTCAGTGCTCAGTACTGGCCCCCACCTGCCCCAGGTAATGGTCCAGTGCTCAGTACTGGCCCTCACCTGCCACAGGTAATGTTCCAGTGCTCAGTACTGCCCCCACCTGCCCCAGGTAATGGTCCAGTGCTCAGTACTGGCCCCCACCTGCCACAGATAATGCTCCAGTGCTCAGTACTGACCCCCACCTGCCACAGGTAATGCTCCAGTGCTCAGTACTGGCCCCCACCTGCCCCAAGTAATGCTCCAGTGCTCAGTACTGGCCCCACCTGCCCCAGGTAATGGTCCAGTGCTCAGTACTGGCCCCTCACCTGCCACAGGTAATGTCCAGTGCTCAGTACTGGCCCCCACCTGTGGTGGTCACGGGGGGGGGAACACTGTCCACCAGCCATGGTGGTCACGGGGGGGGGGACACTGTCCACCAGCCATGGTGGTCACGGGGGGGACACTGTCCACCATCCATGGTGGTCACGGGGGGGGGGACACTGTCCACCAGCCATGGTGGTCACGGGGGTGGGGGGGACACTGTCCACCAGCCACGGTGGTCACGGGGGGGACACTGTCCACCAGCCATGGTGGTCACGGGGGGGGGGACACTGTCCACCAGCCATGGTGGTCACGGGGGGGGGGACACTGTCCACCAGCCATGGTGGTCACGGGGGTGGGGGGGACACTGTCCACCAGCCACGGTGGTCACGGGGGGGGGAACACTGTCCACCAGCCATGGTGGTCATGGGGGGGGGAACTGTCCACCAGCCAGGGTGGTCACGGGGGGGACACTGTCCACCAGCCATGGTGGTCACGGGGGGGACACTGTCCACCAGCCACGGTGGTCACGGGGGGGGCACTGTCCACCAGCCATGGTGGTCACGGGGGGGGGACACTGTCCACCAGCCATGGTGGTCACGGGGGGACACTGTCCACCAGCCATGGTGGTCACGGGGTGGGGACACTGTCCACCAGCCACGGTGGTCACGGGGGGGGGGACACTGTCCACCAGCCATGGTGGTCACGGGGGGGGGGGACACTGTCCACCAGCCATGGTGGTCACGGGGGGGACACTGTCCACCAGCCATGGTGGTCACGGGGGGGGGGACACTGTCCACCAGCCATGGTGGTCACGGGGGGGGGGACACTGTCCACCAGCCATGGTGGTCACGGGGGGGGGGACACTGTCCACCAGCCATGGTGTCACGGGGGGGGGACACTGTCCACCAGCCATGGTGGTCACGGGGGGGGGACACTGTCCACCAGCCATGGTGGTCACGGGGGG
>WNGS01164770.1:0-16199 GCA_020271785.1 Procambarus virginalis | reverse complement strand
ACACGGCCAGCACCGTACACTAGCCAACACGGCCAGCACCGTACACTAGCCAGCACCGTACACTAGCCAACACGGCCAGCACCGTACACTAGCCACACGGCCAGCACCGTACACTACCAACACGGCCAGCACCGTACACTAGCCAACACGGCCAGCACCGTACACTAGCCAGCACGGCCAGCACCGTACACTAGCCAACACGCCAGCACCGTACACTAGCCAGCACCGTACACTAGCCACACGCCACACCGTACACTAGCCAACATGGCCAGCACCATACACTAGCCAGCACCGTACACTAGCCAACACGGCCAGCACCGTACACTAGCCAACACGGCCAGCACCGTACACTAGCCAGCACGGCCAGCACCGTACACTAGCCACACGGCCAGCACCGTACACTAGCCAACACGGCCAGCACCGTACACTAGCCAACACGGCCAGCACCGTACACTACCAGCACGGCCAGCACCGTACACTAGCCAACACGGCCAGCACCGTACACTAGCCAACACGGCCAGCACCGTACACTAGCCAACACGGCCAGCACCGTACACTACCAGCACGGCCAGCACCGTACACTAGCCAACACGGCCAGCACCGTACACTAGCCAACACCGTACACTAGCCAGCACCGTACACTAGCCAACACGGCCAGCACCGTACACTAGCCAGCACCGTACACTAGCCAACACGGCCAGCACCGTACACTAGCCAACACGGCCAGCACCGTACACTAGCCAACACGGCCAGCACCGTACACTAGCCAGCACGGCCAGCACCGTACACTAGCCAACACGGCCAGCACCGTACACTAGCCAACACGGCCAGCACCGTACACTAGCCAACACGGCCAGCACCGTACACTCACCAGCACGGCCAGCACCGTACACTCACCAGCACGGCCAGCACCGTACACTAGCCAACACGGCCAGCACCGTACACTAGCCAGCACGGCCAGCACCGTACACTAGCCAACACCGTACACTAGCCAGCACGGCCAGCACCGTACACTCACCAGCACGGCCAGCACCGTACACTAGCCAACACGGCCAGCACCGTACACTAGCCAGCACGGCCAGCACCGTACACTAGCCAACACGGCCAGCACCGTACACTAGCCAGCACCGTACACTAGCCAACACGGCCAGCACCATACACTAGCCAGCACCGTACACTCACCAACACGGCCAACACCGTACACTAGCCAGCACCGTACACTAGCCAACACGGCCAGCACCGTACACTAGCCAACACGGCCAACACCGTACACTAGCCAGCACCGTACACTAGCCAGCACCGTACACTAGCCAACACCGTACACTAGCCAGCACCGTACACTAGCCAGCACCGTACACTAGCCAACACGGCCAGCACCGTACACTAGCCAACACGGCCAGCACCGTACACTAGCCAACACCGTACACTAGCCAGCACGGCCAGCACCGTACACTAGCCAGCACCGTACACTAGCCAACACGGCCAGCACCGTACACTCACCAACACGGCCAACACCGTACACTAGCCAGCACCGTACACTAGCCAGCACGGCCAGCACCGTACACTAGCCAACACGGCCAACACCGTACACTAGCCAGCACCGTACACTAGCCAGCACCGTACACTAGCCAACACCGTACACTAGCCAGCACCGTACACTAGCCAGCACGGCCAGCACCGTACACTAGCCAGCACCGTACACTAGCCAGCACCGTACACTAGCCAACACGGCCAGCACCGTACACTAGCCAACACGGCCAGCACCGTACACTAGCCAACACCGTACACTCACCAGCACGGCCACCACCGTACACTAGCCAGCACCGTACACTCACCAGCACGGCCAGCACCGTACACTAGCCAGCACGGCCAGCACCGTACACTAGCCAACACGGCCAGCACCGTACACTAGCCAACACGGCCAGCACCGTACACTAGCCAACACGGCCAGCACCGTACACTAGCCAGCACGGCCAGCACCGTACACTAGCCAACACCGTACACTCACCAGCACGGCCAGCACCGTACACTAGCCAACACCGTACACTAGCCAACACCGTACACTCACCAGCACGGCCAGCACCGTACACTCACCAACACGGCCAGCACCGTACACTAGCCAACACGGCCAGCACCGTACACTAGCCAGCACGGCCAGCACCGTACACTAGCCAACACCGTACACTCACCAGCACGGCCAGCACCGTACACTAGCCAACACCGTACACTCACCAGCACGGCCAGCACCGTACACTAGCCAACACGGCCAGCACCGTACACTAGCCAGCACGGCCAGCACCGTACACTAGCCAACACCGTACACTCACCAGCACGGCCAGCACCGTACACTAGCCAACACGGCCAGCACCGTACACTAGCCAACACGGCCAGCACCATACACTAGCCAACACGGCCAGCACCGTACACTAGCCAACACGGCCAGCACCGTACACTAGCCAACACGGCCAGCACCGTACACTAGCCAGCACGGCCAGCACCGTACACTAGCCAACACGGCCAGCACCGTACACTAGCCAACACCGTACACTAGCCAGCACCGTACACTAGCCAACATGGCCAGCACCGTACACTAGCCAGCACCGTACACTAGCCAACACGGCCAGCACCGTACACTAGCCAGCACGGCCAGCACCGTACACTAGCCAACACGGCCAGCACCGTACACTAGCCAGCACGGCCAGCACCGTACACTAGCCAACACGGCCAACACCGTACACTAGCCAGCACCGTACACTAGCCAACACGGCCAGCACCGTACACTAGCCAGCACGGCCAGCACCGTACACTAGCCAACACGGCCAGCACCGTACACTAGCCAGCACCGTACACTAGCCAACATGGCCAGCACCGTACACTAGCCAGCACCGTACACTAGCCAACACGGCCAGCACCGTACACTAGCCAGCACGGCCAGCACCGTACACTAGCCAACACGGCCAGCACCGTACACTAGCCAGCACGGCCAGCACCGTACACTAGCCAACACGGCCAGCACCGTACACTAGCCAACACGGCCAGCACCGTACACTAGCCAGCACGGCCAGCACCGTACACTAGCCAACACGGCCAGCACCGTACACTAGCCAACACCGTACACTAGCCAGCACCGTACACTAGCCAACACGGCCAGCACCGTACACTAGCCAACACGGCCAGCACCGTACACTAGCCAGCACCGTACACTAGCCAACACGGCCAGCACCGTACACTAGCCAACACGGCCAGCACCGTACACTAGCCAACACGGCCAGCACCGTACACTAGCCAGCACCGTACACTAGCCAGCACGGCCAGCACCGTACACTAGCCAACACGGCCAGCACCGTACACTAGCCAGCACCGTACACTAGCCAGCACGGCCAGCACCGTACACTAGCCAACACGGCCAGCACCGTACACTAGCCAGCACCGTACACTAGCCAACACGGCCAGCACCGTACACTAGCCAACACGGCCAGCACCGTACACTAGCCAGCACCGTACACTCACCAGCACGGCCAGCACCGTACACTAGCCAGCACGGCCAGCACCGTACACTAGCCAACACGGCCAGCACCGTACACTAGCCAACACCGTACACTAGCCAGCACCGTACACTAGCCAACACGGCCAGCACCGTACACTAGCCAACACGGCCAGCACCGTACACTAGCCAACACGGCCAGCACCGTACACTAGCCAGCACGGCCAGCACCGTACACTAGCCAGCACGGCCAGCACCGTACACTCACCAGCACGGCCAGCACCGTACACTAGCCAACACGGCCAGCACCGTACACTAGCCAACACGGCCAGCACCGTACACTAGCCAACACCGTACACTAGCCAACACCGTACACTAGCCAACACCGTACACTAGCCAACACGGCCAGCACCGTACACTCACCAACACGGCCAGCACCGTACACTAGCCAACACGGCCAGCACCGTACACTAGCCAACATGGCCAGCACCGTACACTCACCAGCACGGCCAGCACCGTACACTAGCCAACACCGTACACTAGCCAACACCGTACACTAGCCAACACGGCCAGCACCGTACACTAGCCAACACCGTACACTAGCCAACACCGTACACTAGCCAACACCGTACACTAGCCAACACGGCCAGCACCGTACACTAGCCAACACCGTACACTAGCCAACACGGCCAGCACCGTACACTAGCCAACACCGTACACTAGCCAACACCGTACACTCACCAACACGGCCAGCACCGTACACTAGCCAACACCGTACACTAGCCAACACGGCCAGCACCGTACACTAGCCAGCACGGCCAGCACCGTACACTAGCCACACGGCCAACACCGTACACTAGCCAGCACGGCCAGCACCGTACACTAGCCAGCACGGCCAGCACCGTACACTCACCAGCACGGCCAGCACCGTACACTCACCAGCACGGCCAGCACCGTACACTAGCCAGCACGGCCAGCACCGTACACTAGCCAGCACCGTACACTAGCCAGCACCGTACACTAGCCAGCACGGCCAGCACCGTACACTAGCCAGCACCGTACACTAGCCAGCACCGTACACTAGCCAACACGGCCAGCACCGTACACTAGCCAGCACCGTACACTCACCAGCACGGCCAGCACCGTACACTAGCCAGCACGGCCAGCACCGTACACTCACCAGCACGGCCAGCACCGTACACTCACCAGCACGGCCAGCACCGTACACTCACCAGCACGGCCAGCACCGTACACTAGCCAGCACGGCCAGCACCGTACACTAGCCAGCACGGCCAGCACCGTACACTAGCCAGCACGGCCAGCACCGTACACTAGCCAGCACGGCCAGCACCGTACACTAGCCAGCACCGTACACTAGCCAGCACGGCCAGCACCGTACACTAGCCAGCACCGTACACTAGCCAGCACCGTACACTAGCCAGCACCGTACACTAGCCAGCACGGCCAGCACCGTACACTAGCCAGCACCGTACACTCACCAGCACCGTACACTAGCCAGCACGGCCAGCACCGTACACTAGCCAGCACCGTACACTAGCCAGCACGGCCAGCACCGTACACTAGCCAGCACGGCCAGCACTGTACACTAGCCAGCACGGCCAGCACCGTACACTAGCCAGCACGGCCAGCACCGTACACTAGCCAACACGGCCAGCACCGTACACTAGCCAGCACGGCCAGCACCGTACACTAGCCAGCACGGCCAGCACCGTACACTAGCCAGCACGGCCAGCACCGTACACTAGCCAGCACGGCCAGCACCGTACACTAGCCAGCACGGCCAGCACCGTACACTAGCCAGCACGGCCAGCACCGTACACAAGCCAGCACCGTACACTAGCCAGCACGGCCAGCACCGTACACTAGCCAGCACGGCCAGCACCGTACACTAGCCAGCACGGCCAGCACCGTACACTCACCAGCACGGCCAGCACCGTACACTAGCCACACGGCCAGCACCGTACACTCACCAGCACGGCCAGCACCGTACACTAGCCAGCACGGCCAGCACCGTACACTCACCAGCACGGCCAGCACCGTACACTAGCCAGCACGGCCAGCACCGTACACTAGCCAGCACGGCCAGCACCGTACACTAGCCAGCACGGCCAGCACCGTACACTAGCCAGCACGGCCAGCACCGTACACTAGCCAGCACGGCCAGCACCGTACACAAGCCAGCACCGTACACTAGCCAGCACGGCCAGCACCGTACACTAGCCAGCACGGCCAGCACTGTACACTAGCCAGCACGGCCAGCACTGTACACTAGCCAGCACGGCCAGCACCGTACACTAGCCAGCACGGCCAGCACCGTACACTAGCCAGCACGGCCAGCACCGTACACTCACCAGCACGGCCAGCACCGTACACTAGCCAGCACGGCCAGCACCGTACACTCACCAGCACGGCCAGCACCGTACACTAGCCAGCACGGCCAGCACCGAACACTCACCAGCACGGCCAGCACCGTACACTAGCCAGCACGGCCAGCACCGTACACTAGCCAGCACGGCCAGCACCGTACACTAGCCAGCACGGCCAGCACTGTACACTCACCAGCACGGCCAGCACCGTACACTAGCCAGCACGGCCAGCACCGTACACTAGCCAGCACGGCCAGCACCGTACACTAGCCAGCACGGCCAGCACCGTACACTAGCCAGCACGGCCAGCACCGTACACTCACCAGCACGGCCAGCACCGTACACTAGCCAGCACGGCCAGCACTGTACACTAGCCAGCACGGCCAGCACCGTACACTAGCCAGCACGGCCAGCACCGTACACTAGCCAGCACGGCCAGCACCGTACACTAGCCAACACGGCCAGCACCGTACACTCACCAGCACGGCCAGCACCGTACACTAGCCAGCACGGCCAGCACCGTACACTAGCCAGCACGGCCAGCACCGTACACTAGCCAGCACGGCCAGCACCGTACACTAGCCAGCACCGTACACTCACCAGCACGGCCAGCACCGTACACTAGCCAGCACGGCCAGCACCGTACACTAGCCAGCACGGCCAGCACCGTACACTAGCCAGCACCGTACACTAGCCAGCACGGCCAGCACCGTACACTCACCAGCACGGCCAGCACCGTACACTAGCCAGCACCGTACACTCACCAGCACGGCCAGCACCGTACACTAGCCAGCACCGTACACTCACCAGCACGGCCAGCACCGTACACTCACCAGCACGGCCAGCACCGTACACTAGCCAGCACCGTACACTCACCAGCACGGCCAGCACCGTACACTCACCAGCACGGCCAGCACCGTACACTAGCCAGCACCGTACACTCACCAGCACGGCCAGCACCGTACACTCACCAGCACGGCCACCACCGTACACTAGCCAGCACCGTACACTCACCAGCACGGCCACCACCGTACACTCACCAGCACGGCCAGCACCGTACACTAGCCAGCACCGTACACTCACTAGCACGGCCAGCACCGTACACTCACCAGCACGGCCAGCACCGTACACTCACCAGCACGGCCAGCACCGTACACTAGCCAGCACGGCCAGCACCGTACACTCACCAGCACGGCCAGCACTGTACACTCACCAGCACGGCCAGCACCGTACACTCACCAGCACGGTCAGCACCGTACACTCACCAGCACGGCCAGCACCGTACACTAGCCAGCACGGCCAGCACCGTACACTCACCAGCACGGCCAGCACTGTACACTCACCAGCACGGTCAGCACCGTACACTCACCAGCACGGTCAGCACCGTACACTCACCAGCACGGCCACCACCGTACACTCACCAGCACGGCCAGCACCGTACACTAGCCAGCACGGCCAGCACCGTACATTAGCCAGCACGGCCAGTACCGTACACTAGCCAGCACGGCCAGTACCGTACACTAGCCAGCACGGCCAGCACCGTACACTAGCCACCACCGTACACTAGCCACCACCGTACACTAGCCAGCACCGTACACTAGCCAGCACGGCCAGCACCGTACACTAGCCACACCGGCCAGCACCGTACACTAGCCAGCACGGCCAGCACCGTACACTAGCCAGCACGGCCAGCACCGTACAGTCACCAGCACGGCCAGCACCGTACACTCACCAGCACGGCCAGCACCGTACACTCACCAGCACGGCCAGCACCGTACACTCACCAGCACGGCCAGCACTGTACACTAGCCAACACGGCCAGCACTGTACACTAGCCAGCACGGCCAGCACTGTACACTAGCCAGCACGGCCAGCACCGTACACTAGCCAGCACGGCCAGCACCGTACACTAGCCAGCACGGCCAGCACCGTACACTCACCAGCACCGTACACTAGCCAGCACGGCCAGCACCGTACACTCACCAGCACGGCCAGCACCGTACACTAGCCAGCACGGCCAGCACCGTACACTAGCCAGCACGGCCAGCACCGTACACTCACCAGCATGGCCAGCACCGTACACTCACCAGCACGGCCAGCGCCGTACAGTCACCAGCACGGCCAGCACCGTACACTCACCAGCACGGCCAGCACCGTACACTCACCAGCACGGCCAGCACTGTACACTAGCCAGCACGGCCAGCACCGTACACAAGCCAGCACCGTACACTAGCCAGCACGGCCAGCACCGTACACTAGCCAGCACGGCCAGCACCGTACACTCACCAGCACGGCCAGCACTGTACACTCACCAGCACGGTCAGCACCGTACACTAGCCAGCACGGCCAGCACCGTACACTCACCAGCACGGCCAGCACCGTACACTAGCCAGCACGGCCAGCACCGTACACTAGCCAGCACGGCCAGCACCGTACACTAGCCAGCACCGTACACTCACCAGCACGGCCAGCACCGTACACTAGCCAGCACCGTACACTCACCAGCACGGCCAGCACCGTACACTAGCCAGCACGGCCAGCACCGTACACTAGCCAGCACGGCCAGCACCGTACACTCACCAGCACGGCCAGCACCGTACACTAGCCAGCACGGCCAGCACCGTACACTAGCCAGCACCGTACACTAGCCAGCACGGCCAGCACCGTACACTAGCCAGCACCGTACACTAGCCAGCACCGTACACTAGCCAGCACCGTACACTAGCCAGCACCGTACACTCACCAGCACGGCCAGCACCGTACACTAGCCAGCACCGTACACTCACCAGCACGGCCAGCACCGTACACTAGCCAGCACGGCCAGCACCGTACACTAGCCAGCACGGCCAGCACCGTACACTCACCAGCACGGCCAGCACCGTACACTAGCCAGCACGGCCAGCACCGTACACTCACCAGCACGGCCAGCACCGTACACTAGCCAGCACCGTACACTCACCAGCACGGCCACCACCGTACACTAGCCACCACCGTACACTCACCAGCACGGCCAGCACCGTACACTCACCAGCACGGCCAGCACCGTACACTAGCCAGCACGGCCAGCACCGTACACTCACCAGCACGGCCAGCACCGTACACTAGCCAGCACCGTACACTCACCAGCACGGCCAGCACCGTACACTAGCCAGCACGGCCAGCACCGTACACTCACCAGCACGGCCAGCACCGTACACTAGCCAGCACCGTACACTCACCAGCACGGTCAGCACCGTACACTAGCCAGCACGGCCAGCACCGTACACTCACCAGCACGGCCAGCACCGTACACTAGCCAGCACGGCCAGCACCGTACACTAGCCAGCACCGTACACTCACCAGCACGGCCAGCACCGTACACTAGCCAGCACCGTACACTCACCAGCACGGCCACCACCGTACACTAGCCACCACCGTACACTCACCAGCACGGCCAGCACCGTACACTCACCAGCACGGCCAGCACCGTACACTAGCCAGCACGGCCAGCACCGTACACTCACCAGCACGGCCAGCACCGTACACTAGCCAGCACCGTACACTCACCAGCACGGCCAGCACCGTACACTAGCCAGCACCGTACACTCACCAGCACGGCCAGCACCGTACACTCACCAGCACGGCCAGCACCGTACACTAGCCAGCACGGCCAGCACCGTACACTCACCAGCACGGCCAGCACCGTACACTAGCCAGCACGGCCAGCACCGTACACTCACCAGCACGGCCAGCACCGTACACTAGCCAGCACGGCCAGCACCGTACACTCACCAGCACGGCCAGCACCGTACACTAGCCAGCACGGCCAGCACCGTACACTAGCCAGCACGGCCAGCACCGTACACTCACAAGCACGGCCAGCACCGTACACTAGCCACCACCGTACACCGTGCACAAAGGAACACTTCAACATGACTGCTAATGGTGTAATTATCTTAAACACAACTGAGCAATTACCTTGATGGCCTCTCTGTCAGCAGATTGTTATGTACTTGTGTTCTACTGGTCTAGCGTGTTGTGGTCCGTGTTCTTGTGTTCTACTGGTCTAGCATGTTGTGTGGTCCGTGTTCTTGTGTTCTACTGGTCTAGCATGTTGTGTGGTCCGTGTTCTTGTGTTCTACTGGTCTAGCATGTTGTGTGGTCCGTGTTCTTGTGTTCTACTGGTCTAGCGTGTTGTGTGGTCCGTGTTCTTGTGTTCTACTGGTCTAGCATGTTGTGTGGTCCGTGTTCTTGTGTTCTACTGGTCTAGCATGTTGTGTGTTCCGTGTTCTTGTGTTCTACTGGTCTAGCATGTTGTGTGGTCCGTGTTCTTGTGTTCTACTGGTCTAGCATGTTGTGTGGTCCGTGTTCTTGTGTTCTACTGGTCTAGCATGTTGTGTGGTCCGTGTTCTTGTGTTCTACTGGTCTAGCATGTTGTGTGGTCCGTGTTCTTGTGTTCTACTGGTCTAGCATGTTGTGTGGTCCGTGTTCTTGTGTTCTACTGGTCTAGCATGTTATGTGAGGCCAGCACAGTAACAGTGTGGCCAGCACATTAACAGCGTGGCCAGCACAGTAACAATGTGGCCAGCACAGTAACAGTGTGGCCAGCACAGTAACAGTGTGGCCAGCACAGTAACAGTGTGGCCAGCACAGTAACAGTGTGGCCAGCACAGTAACAGTGTGGCCAGCACAGTAACAGTGTGGCCAGCACAGTAACAGTGTGGCCAGCACAGTAACAGTGTGGCCAGCACAGTAACAGTGTGGCCAGCACAGTAACAGTGTGGCCAGCACAGTAACAGTGTGGCCAGCACAGTAACAGTGTGGCCAGCACAGTAACAGTGTGGCCAGCACAGTAACAGTGTGGCCAGCACAGTAACAGTGTGGCCAGCACAGTAACAGTGTGGCCAGCACAGTAACAGTGTGGCCAGCACAGTAACAGTGTGGCCAGCACAGTAACAGTGTGGCCAGCACAGTAACAGTGTGGCCAGCACAGTAACAATGTGCCCAGCACAGTAACAGTGAGGCCCAGCACAGTAACAGTGTGGCCAGCACAGTAACAGTGAAGCCCAGCACAGTAACAGTGAGGCCAGCACAGTAACAGTGAGGCCCAGCACAGTAACAGTGAGGCCCAGCACAGTAACAGTGAGGCCCAGCACAGTAACAGTGAGGCCCACACAGTAACAGTGTGGCCAGCACAGTAACAGTGAGGCCAGCACAGTAACAGTGAGGCCAGCACAGTAACAGTGAGGCCTAGCACAGTAACAGTGAGGCCCAGCACAGTAACAGTGAGGCCCAGCACAGTAACAGTGAGGCCCAGCACAGTAACAGTGAGACCCAGCACAGTAACAGTGTGGCCAGCACAGTAACAGTGAGGCCCAGCACAGTAACAGTGAGGCCCAGCACAGTAACAGTGACGGCATTTATATACAGAATTTAAGAAAATTTGGCGGGAAAAAAGGTAAACAAACCAGTCGCGACTCAGGGGGGGACTTTTCTAATGGCGTCGGAAATGCTCGATTTCGGTTTTGCAATTACCTAGATGTCCAGGCTGTTAGGGTAGGGGGGGGCTGGGTTGGGGGAGGGAGATCTTGGTGGGGGAAGGCTGGTTAGGGGCAGGTTATCTTGGAAGGAGGGGGGGGGGGAGTGGAGTAAATTTGTCACAGAAAGTAGTTCTCTAACATGTCCATTGTTATTGACTTTTATTGATTGGTGATTATTCAGTCTTGATGGAGAATGTAGGACTGAAGCACCACACTAAGGACCTACATATACACCAAAGAACACTCGTAGAGAACATGTTTCTAGAAGAACAACTGAAGAACAAGACAGGTTTTGACAAGTCATGTTTATCAGGCTACTATACGAAGCACAAGCCTAGGATAACTTAGTTGCTGTTTGAAGCACTTTCACACGTCGCTGGTGCAGGGTTGTGTACAGGAGTAGGCTGAGTGCGCACGTGGTCAGCGCATCGTCTGCACCTTACGGCTGTACCAGGCCCAATTGGCCTAATTGAACATAGGCCTATTTCTTTCTGTATAACTGTAACTTATATTTCTTGATAACAAGGCAGCGCCCGATGACGTGCTCTGGTACTATAGCCTGGTCTATGGCGGTGTGTACACTCACAGGATGAGTGGCGCTGCCCAATACTGTCACTATGGTGGTGTGTCCACTCACAGGATGAGTGACGCTGCCCAATACTGTCACTATGGTGGTGTGTCCACTCACAGGATGAGTGGCGCTGCCCAATACTGTCACTATGGCGGTGTGTCCACTCACAGGATGAGTGGCGCTGCCCAATACTGTCACTATGGTGGTGTGTCCACTCACAGGATGAGTGACGCTGCCCAATACTGTCACTATGGCGGTGTGTCCACTCACAAGATGAGTGACGCTGCCCAATACTGTCACTATGGCGGTGTGTCCACTCACAGAATGAGTGGCTCTGCCCAATACTGTCACTATGGTGGTGTGTCCACTCACAGGATGAGTGACGCTGCCCAATACTGTCACTATGGCGGTGTGTCCACTCACAGGATGAGTGACGCTGCCCAATACTGTCACTATGGTGGTGTGTCCACTCACAGGATGAGTAGCGCTGCCCAATACTGTCACTATGGTGGTGTGTCCACTCACAGGATGAGTGACGCTGCCCAATACTGTCACTATGGCGGTGTGTCCACTCACAGGATGAGTGACGCTGCCCAATACTGTCACTATGGTGGTGTGTCCACTCACAGAATGAGTGGCTCTGCCCAATACTGTCACTATGGTGGTGTGTCCACTCACAGGATGAGTGACGCTGCCCAATACTGTCACTATGGCGGTGTGTCCACTCACAGGATGAGTGACGCTGCCCAATACTGTCACTATGGCGGTGTGTCCACTCACAGGACGAGTGACGCTGCCCAATACTGTCACTATGGTGGTGTGTCCACTCACAGGATGAGCGGCGCTGCCCAATACTGTCACTATGGTGGTGTGTACACTCACAGGATGAGTGGCGCTGCCCAATACTGTCACTATGGCGGTGTGTCCACTCACAGGATGAGTGACGCTGCCCAATACTGTCACTATGGCGGTGTGTCCACTCACAGGATGAGTGGCGCTGCCCAATACTGTCACTATGGTGGTGTGTCCACTCACAGGATGAGTGGCGCTGCCCAATACTGTCACTATGGCGGTGTGTTCACTCACAGGATGAGTGACGCTGCCCAATACTGTCACTATGGCGGTGTGTCCACTCACAGGATGAGTGACGCTGCCCAATACTGTCACTATGGCTGTGTGTCCACTCACAGGATGAGTGGCGCTGCCCAATACTGTCACTATGGCGGTGTGTCCACTCACAGGATGAGTGACGCTGCCCAATACTGTCACTATGGCGGTGTGTCCACTCACAGGATGAGTGGCGCTGCCCAATACTGTCACTATGGCGGTGTGTCCACTCACAGGATGAGTGGCGCTGCCCAATACTGTCACTATGGCGGTGTGTCCACTCACAGGATGAGTGACGCTGCCCAATACTGTCACTATGGCGGTGTGTCCACTCACAGGATGAGTGGCGCTGCCCAATACTGTCACTATGGCGGTGTGTCCACTCACAGGATGAGTGGCGCTGCCCAATACTGTCACTATGGCGGTGTGTCCACTCACAGGATGAGTGGCGCTGCCCAATACTGTCACTATGGCGGTGTGTCCACTCACAGGATGAGTGACGCTGCCCAATACTGTCACTATGGCGGTGTGTCCACTCACAGGATGAGTGACGCTGCCCAATACTGTCACTATGGCGGTGTGTCCACTCACAGGATGAGTGACGCTGCCCAATACTGTCACTATGGCGGTGTGTCCACTCACAGGATGAGTGGCGCTGCCCAATACTGTCACTATGGCGGTGTGTCCACTCACAGGATGAGTGACGCTGCCCAATACTGTCACTATGGCGGTGTGTCCACTCACAGGATGAGTGACGCTGCCCAATACTGTCACTATGGCGGTGTGTCCACTCACAGGATGAGTGGCGCTGCCCAATACTGTCACTATGGCGGTGTGTCCACTCACAGGATGAGTGGCGCTGCCCAATACTGTCACTATGGCGGTGTGTCCACTCACAGGATGAGTGACGCTGCCCAATACTGTCACTATGGTGGTGTGTCCACTCACAGGATGAGTGGCGCTGCCCAATACTGTCACTATGGTGGTGTGTCCACTCACAGGATGAGTGGCGCTGCCCAATACTGTCACTATGGCGGTGTGTCCACTCACAGGATGAGTGGCGCTGCCCAATACTGTCACTATGGCGGTGTGTCCACTCACAGGATGAGTGGCGCTGCCCAATACTGTCACTATGGCGGTGTGTCCACTCACAGGATGAGTGACGCTGCCCAATACTGTCACTATGGCGTGTCCACTCACAGGATGAGTGACGCTGCCCAATACTGTCACTATGGCGGTGTGTCCACTCACAGGATGAGTGACGCTGCCCAATACTGTCACTATGGCGGTGTGTCCACTCACAGGATGAGTGACGCTGCCCAATACTGTCACTATGGCGGTGTGTCCACTCACAGGATGAGTGGCGCTGCCCAATACTGTCACTATGGTGGTGTGTCCACTCACAGGATGAGTGACGCTGCCCAATACTGTCACTATGGCGGTGTGTCCACTCACAGGATGAGTGACGCTGCCCAATACTGTCACTATGGTGGTGTGTCCACTCACAGGATGAGTGGCGCTGCCCAATACTGTCACTATGGTGGTGTGTCCACTCACAGGATGAGTGGCGCTGCCCAATACTGTCACTATGGCGGTGTGTCCACTCACAGGATGAGTGGCGCTGCCCAATACTGTCACTATGGTGGTGTGTCCACTCACAGGATGAGTGACGCTGCCCAATACTGTCACTATGGCGGTGTGTCCACTCACAGGATGAGTGGCGCTGCCCAATACTGTCACTATGGTGGTGTGTCCACTCACAAGATGAGTGGCGCTGCCCAATACTGTCACTATGGTGGTGTGTCCACTCACAAGATGAGTGGCGCTGCCCAATACTGTCACTATGGTGGTGTGTCCACTCACAAGATGAGTGGCGCTGCCCAATACTGTCACTATGGTGGTGTGTCCACTCACAGGATGAGTGGCGCTGCCCAATACTGTCACTATGGCGGTGTGTCCACTCACAGGATGAGTGACGCTGCCCAATACTGTCACTATGGTGGTGTGTCCACTCACAAGATGAGTGGCGCTGCCCAATACTGTCACTATGGTGGTGTGTCCACTCACAGGATGAGTGGCGCTGCCCAATACTGTCACTATGGTGGTGTGTCCACTCACAGGATGAGTGGCGCTGCCCAATACTGTCACTATGGTGGTGTGTCCACTCACAGGATGAGTGGCGCTGCCCAATACTGTCACTATGGCGGTGTGTCCACTCACAGGATGAGTGGCGCTGCCCAATACTGTCACTATGGTGGTGTGTCCACTCACAGGATGAGTGGCGCTGCCCAATACTGTCACTATGGTGGTGTGTCCACTCACAGGATGAGTGGCGCTGCCCAATACTGTCACTATGGCGGTGTGTCCACTCACAGGATGAGTGACGCTGCCCAATACTGTCACTATGGCGGTGTGTCCACTCACAGGATGAGTGACGCTGCCCAATACTGTCACTATGGCGGTGTGTACACTCACAGGATGAGTGACGCTGCCCAATACTGTCACTATGGCGGTGTGTCCACTCACAGGATGAGTGACGCTGCCCAATACTGTCACTATGGCGGTGTGTCCACTCACAGGATGAGTGACGCTGCCCAATACTGTCACTATGGCGGTGTGTCCACTCACAGGATGAGTGACGCTGCCCAATAAACTCGCCCCTCGGGGCAAAATTTAAACATTTTAAAACTGCCATAAGATGTTAATTTACTTAATTAGACAGAAAAGATTACAGAAAATAGATTATTTGTGACGTCACATGAAAACAAACATTTAATACCACAATTATTCCTTTCAACTACCAATTTAAGCATTAGAATTAATAGAAAACTGTTTTCTGTGCTTCAAGTTAATGAAATATACCATAAACATAAAGGCGCCTTCCTATTGTCAAATAAAAACAGAATTGGAACCAATTTTCGAGCGAGACGGCTCCGGGGGGGGGAGGGGGGTAGAATGTAAACAAAGGCTTCATGCAAGGTATCATGCGTCGTCGTCGTCGCCCCTATATCAACAACATAGGTTATCATGCAAACTGCACCTGCTATCAAGGAGCAGCATGCAAGGTTTAGCAAAGTGAGGCACTGAAAAGATCTCAATATAGATCACCCCAATAGTGGTCCAGCACCAAC
>WNGS01164765.1:117291-130754 GCA_020271785.1 Procambarus virginalis | reverse complement strand
CATTCCTCACTCACCCATCCTCTCTTTCTCTCAACATTCCCTACTCCCCCATCCCCTCGTCCTCCCCACTATTCCTCCCCTTCCCCGTCCCTTGTGTCCTCCCCAACATCCCGCACTCCAGCGTCCGTTTGTCCTCCTAACCATTCCCACTCCACCGTCCTCCTCCTCCCCACCATTCTCTTTCCCCTATCCCATCATCCCCACATCCCAAATTGCCGTGTCCCCTTGTACTCCCCACACTACTACCCTCACCTCCCGGTCCCCACGTCTCCCCACCATTCCCCTCTCCCATCTCCTCTTCCTCCCCAACATTCCCCACGCCCTCGTTTGATGCATTCCCAAACGATCTGTTATTCCCTCAGGAATTGGGGACATCAAATGATTTGATGTTCTCATCACTTACATATAAGAAAAACAGTTAAAGAAAACGAAATAAAAACAATGAAAAATACAAAAATAAACTATACTCAGGAAATGAATGGAATGATAACACTGCTCAATTTCAATGCAATGTTACACCAAAAAATAAATTAAAATGAAAATCAATCGAAATCTATGAAAATTCCATTTATCAATGCAATCAGAAACATTGAAATGGATTTGGAACAATTTAGTTTAGTGTGTGTGTTGCTCTTACATGCAACAGATGGTTCTGTTTCTTTAAAAATGAATGTTTTTACCTGTCACAAGTGTGGCATCTATACTTATACTTACGAAATAAACGGTATGGTAACAACACACAGCTCAATTTCAATGCAATGTCAATAAAATAATTAAATCAAAATGAAAATAAATCGAATTTATGGAAATTCAATTTATCAATGCAATCAGAAAAAATGAATGGAATCGTAACATATTTAGTATAGTGAGTTCCTATTATGTGCAACAGATGGCGCTGTTTAAAAAAAAAAAAAAACATGTTTTTAGGTGTCACAAGTTTGGCTCTATATTGTCAGTATAAAAACACGTGTATTCAAATGGAATGTTGTCATAATTTCAAAGCAATCGATAAAGAGCTTTCGGAGATAACAGCATGTGTTGCTCTTACGTCCAACAGGTGTGGCATGCATATAGTAGGTATATAAAAACACGTACCAATTCGAATGCAACGTTGTGTCAAAATCTGAAAGCAATCGGTAAAGAGGTTGCGAAGATTTCCCTTCCATGAAAAACACAGTTTTTTTTAAAAGCATATTTTTTTCCCGTCACAGACCTGACATTTATATAATATGTATATATAAAATCGGTCGGATGCGAATGGAACGTTGTGTGAAAATTTCAAGGCAATCGGTGAAGAACTTTCGGAGATTGGCGATTTTGAACAAACGAACATTTCCATTTTTATTTATGCAGATAAATGCGAATGGAAACGTTCGTTTGTTAAAAATCGCTAACGTCCGAATGTTCTTCATCGATTGCTTTGAAATTTTCACACAATGTTCCATTCACATCCAAGCAGGTTTGTATATACATACAATATCTGTGTCATGTCTGTGACGGAAAAAAACTAATTTTTTTAAACTGTGTTTTTCATGTGTGAGAAAACTTCGAAACCTCTTTACTGATTGCTTTGAAAATTTGCCACGACGTTTCATTCGAATAGGCGCGTGTTTTTAATATGCCTTCTATATACGTGCCTTACTTATGACAGGAAAAAACTGCTTTTTTGAAAAACAGCACCATTTATTTGATGCAAGAGCAACACACACTTTAATCTCCCAAAGTTCTTCACTGATTGCTTTGAAGTTCTGACACAACGTTCCATTCGAATATGCACGTGTTTTTATATACCTACTATATAGTTGCTACACCTGTGACAGATAAAAACTTTTTTTTTTCAAAAATAGTGCCATCTGTTGCATGCAACAGCAACACACGCAATGCTAAATGTGTTACGAATTCCACTTCAATGTTTCTGATTGCATTGATAAATTACATTTTCATAGATTTCGATTTATTTCATTTTTTAATTTTTTATTTACTTGAGCTGTACTGTTTACCAAACCATTCATTTCATAAGTATATGTATAAATGCCACAGCTGTAACAGGTAAAAATTGCCTTTTTTTAAGAAATAGTGCCATCTGTTGCAC
This sequence comes from Procambarus virginalis, assembly GCA_020271785.1. Lineage (NCBI taxonomy): Eukaryota > Metazoa > Arthropoda > Malacostraca > Decapoda > Cambaridae > Procambarus > Procambarus virginalis. The sequence continues at coordinate 128,662 of WNGS01164765.1, read as the reverse complement.
GTAAAAGCCATATACGCTATACTAAATATGTTACGATTCCATTTCAATGTCTTCAATTGCACTGACAAATTCAATTTATATACATTTTCATATATTTATATTTTTATTTAATTATTTTATGTGACATTGCATTGGAATTGAGCTATATTGTTTACCATACCATTCATTTTGTGAGAATAAGTATAGATGCCACACCTGTGACAGGTAAAAACGTGATTTAAAAAAAAAGTGCCATCTGTTGCACGTGAGAGCAATGCACGCTATGTTAAATATGTTTTGATTCCACTTCAATATTTCCGATTTCAATGATAAATTGAATTTTCATAGATTTCAAATTATTTTAATTTTGATTTAATTATTTTGTGTGACATTTCATTGGAATTGAGCTTTGTTGTTTACCATACTGTTCATTTTTGTGAGTATATTTATATTTTTTATTTTTTCATTTTTTTCATTTCGTTTTTTAATTGTTTTCTTAAATTTCAGTGATGGGAACATTATGATCTTTTGACCGAATTGAAAGCGTTTTTAAAATCTTGTTTTACTACTGCCAGGTCTTCAGTAAGAGAGCTAATGTAGGCTCATGCAGCATGAGCCGTTGCTTCACAGCCTTAGGGGACTCCAAACCCCAGTGGGTTGAGTTGAAGCATGGTGGTTGCTTCCATTCGGATACTTCTGACAGCAGTCCTTGCAACTAGGCAGCGAAGGGCATTACCAACGGCAATGGTTCTGATCCCTAACCCCCCTTCTTTTTCTGGGCACATAGGGATGCCCCAAAGAAGAATGGTTTGGTTTCATCAAGGATTAACCCGGCGAGGCAGTTGTTGACAAACGTTGTGATTTCTGTCAGGAGCGCTTCTGCAGCTGAGCCAAGAACAGGGTTCACAATTTCCTTCACATGTTGTGGTCTTACCCTGGTGTAGCCTCCTAAGGAGCCCGGGGGAAATGAAATGATATCTTTATAAACCTCTGACTCCCGGAGGACGAGAGGTTCCTGGTTAGGGGAAGCCCCTGACCTGTGGGGGAGGTCCACCTACAGCCCTGAGGGGGTTTTTCTCTCAGTGCTTGGGCTGTGGTTTCATCCCTGGGCAAAATTCTATCCTCACTTGTGATCAATCTGAGTGCCCCGACTGTATTACCCTCTTCAATTTTCTTGCTGACTTGGGTACCTAATTTTCTGTTGTCGCTGATTGTCGTACTTGGTCTGCCTCGGCGGTGTTTGTTGTGTTTGGGGATGCGGACTAGGTTCTCAGCCCTAGGAAAATCCCTAATTGCTTTATTGACAGATGAGGCCAGTCTCTTGCCTCCTCTATCTGGTACACCTAAGCATGCATTGCCAAAAAGTAACAGATTGTGCCAGGCTTTGATGGTATCTGGTGCATCAAGGTTATTTGACTCTCTATTGACTTTTCTGATGAGGTCCGTGTATTTCCCAGCAGCAAATGTGCGAGAGGCCTTTGGAATGTGGGTGAGTGTCCTGGTTATCGTTGCTTTAATTGCCTCTAGCAGGTCGTCAGTTGCAATGTAATCTGTTGCAATTTGCATTGGTGCACCAGGCTCCTGAGTGCTGCCTCCTCCCACGGGAGGCCTCCCTGACCCAGGACAATCACCATGCTGGCGTATGACTCAGGAGACTGAGTTGATGCAGATGTTGCTCCCACAAACACTGCAGGTGCCTCTCCTTTGATTAGCTTCGGGAGGGGTGAGCTGGCTGGGAGCGGCCTCTTTTGCCATCCCCTTAGGTGAAGTGACTGTCACCTTGCACTGGAGTATTTGTCTCTCCCTCCTGTCTGGGGGAATCTGGTAGTCCCCTATGACTCATGGAAGTGGTGGGTGGGGGTTGGGAGGCTGCGCTGGTCCGGTCTGGAAGGGGGGTGCGGGGAGGGGAAGGCGCGACCACCTGATCGTCGGAGGTGGGGGCAGGGGGAGCGGAAGACACTGCACCTCACTACGGGGGTTTGGAGACACTACACAAGGGGAGTGGGGGAGCGGGAGACACTACACTCACTGGGGGGAGGGGGGAGGGTTGGGGGTGGCACTTAACACTTTGATAATTTCCTTTTGTCACTAAACACTGGTGAATGTGTTCTGGCACACTGGGTGTGGTGCACTCAACATGATACTCACAATGTTCACCACAGGGCTGGACTCAACTTATCTTTTTCAAACACTTATTGGCACACTGGTGACCCCCCCTCTCTTGACAACACCACATGTGTCCGTCCACCCTTTCCTGGTGAGGGAGCTGCAGGGCGTGTGACGTGTGTGGGCGTGGGGTGACGGTGGGCGTAGGGTGCCAGTGGGCGTTGGGTGACGGTGGGCGTGGGGTGCCGGTGGGCGTGGGGTAACGGTGGGCGGTGGGTGACGATGCGCGGGAGGTGATGGTGGGCGCTGGTCGACAGTGGGCGTGGGTGGACGATGGTCGTGGGGTCAGCCGCCGGGAGTGGGTTGCTGAGTGGCCTGGCGAGGCCTGTAGGAGGCAAGGGAAGGGGGGAGGGGTCCCGCCACCGGCAGCGGTCGCACACAATTAACACAAAGTTTCACTGGTTTCACAAAGAGATCTTTGATCATCTCAGGCGAGAGGATGTGTGGCGTTACGGTCCGGGATTTGTGACCTTTTTTGTGTTATTTGACTGCTAGATTGTTGGTCATGCTTTCAGTAATGTATACCATGAATCATTTCTACCGTTGTGCATCATTTATACAAGGTGGTAGGTTTTTATATGTCTTAGTGATGTGGTATTCTGAGGAACTTAAGTAATGCCAAGTTGCTGTATATGATGTTTCCTCATACCTCATTTAGTATTGGTTGTGACATTTCCACCCTGTATAATATATATTATTAGCAGCATAATAGGTACTAGTGTCCCACTTTGCCAGGATAGAGCCTGGTGTCAGCTAGCGCTGATTGTATGCAGTTTCCATGCTTGTTTGATGATCATGCCCAGCGGTTGAGAAGCTGGATAAGAAATAGTGTGTGAGTTAGTAGATGGTTCTATATTTTAATTTTATGTGGATTTATAATAATGCCCAGTAAACTGGAATGTCTTTTGCTAGCCTTTCGCTCCCCTAGAATATTGATTGATAGCTGGTCAGGCTATGTTTTCCAGTGATGCTGTAGGTTACTCCCTCTTAACATTTATATAGAGGTCCTTATCCGTGAGCTCATAACAAGCTGTTTGGGGAATTTGTCGTATTTTGGTGCCTGAATGGACATTACCTTAGGAGAGGAGGTTCTGGACTTAGCCAAATTTCATGGTTGGTGGACTTCAGCTTTTGGAGAAGAGATTCCAGACTTTGCCAGATATTTCAGTCATTATAACTGTAATGTTTGAAGACGAGTAATTGACTTTGCCATTTTTCAAGTCATTGAGGACTTTAACTCCTGAAGAGAGTTTCTTGATTTTGTCATTTTATCAGTCATTGTGGACTATGACTATTTGAGAAGAGATTTTCGACTTTGCTATTTGCCAGTCCAGTTGGGACTTAGTTTTTCTGAAGGCAAAGTGATAGCTCACTGACGTGTTATTGATGTTTATGCTGAGACATTACCCACAATGTTCACATCCTTTCAGCAAGTCTTGATCAGACTTGTGTATCTGTGTTAATAGGTGATTTTTGCTTAGTGATTTTGAGGATCCAGTGGTAGTGGCAGTGGCTCTCCTACCCACGTTCCAAGCGCGAATGCGTCGATCTAGCTGTTATGACTTGTGCTAGCTGTTATGACTTGTGCTGTCGATCTAGCTGTTATGACTTGTGCTTTGTGTGAATTTACTTCATTGTTATTTGGTTGAGTATGTATAGAGATTTGTGTATATAAGAAGCAGAGTCATGTAGATCAGTTTGTCCCAGAAAACTGGTGGATTTTACTTAGACTTTCACTCTACCCTCGACATATTACCCTAGACGTCGCTCTATTGTCCAGCCCAAGTTCTTAGAACGTCGCATTTTGACGTATCCTCTACAAAGGATAAAAATTGTCGCATGAGAAAATGGTGTTTGCTCGTGAAATTGACACTGTCTCATTTTCTGTTTTGTTCTCTAGTAGGTTAGGATAAGGGTACGACAGTTTCTTGAAGTTGGGGAACCTTAGAAGGACGGACTGGCTGATGTTGCCGGCAAAATGATAGTGTGCAATAAAGGTGGTTACTGTTTAAATAAAATTATAGTAAAGGTAGCGTTTCTGGATATGGAGAAGGCTTTCGATAGCGTCTCCCATCCGGCCAACCATCGGGCCATGAAACGTAAAGGCATTCTGAAGCCTTTAAGGACAAATATAATGTCGAGCTATGATCTGTCCTCAACCGTAATAACCCCACATGGGGAGAAGTCGAAGGATATCCTGATCACTAGAGGGGGGTGAAACAGGGTGACCCCCTGTCTCAATTTCTCATTAACCTAATAATTGATGAGGCAATTACTAGGGCTAAGGGCTTGGGGCTAGGGGTTGGACTGGGGGACGAAAAGATATCAGCACTGGCATTCGCTATCTGGTTGTGGCAGCAGAAACGGCTGCTGGACTACAATCATAACAAGTATTTGCCACACACTGCGTGGCTCTGGTCTTAAAGTAAATGTTGCGAAATGCCGTACGCTAAGCATAGCGATCGATGCACATCGCAAGACGTGGCACGTCCCCACCAGGAAGGCATACTACGTCAGGGACGATGAAATCGGTACTATGAGTGTGGCGGACGAGTATAAGTACTTAGGGATTCTTATCGGGGCCGGGGGCAGACGCTTATCCTATGGTTCCCTGTTTGAGGACGGCCTGACGAACATCACTAAGGCGCCACTCAAACCCCAACAGAGGCTATACCTACTAAAGCACCACCTAATCCCCAAGATGAACCACCGGCTTGTTCTCGGACGCGTGTTTAAGGCGGAATTAGCAAGGCCTGACCAGCGGCTGCGGCATGCCATTTGTGGCTGGCTGCAGCTGTCTTATGATACTCCCAATGCCTATTTTCATGCTGACGTGAAGGACGGTGGACTAGGAATACCCGACTTTGCCACATCAATCTGCCTACAGAAGAACAAGCGGCTCGGGGCGTTAGTAGAGTCTGAGGATCCATTGGTAGTGGCAGTGGCAGTGCGACAAGTACGGCACCCCAGAGATCCTTCAAAAGGTCAGGGAATATACCAGGAAGCACACAGCACCCCCCTCTTCAATAACCCTTAATTGGAGAGGAGGATGGTGCAAGAGAGTGCGCGTGGTCTACAGGATATGAGACTCACCAAGAGCGACCTTGAGATTTGCTCTGTGAAAGCCCTGACCGGGACATATTCCATCTACAGAATATGGGCCATCTGGTATATGGTATGGTCCATCATATGGTATATGGTACATCTAGGGGCAGAACACCTTAATCCCAGGATCACCGTGCACAGGGTGCATAAGGGTTAATATAGTCTTGTTTAGGTGAACAGCAGCCAGGATAGCTGATAGCCAACTTTCTAAGCAAAGTCGTCATCTGGAGTACCACTTCTCCAAATGGTGTCTCACAAGAGGGTGGATGACCTGGCTGCAGCCCATGAGTGGGTAAGGCGGCGGCCAGAGGGACCCCCATGCGCATACATGATATCCCTCCCGCTCTGGGGCCTTGTTAGGAGCTTCCAATATGAATAGTTTTTTCCATGTATGCCGATGTCATGTCACCAATCCTGCCGCTTAGGCAGCTTGTTGTTTGCCTTCAGCTTTAGTTATTTTTTAATGATATACTGTGCACCTCTCCCTTTGTGTGCCGTGTCCCATATAAGAAAAACCAAATACAAAAGAATTTTCCATTTTGTGTATGTTATTTCCATGTTATTATTGTGTGTTATTATTATCATCTTAACTCTTTTGGGTTGTGATGAGATCTGCCATTTATGTGTATTTTAGTTTGTGTTTGGTAGGGTATTAGGTATGCTTAGGGGTGCCTTCTTGCCATGCCCTGTGGCTGGGGGGATTGGTGCCCTGAAGCTACATAAACACCCTATACCCCCCCGAAGTGGCAAGGGGAGTTAGGGGACAACAATAGTTGGAATAATAATAAAATGTGTAGCATACATGGTTACTGTGATGATAGTGGAATGATTGATGTATAACTTCCATGATACACGTAGTAAAGATGGCTAGAATCATGAAGACAGTCTGTAGTGATGATAGTTACAGTGATGCCAGTAGTGTGTATTGAATGTAGCTACAGTTCAAATATAGTGTGAAGTGAGTGTAGCTGCAATGATGATGGAACTGTGTTGTGTAGCGGGTTGCTGTGATGAAGGTCGAGTGTAGGGAAGGTTGTTGCAATGATGATGGTTGTGTGTAACTAAGAAAATTGCAGAAACGAGGATAGTGTTTTTGAGGACAGTTACAGTGATGGTAGTCGTGTATTGTGTAGATAGTAACTGCATGATGATAATAAGTGGCAGTGAATATAATGACACATTTTGAGATAGCGTGTAGTGAAGATGGCTACATAGGAATACAGATTGTCATTTATGTCATATGAAGCAACAAATTATATTTTAGAAGCCGGAAGCATTGAGACCTTTATTCCCTCTAAACGTAATTTTCAGCCATTCTTAAATCAACTACTAAAGAATTTTCTTGAGATATACTAAGTGTAGATAATTTGAAGACAGCATAATTCTTAAAATATGCATCCAATGTAAGACAGCCAAACGTTTATTTGGAAATTTTGCAAGTGATTGCTTTTTATCATATTTTAAGTATAGCTGACAGATGCAAAGCATCTCAATTTGGTGCCAAAAATGTTCGACCTATTAGCTGAGCTAGAAAATATTCAAAGAGATTGGTTAGTAACTTTATTAGCGAACAAATAACAGAAAATGAGGATTTGAACATTGTTAATTCAAATCTTGAAACTTTTGATTGCCTGAAGGGCTCATGTATTTTTCTAGTACATTCATTAACATATTTAAGTGAGTCAGTGTTTTGTGATGAACTTTGTCAAGATTAACTATAGAATTGGACATAGTACTGAAACAAGCACCATATGTGTAGCCCTCAAAGCACTCATATTAAAGAGAGATATACAATATACTATAGAGCTGCGGTGTCCAAACCGAGGCTCGCGAGCCACATGCGCCTCTTTCACCTTTAATATACGGCTTGTGAACAGTTCTACAGAATTCGAATATTCTAAAAATTTCGACCAGATTCCAGAACAAGAAACGGGCGGCTATGTATCGAGTTATGACACCTACGGAACTGAGGTCAGTATTAGTGAAGACGTTGAACTGTGTAGACCCCTTCATATATCTATATAAATAGAAATGGAAATGTTCGTTTGTTCTCAATCGCTAATCTCCGAAAGTTCTTCACCGATTGCTTTGAAATTTTCACACACTGTTCCATTCGCATCGGAGCAGGTTTTTATATACATATTATATTGATGCCACGTTTGAGACGGACAAAAACATTTTTTTTTTTTTAAACTGTGTTTTTCATGTGAGAGAAATCTTCGAAACCTCTTTACCGATTGCTTCGAAATTTTGACACGACGCTACATTCGAATAGGCGCGTGTTTTAATATTCCTATTATATACATGCCTTTCCTGTGACCGGAGAAAACATGCTTTTTTTTAAAAATATCACCATCTGTTGGATGTAAGAGCAACACACACTGTAATCTCCCTAAGTTCTTCACCTATTACTTTGAAATTCTGACATAACGTTCCATTCGAATATGCACGTCTTTTTATATATATACTATATAGATGCCACCTCTGTGACAGGTAAAAACATGGGTTATTGAAAAACAGTGTCATCTGTTGCACATAATAGCAACATCCATGCTATAATAAATATGTCACGAATTCCATTTGAATGTTTCCAATTGCATTGATAAATTAAATTTTCATAGATTTCGATTTATTTAATATTTTATTGAATTATTTTGTGTGACATTGTTTTGGAATTGACCTGTGTTGTTTACCATACCGTTCATTTCATGAGTATAAGAACAGATGCCATACCTGTTACGTGTAAAACCAGGCATTTCTTGGAAAACAGCAACATCTGTTGCACGTAAGAGGAACACACATACTATACTAAATATGTTACAATTCCATTTCAATGATTCTGATTGCATTGATAAATTGAATTTTCATAGATTTTGATATATTATCATTTTGATTTAATTTTGTGTGAATTGCGTTGGAATTGAGCTGTGTTGTTTATCATCCCGTTCATTTTGTGAGTATAGTTTATTTTTTTACTTTTTCATATTTTCGTTTAATTTTTGAACTGAGTTTTCTTATATTTCAGTGATGAAAGATCACTTGATGTTCCCAATTTTTTGCGGAAACATCACACCATTTGGGAAGGCATCAGACGAGGGAGTGAGAAATGGTGGGGATGACGAGGGGACGTAAGTGAGAGATGGTGGGGAGGACGAGGGGACAAGGGAGGGGGTAATGGTGGGGAAAGAAGAGGGCACGGAGGAGTTTGGGATGGTGAGGACGAAGGGATGGGGGAATGGAGAATGGTGGGGAGGACAAAGGAACATGGTAGTGGGTCATGGTAGGAAAGAATGGTTGGGAGGATGAGGTGACGGGGCATAGGGAATGGTAGGGGAGGACTGGGAGACAGGTGAAGGTTGCTGTGGCTCAGCAACGCACATGCGTTGCTGAGCCACAGCAACCCGTGGCCGGGTACAGCTAGTATATATATATATATATATATATATATATATATATATATATATATATATATATATATATATATATATATATATATATATATATATATATAAAAGTTTGTGAGGATACCACCTCTGGTGCCAATGTGGGGACCCATAGCCTCGGAGAAGAAAATAAAAAGTATTCAGAGGAGACCTTGTGGTTTCTCACTGAACACTAATATTATCTTCTCCTACCACCCCCATTCTTTTGTGTGTACACATATATTTGCATTATTTGAACTTTGTTACAAAAAAGGAGTTACATATAGGTTACAAAGATGGTTATCATAGGTTGTCGAGTTCCTCCAGCTCCTCAGATGGTGGGCAGGAACCCTGGATGCAGTGCGCATTTCCCCTCTGTATCGCCACGCTGAGGCGCTGGAAAAGAAAGCTGGCAGCTCTAGGGTCCCTTGTTGTTTCAATGAGCCTAGAACCCAGTTCCTTCAAAAAACTGGTAGCACTTTTACCCCAGGCGCCGAGTGTCTCAGAAGCAATGGGGACAAAATTGTAGTGGTGATCCAGTTCTCTATACTTACGGGATTTGGCTGCTTCCCTGTGGGTGGCAGCGCCACCTGGTTGTGCAACACTGAGGTCAATGTAAGTGTTAGCCAGGGTTGATATGCACGTGTAGTCCCATACCAACTGCTTACCATTCTTCCAGGGGTTCACTGTGATACCATCCGGGCGACCAATAAGAGCATCAGAGTTACGGGGCGTTAGGTAACGGGGCTCTCTTTCAGCTGGGCATCCAGCTGTGGTGAGGCTCCTCTTGATGATGTCGTTAACTTCATTGTGCCTCGAGTGCCATCCCCCTGTGCTTTGGCAGAGTAGGCCATGGTGGCCGTACCTGTCAGCCACCACCTCGCCGCAAATACACCTATATCTGGTGTGGATTGGGGCAGCGAGGTGGAGGGCCACAGCAATTCGGAGGGCGTGTGGTGTGAGACGCGAGCCAGTTGCCGACATTGGGATTGCTAACAGGAAATCCCCTGCATGTGGGGCTGCTACTGCTGTGAGGCGAGCAATGTCGTGTTGTGTTGTTGCAGCACCCAGGCACTCTGCAGCAACTTGGTCTACAATGGGCCATCCCAGCTGGATTGCTTGTGGGCTTTGGGGATGGTGGTTGAGGTGATGGGCCTGCACGAGAGGCCCACTCTGTGGCACAGCGTGTAAAATTGGGATCATGTACACCTGCCAGCTGATGTAAGTGGGCAGGTAGAATTTCCTTCACAAGGTCGTCGGATGCTGATAAGGAGGACAGGAAGGCTGGAACAGCGATTTGCGTTGCTGTTCGAACTCCGAGGCCCCCAAGTCTTACGGTAAGAGAGGCTTGTTTCCACTGTAGGTCATCAAGAGAGAGGTTAAGGTTTTTTTCTTGCATTGATTTCAGTAACCGGTCATACTCACTTAGTTTTTGGCTACTGTAAGATGGTGAACACCTCAGAAAGTAGGTTAACCTGGGGAGGGACAGACATCTGGTGATGAGGTAGAGTGCATCATGAGCATCAATATCCTCAATCCTCCCATCCATCCTCTTAAGGTCGGCGATTTTCTTATCAAGGACCTCATCGATGGCTTTCAACCCCAGGGGAGCCCCTAGGAGTGTTCTGTCTTCAGGTTTAGTTTTATGGATATTTGGCAGAAGACCCTCTATTCTCTCTACGATGCCCTGGTTGGAACATATTATTTCACATTTAGAAAGGTTCAGGGTGAGGCCTAAAACTGCACCTTGCTCCTGGATTTTTCTGATGTCCTCCAGGAGGGAGTTTTGGGAACCAGCTAGGGTACCATCATCCAAGAACCAGATGTTAAGCTCGCTGGACAGGACCTCTGTGACTTGTTTGATGACTAAGCAGAAAAGGAGAGGAGCAAGGGGGTCACCCTGTTGGACGCCTTCCCGCGAGTCAATTTCATGTTCGCCAAAAAGTAGCTTAAGATACATACTGTAGCATGAATGTACAAAAGGGTAGAGGGAAGGGAAATGACTATGAACCGCACGGAGTACAGCATCCCTCCGCACCAAATTGAAGGCATTTTTGAAATCTAGCTTGATAAGGGCCTTTTCGTCTGTGATGTTGGCGATGAAGGCTCGAGCTGCATGGGCTGCCGCCTCACTTCCTTGTGGAATGCCAAACCCGAGCTGTTTTGGCTTCAGCATGTTGGCCGCTGCATCACTAACTGTTCTTGCAGCTGCCTTTGCGACGAGACGCCGGAGAGAATTGCCCACAGCTATTGGCCTGATCCCTCCATCCTTTTTCTTTAGAGCACAGAGGGATGCTCCAAAAAAATAGGTCTTATGGACGGTGGTATGTTGCCAGCTAGACATGTGTTGGTGAATCTGGTTAGTTCCACCAAGAGGTTCTTTGCAATGTCACCCAGTGCAGGGTTGAGCATTTGCTTGAGGTGGTTGGGTTTTAGTCCTGTGAACCCACTGCTGATCCTGTTGGGAAGGACATGGCTGCTTTATGGACCACAGATTCAGCCACCCAGAGGTTTCTGCTCCGGTAGCCCCCACTTGCCAAATGTCGTCCTCACGCGGAGCCTGTGTGGTGTTTCTCCCTTAGGGCTTGAGCTGTTGCGGCATCCCTGTCGGCAATTGAGTCCTCACTGGTGGATACTCTTATTGCGCCAATAGTGTTTCCTTCTTCTATTTTCGGGGTGGACTGATGTTCTGATTTTTC
>WNGS01164765.1:33486-115137 GCA_020271785.1 Procambarus virginalis | reverse complement strand
ATGTATGTATGTATGTATACTAGCTGTACCCGGCCACGCGTTGCTGTGGCTCAGCATACATGTGCGTTGTTCAGCCATAGCAACAACTTTTCCCTGTCTCCCAATCCTCCCCATCTTTCCCCCTGCCCCGTCCCCTCATCCTCCCAAACATTCCTCACTCACCCATCCTCTCTTTCTCTCAACAATTCCCTACTCCCCCATCCCCTCGTCCTCCCCACTATTCCTCCCCTCCCCGTCCCTTTGTCCTCCCCAACATCCCGCACTCCAGCGTCCGTTTGTCCTCCTAACCATTCCACTCACCGTCCCCTCCTCCTCCCCACCATTCTCTATTCCCCTATCCCATCATCCCACCATCCCAAATTGCCGTGTCCCCTTGTACTCCCCCACACTACTACCCTCACCTCCCCGTCCCCGTTCTCCCCACCATTCCCCTCTCCATCTCCTCTTCCTCCCCAACATTCCCCACGCCCTCGTTTGATGCATTCCCAAACGATCTGTTATTCCATCAGGAAATTGGGAACATCAAATGATTTGATGTTCTCATCACTTACATATAAGAAAAACAGTTAAAGAAAACGAAATGAAAAACATGAAAAATACAAAAATAAACTATACTCAGGAAATGAATGGAATGATAACACTGCTCAATTTCAATGCAATGTTACACAAAAAAACTAAATTAAATGAAAATCAATCGAAATCTATGAAAATTCCATTTATCAATGCAATCAGAAACATTGAAATGGATTTGGAACAAATTAGTTTAGTGTGTGTTGCTCTTACATGCAACAGATGGTGCTGTTTCTTTAAAAATGAATGTTTTTTACCTGTCACAGTGTGGCATCTATACTTATACTTACGAAATAAACGGTATGGTAAACAACACAGCTCAATTTCAATGCAATGTCAAATAAAATAATTAAATCAAAATGAAAATAAATCGAAATTTATGGAAATTCAATTTATCAATGCAATCAGAAAAAATGAAAGGAATCGTACCATATTTAGTATAGTGAGTTCCTATTATGTGCAACAGATGGCGCTGTTTAAAAAAAAAAAAAAACATGTTTTTAGGTCACAAGTGTGGCATCTATATTGTCAGTATAAAAAAACACGTGTATTCAAATGGAATGTTGTCATAATTTCAAAGCAATCGATAAAGAGCTTTCGGAGATAACAGCATGTGTTGCTCTTACGTCCAAAGGTGTGGCATGCATATAGTAGGTATATAAAAACACGTACCAATTCGAATGCAACGTTGTGTCAAAATGAAAGCATCGGTAAAGAGGTTGCGAAGATTTCCCTTCCATGAAAAACACAGTTTTTTTTAAAAGCATATTTTTTTCCCGTCACAGACCTGACATTTATATAATATGTATATATAAAATCGTCGGATGCGAATGGAACGTTGTGTGAAAAATTCAAGGCAATCGGTGAAGAACTTTCGGAGATTGGCGATTTTGAACAAACGAACATTCCATTTTATTTATGCAGATAAATGCGAATGGAAACGTTCGTTTGTTAAAAATCGCTAACGTCCGAATGTTCTTCATCGATTGCTTTGAAATTTTCACACATGTTCCATTCACATCCAAGCAGGTTTGTATATACATACAATATCTGTGTCATGTCTGTGACGGAAAAAAAAATTTTTTTTAAACTGTGTTTTTCATGTGTGAGAAAACTTCGAAACCTCTTTACTGATTGCTTTGAAAATTTGCCACGACGTTTCATTCGAATAGGCGCGTGTTTTTAATATGCCTTCTATATACGTGCCTTACTTGTGACAGGAAAAAAACTGCTTTTTTTGAAAAACAGCACCATTTATTTGATGCAAGAGCAACACACACTTTAATCTCCCAAAGTTCTTCACTGATTGCTTTGAAGTTCTGACACAACGTTCCATTCGAATATGCACGTGTTTTATATACCTACTATATAGTTGCTACACCTGTGACAGATAAAAACTTTTTTTTTTCAAAAATAGTGCCATCTGTTGCATGCAACAGCAACACACGCAATGCTAAATGTGTTACGAATTCCACTTCAATGTTTCTGATTGCATTGATAAATTACATTTTCATAGATTTCGATTTATTTCATTTTTTAATTTTTTATTTACTTGAGCTGTACTGTTTACCAAACCATTCATTTCATAAGTATATGTATAAATGCCACAGCTGTAACAGGTAAAATTGCCTTTTTTTAAGAAATAGTGCCATCTGTTGCACGTAAGAGCCATATACGCTATACTAAATATGTTACGATTCCATTTCAATGTCTTCAATGCACTGACAAATTCAATTTATATACATTTTCATATATTTATATTTTTATTAATTATTTTATGTGACATTGCATTGGAATTGAGCTATATTGTTTACCATACCATTCATTTTGTGAGAATAAGTATAGATGCCACACCTGTGACAGGTAAAAACGTGATTTAAAAAAAAGTGCCATCTGTTGCACGTGAGAGCAATGCACGCTATGTTAAATATGTTTTGATTCCACTTCAATATTTCCGATTTCAATGATAAATTGAATTTTCATAGATTTCAAATTATTTTAATTTTGATTTAATTATTTTGTGTGACATTTCATTGGAATTGAGCTTTGTTGTTTACCATACTGTTCATTTTGTGAGTATATTTATATTTTTATTTTTTCATTTTTTTCATTTCGTTTTTTAATTGTTTTCTTAAATTTCAGTGATGGGAACATTATGATCTTTTGACCGAATTGAAAGCGTTTTTAAAAAATTGTTTTTACTACTGCCAGGTCTTCAGTAAGAGAGCTAATGTAGGCTCATGCAGCATGAGCCGTTGCTTCACAGCCTTAGGGGACTCCAAAACCCAGTGGGTTGAGTTGAAGCATGGTGGTTGCTTCCATTCGGATACTTCTGACAGCAGTCCTTGCAACTAGGCAGCGAAGGGCATTACCAACGGCAATGGTTCTGATCCCTAACCCCCCTTCTTTTCTGGGCACATAGGGATGCCCCAAGAAGAATGGTTTGGTTTCATCAAGGATTAACCCGGCGAGGCAGTTGTTGACAAACGTTGTGATTTCTGTCAGGAGCGCTTCTGCAGCTGAGCCAGAACAGGGTTCACAATTTCCTTCACATGTTGTGGTCTTACCTGGTGTAGCCTCCTAAGGAGCCGGGGGAAATGAAATGATATCTTTATAAACCTCTGACTCCCGGAGGACGAGAGGTTCCTGGTTAGGGGAAGCCCCTGACCTGTGGGGGAGGTCCACCTACAGCCCTGAGGGGGTTTTTCTCTCAGTGCTTGGGCTGTGGTTTCATCCCTGGGCAAAATTCTATCCTCACTTGTGATCAATCTGAGTGCCCCGACTGTATTACCCTCTTCAATTTCTTGCTGACTTGGGTACCTAATTTTCTGTTGTCGCTGATTGTCGTACTTGGTCTGCCTCGGCGGTGTTTGTTGTGTTTGGGGATGCGGACTAGGTTCTCAGCCCTAGGAAAATCCCTAATTGCTTTATTGACAGATGAGGCCAGTCTCTTGCCTCCTCTATCTGGTACACCTAAGCATGCATTGCCAAAAAGTAACAGATTGTGCCAGGCTTTGATGGTATCTGGTGCATCAAGGTTATTTGACTCTCTATTGACTTTTCTGATGAGGTCCGTGTATTTCCCAGCAGCAAATGTGCGAGAGGCCTTTGGAATGTGGGTGAGTGTCCTGGTTATCGTTGCTTTAATTGCCTCTAGCAGGTCGTCAGTTGCAATGTAATCTGTTGCAATTGCATTGGTGCACCAGGCTCCTGAGTGCTGCCTCCTCCCACGGGAGGCCTCCCTGACCCAGGACAATCACCATGCTGGCGTATGACTCAGGAGACTGAGTGATGCAGATGTTGCTCCACAAACACTGCAGGTGCCTCTCCTTTGATTAGCTTCGGGAGGGGTGAGCTGGCTGGGAGCGGCCTCTTTTGCCATCCCCTTAGGTGAAGTGACTGTCACCTTGCACTGGAGTATTTGTCTCTCCCTCCTGTCTGGGGGAATCTGGTAGTCCCCTATGACTCATGGAAGTGGTGGGTGGGGGTTGGGAGGCTGCGCTGGCGGTCTGGAAGGGGGGTGCGGGGAGGGGAAGGCGCGACCACCTGATCGTCGGAGGTGGGGGCAGGGGAGCGGAAGACAGCACCTCACTACGGGGGTTTGGAGACACTACACAAGGGAGTGGGGGAGCGGGAGACACTACACTCACTGGGGGGAGGGGGGAGGGTTGGGGGTGGCACTTAACACTTGATAATTTCCTTTTGTCACTAAACACTGGTGAATGTGTTCTGGCACACTGGGTGTGGTGCACTCAACATGATACTCACAATGTCACCACAGGGCTGGACTAACTTATTTTTTCAAACACTTATGGGCACTGGTGACCCCCCCTCTCTTGACAACACCACATGTGTCCGTCCACCCTTTCCTGGTGAGGGAGCTGCAGCGTGTTGACGTGTGTGGGCGTGGGGTGACGGTGGGCGTAGGGTGCCAGTGGGCGTTGGGTGACGGTGGGCGTGGGGTGCCGGTGGGCGTGGGGTAACGGTGGGCGGTGGGTGACGATGCGCGGGAGGTGATGGTGGGCGCTGGTCGACAGTGGGCGTGGGTGGACGATGGTCGTCGGGTCAGCCGCCGGGAGTGGGTTGCTGAGTGGCCTGGCGAGGCCTGTAGGAGGCAAGGGAAGGGGGGAGGGTCCGCCCACCGGCAGCGGTCGCACACAATTAACACAAAGTTTCACTGGTTTCACAAAGAGATCTTTGATCATCTCAGGCGAGAGGATGTGTGGCGTTACGGTCCGGGATTTGTGACCTTTTTTGTGTTATTTGACTGCTAGATTGTTGGTCATGCTTTCAGTAATGTATACCATGAATCATTCTACCGTTGTGCATCATTTATACAAGTGGTAGGTTTTTATATGTCTTAGTGATGTGGTATTCTGAGGAACTTAAGTAATGCCAAGTTGCTGTATATGATGTTCCTCATACCTCATTTAGTATTGGTTGTGACATTTCCACCCTGTATAATATATATTATTAGCAGCATAATAGGTACTAGTGTCCCACTTGCCAGGATAGAGCCTGGTGTCAGCTAGNGTGTGAGTGACAATGGTTATTGGAATACATAAGGAGTCAAATTGTAATAAAAGAGCGATTTTTAGCAAAATTATTAAAATATTTTTATCTGATAATAGAATAACTAAAGTATTTTGAATGTTGAATACATCCATTATTTATCATTCAAAATTATTAATGAATTTACCAAAAGATCATAAATTTAAATTTAAATATGTAAAAATTATTTGTAAATACTTAGGAATAAAATAGTTTTAGAAAAAAGCATATATATAAAACTATAATAATATATATGTGTAACGTTTTATTAAACGTTATGGGACTGGAGTTCATGGATTTTGGCCATGGGACTGGCTTAGAATCACCTCCGGGGAACACTCAGCGTTAGCTGGGATAGTTGTATGGATCAAAGACAGATCACTGAGGGACATCTTAGTCAAAGCCAAGTTTCCTTAGCACTGCGACCCATCGAGGGGGGGGGGGGGGTTGGGAACAATAAAACCTTCCACACTTGTGACAGGGTTAAGGACGACCCATATCTAAAATACATCAATTTTAAATATCAGTATCTGAATAAACTAACACTTAAAAGCATGGAAAACTCTACTGACTATTGGTTGCACATTACAAGTCCACCGATGAAGCTGAGGCAGATTTCCCTTCTGAGGTGCCCACCTCGACCACCCTACGAGACTCTCTACAAAATCACCAATCATGAGTCACTCTGGCTTAAAACCTTAGACATATTCTTTTACAGACTGTTGGGGGTACCCAACACGATTTGTCACGATGCACTCTGTCTGCTATCATCCCGATTGGATGATAGCAATCGGGATGATAGCAGACAGAGTGTATCGTGACCCGGCTTGCACTTCTCTTGACATGCCAGAAAGCATACGGAAGACACTACTCCAAGCTTGCACTAAAGAGGCACCCTTCGTGAGTCCAGATGGGGACATGTATAAGCAAATAGATGGGGTCGCCATGGGTTCTCCCCTAGGTGTCCTGTTTGCGAACTTCTACATGGGCACCATCGAGCAGAGGGGTCTTAGTTGACGTGAACTTGAAACCAGCCATATACTGCAGGTAAGTTGACGCCATTTTTACACAGGTACCTGATGCCAGATGTCTGCAGCAGCTGAAGGAGGTATTTGAGTAGAATTCTGTGTTGAGAATTCGAGATGGAGAACAATGGGAATCTGCCCTTTCTGGATGTAACAGTCACGGAAAGGAGCGGAGGTTTCCACACTGCAGTCTACACCAAAGAAACAAACATAGGAATGTGCTTCAATGCCAACAGTGACTGCCCAGACAGGTACAAGAGGAGTGTTGTCAACGCTTACGTCGACAGTGTTCTAAGCCACAGCTCAGGATGGAAAAAAGTCGATGAAGAACTCAGTAGGGTAAGACAAGTCCTATTCAACAATGGCTTCTCTAACGGTTTCGTTGAAGACATCATAAAAAGAAAGGTAAATGCTATGCAACTTCTGAAGAATCAGCCAACACAACACTTGTACCCCCAAATAGACTATTTTACAGGAACTTCTTTTCGACGGCTCATAAAACGGAGGAAAGGGTCCTGAAAGATATTGTTGATAGGAATGTCATCCCTACAGACAAAAATCAGAAAATACAATTGATAATGTATTATAAAACCAAAAAAACGATCAATCTCCTCATGAAAAACTCCCAAGACACCAAGCAGAACGCTTTGAAGGAGACCAACGTCGTCTATGCCTTCAAATGCCCACTTGGGGACTGTAAGCTCCAAACAACTCAGTATATAGGCAAGACAACAACGTCTCTTTCAAGGCGACCAACAATGCATAAGCAACAGAGAGCCATCAAGGAACACATAATCTCTTCTCACAACCAGGCCATCACCAGAGAAATCTTAGCAAACAACACAGAAATCATCGATAGGTACGGCGATAGCAGGCAGCTTGACATCAGCGAGGCACTACACATCCAAAAGTCAACACCAGCAATCAACAGTCAATTAATGCACAACTACATTCTACCCACTTCAAGGCCCCGAACCAATATGGAAGCAGCAAGAGGAAGCATGGGCCAATAGACCTTCTGCAGTTACTTCCATTCATATGTTCACTTATCAAATTTATACCCATCTTGAGGTTATCTTGAGATGATTTCGGGGCTTTTTAGTGTCCCCGCAGCCCGGTCCTCGACCAGGCCTCCACCCACAGGAAGCAGCCCGTGACAGCTGACTAACACCCAGGTACCTATGTTACTGCTAGGAAACAGGGGATAGGGTGAAAGAAACTCTGCCCATTGTTTCTCGCCGGCGCCTGGGATCAAACCCAGGACCACAGGATCACAAGTCCAGCGTGCTGTCCGCTCGGCAGACCGGCTCCCATTGTTTCGTGTTCTGTCTTGTGTTTGTCACCTCACCCAAAACTTTTGTACCATATCACCTCATCCAATAGAGTATAAGTACGAAGAATTTGTGTGTAAATTAAGTCTTTGAAAATATAATACGAATTACGAAACGCGTTCAGGCGTCAGACAATTAAAAAATGAAGTTCGTAGAATTGTTATTTTTATCACCACCGACATTGAAGAAAAACATAAGAAATATTGAAAAGATTCGTGTTAGAATTATTAATCTTACCTTTTCAGTCATATTCAACAACATATGTTTACAAGAAAGATTGCTACCAATATATATATATATATATATATATATATATATATATATATATATATAATATATATATATATATATATATATATATTATATATATATATAATATATATATATATATATATATATATATATATATACATATACATATACATATACATATACATATTGTGAGGGTACCACCTCTAGTGCCAATGTACAGACGTATAGCCTTGGAGAAGAAAATAAAAGTATTCAGAGAAGACCTTGTGGTTTCTCACTGAACACTAATATTATCATCTCATACCACCCCCATTCTTTTGTATGTATATATGTATATATATATGTCAGACATCTGCAGGAGCTGAAAGAAGCGTTTGAGCAGAATTCTGTGTTACGTTTCACTTACGAGATGGAGAAGGATGGGAAGCTGCCCTTTCTAGATGTAACAGTCATGGAAAGGAGCGGAGGTTTCCACACTGCAGTCTACACTAAGGAAACAAACATAGGAATGTGCCTAAATGCCAACAGTGACTGCCCAGATAGGTACAAGAGGAGTGTTGTTAACGCTTATGTCGACCGTGCTCTCAGCCACAGCTCAGAATGGAAGCAAGTCGACGAAGAACTCTGTAGGGTAAGGCAGGTCCTAGTCAACAACGGCTTCTCCAATGGTTTCATTGAAGACATCATAAGAAGGAAAGTAGAACGCCATGCAACCTCTGAAGAAACAACTAATACAACACCTATACCCCCTATTAGACTATTTTACAGGAACTTCTTCTCCACCGCTCATAAAACGGAGGAAAGGGTCCTGAAAGATATTGTTAATAGAAATGTTATCCCTACAGACAAAAATCAGAAGATACAACTAACAATTTACTATAAAACCAAAAAAACAGCCAGCCTACTAATGAAAAACTCTCCAGACACGGAACAGAACGCCCTAAAAGAGACAAACGTCGTCTATGCCTTTAAATGTCCACTTGGGGACTGTAAGCCCCAAAAAACTCAGTATATAGGCAAGACAACAACATCTCTTTCCAGGCGTTTAACGATGCATAAGCAACAGGGCTCCATTAAGGAACATATACTCTCTTCCCACAACCAAACCATCACCAGAGAAATCTTAACAAATAACACAGAAATCATCGATAGGTACAGCGATAGCAGGCGGCTTGACATCTGCGAGGCACTACACATCAAGAAGTCAACACCAGCAATCAACAGTCAATTAATGCACAACTATATTCTACCCACTTCAAGACCCCGCTCCAATATAGAAGCATCAAGAAATATGGGCCAATAGGCCCTTCCGCAGTTACTTCCATTCATACCTTCAATTTACCCAGTTAATATCCAGTTAATATCCATTGTTTTCGTGTTCTGTCCTTTGTTGAAAGTTTTGTTCACCTCATTAAAAACTGTTGTAATATATATATATATATATATATATATATATATATATATATATATATATATATAGAAAGGAGGAGAAGGAGTAGGAGAAGAAAAGAATTAAGTATTCGGTGAGAATCCACAAGATCTTCTCTGAATGCTCTTTGTTTTCTTCTTCGAGGATGTGGGTCCCTGCAATTGCACCAGAGGTGGTACCCTTAATATATATATATATATATATATATATATATATATATATATATATATATATATATATATATATACTGTGACGGGAAAGTGTAGGAGTGTAGATGTTCGGCAGTCCTCCTAATGGCTGGTGTCAATGCCTATCACATTAACAAAAAAAGAGACTGCTTGGCTGTTGTCTGTGGTAAAGTAAGGGAAGACACACAAAACACATAGTATGAACAATGAAACTTTAATTAAATGGAAAATGAACAAAAGAATCCCTTGGCTAAGTACAGTGCAAACAAACAAGTCAAAAAATATAACATGAAAATTAAGAACAGGGATGAATTACTCTAGGAATAATATAAAAACAAAATTAAATAAACAGGTGCTGAGAATATAGCACTAGCTGGGAACTTCCACCAATGAACAGAGCGTATATCAGTTGGTTGTTCACAGCTTGAGAGCACAAGGATATTCTAACTTCAATGGCTGTTTCAAGCCCAGACATCGACTTGGTAGATGGTGCTGAGGTGCAGAGGTGCAGGTGTGCAGTCGGCGGATCGCCAATCAGAAGCAGGCAGGCTGGGAATGGTAGTTTGCTGGTTGATGATGGTGGCGAGCCGGCATGGAGGGAGTGTGGAGTAGGAAGGGGGGGTTTAGGGTACGTTTGCCTCCTGGTCAAAACGTTTTGTGCTACTGGTAGACGTATCTTGAGGGTAACATCTTATTGTTGTATATATAAGTAACTTTATGTAGGGAAGAGCAGGCTCAGTCTCTCTTGAAAAAGATTATCGTCACAACTCTCCCCCGAAGCCTGCTCTAACAGGTGAAGTTACTTTTTCAGATGGTAGAGTAGTAGGTGGAGCTGCCTCTACCACATAGACTCTGGAGAGGGCGTCGGCTATGATGTTGTCAGAACCCTTCACGTAGAAGATCTCCAGGTTGAAATTCTGCAGATACAAAGCCCATCGTAGAAGTCGTTGATTGTTGAATTGGGCTTGCTGCAAGAAGCGTAGGGGATTGTGGTCCGAGTAGATGGTGGTAGACCGAGCACCTTGTAGGTACGATGCAAAGTGCTGTAAATTCAGGGCGATGGAGAAGAGTTCCTTTTCGATAGTACTGTAATTCTTCTGGTGTGGTTTTAACTTGTAGCTGAAGTAGCTAATAGGTAGAACCTCCTCGCCTCGTAGGACGCCCCCGATGAAGGTACCACTGGCGTCGACATGGAGGATGAAAGGCTTCGTGATATCTGGAGAGGCGAGAATAGGATTAGAACAGAGCAGAGACTTAAGTTGTTCAAAAGCAATGGTTTGCTGAATGGTCCAATGATACTGTTGCTTGGGGCTGGTTAAAGTGATCAATGGTGTCGCTACCGTACTAAATTTCTTCACAAACCTACGGTAGTAGGAGGCAAGACCAAGGAAGCGCAGGAGCTGCTTCCTGGTGGTAGGCTGTGGGTAATGCTGGATGGCTTGAGTGTGTATGTTTAACGGAGCTAGGCTGCCACTCCCTATCACATGACCAAGATAACTCACTTTACCTTTAGCAAAGGTGGACTTGCCCAAGTTGATGGTGAGGCCGGCTGTCAGGAGCTTGGCGAACAATCGTTGCATCTGGAGCAGATGTTCGTTCCAGGTGTTGGTTGCCACAACGATATCATCCAAGTAGGCGTAGGTGTTATCTAAGCCATGGATGCCTGGGTTGACAGCTCGCTGGAAGGTGGCCGGGGCATTACATAGTCCAAATGGAAGGCGTTCATATCTGTAAAGGCCAAAAGGAGTGGTGAAGGCAGATATTTCCTTAGCTCGCTCTGTCAAACATACTTGGTAGTATCCCTTGAGTAAGTCTAGTTGGGATAAATACCGAGCATTACCAATGGCGTCAAGGATGTCATCTATTCTAGGTAATGGGTACGCATCCTTGACAGTCACAAGATTCAGTTTTCTGTAGTCCGTACACAGCCTCACTTTACCGTGCGGTTTCGGCACCAAGATGCAGGGTGAGGCCCAAGGGGACTCACAAGGGGTGGCCAGCCCATGATCCAGGAGGTACTGTACTTCAGCATGCATAACTTCCTTTTTGCTAGGGCTGATTCGGTAGAAAGGTTGACGAATCGGCCGGGTGTCAGGGAGTAGCTGGATGTCGTACTGAACCACATTACACTCCTGTGGATCATCGCTGAACAACTTCTGATGTTCCTTTAAGATTCTGACGAGAGGAGCACTATTACTGTCCTGCAAATAGGTATGAAGATCAGTTAGGATTTCCGAGTTGGAAGGCACTGACTCAGTGTTAGTGCTTTCGGGAGGAGAAGCAGGTAAGGTCTCACTGTGGAGGCATGGACCTTTAAATGTGGATAATGATACCAATACAGTGGGGGGAGTACCTTGATACTGCTTCAGGAGGTTGACGTGGCACAACTGGGTCTTCCGCCGCCTATCTGGAGTCTCAAGAACATAGTTGTGGTTGTTTCTACACTCCTTGATGCGGTAGGGTCCTGAAAACTTGTTTTGCAATGGAGAACCTGGGATAGGAAAATATGCCAACACGAAGTCTACTGGTTTAAATTTCCTTATTTTGCTGCTTTGGTCGTAATGAGTTTTCATCCTCTCCTGAGCTTTCAATAGATTGTCATTAGCAAATTTACGTACTCTCTCTAGAATGTGTTTTAAGTTTTGAAGAAACTGGGGCACATTTAGAGGGTCACTGAAGTTGGCATTACGTAGAGAGTCTTTAAAAGCTTTGAGACGAGTACGGCACTTTCGTCTGTAGAGCATCTCATAAGGAGATACTCCTAGACACTCATTGGGGAAACATCTGAAAATGCACATAACGAGGTCAAGTTGTTTATCCCAGTCCTTCAAGGTTTCATTGCAAAATTTCTTTAGGAGTGCTTTAATAGTCTGATGACTACGTTCAAGAGAACCCTGTGAAGCAGGATGATAGGAGCTGGACAATACCTGTGTGATGTTGAACTCTTCCAGTGTCTTCTTGAAGAGATCACTGGTGAAGTTGGTGCCACAGTCACTTTGAACCTCTTTTGGAAATCCATACTAGGTGAAGATCTTCATTAGGTGTTTCACCACAGTAGCAGCCGTAATGTTCTTTACTGGAACTGCTATGGGGAATCTGGTGGTATGACACAGAATGGTTAGTATATAGGCGTTACCAGAACTTGTCCGAGGTAAAGGACCAACACAGTCTATGATGAGTCTGTGGAAAGGTTCTGCAGGCACCTGGATAGGAGTCAATGGAGCCTTGGGGATAGAGATGTTAGGTTTACCTGCAATCTGACATGTAAGACTCTTTTGCACGTGACGTTTGACGTCTTTAACCATACCTGGCCAGAAGTAGTCTTGTCTAATTCCGTGGTAGGTTTTATTAAAACCATAGTGAGAAAGTGCTCCATGGGCCAGGTGTAGAATATCGGGCCGTATGCTGGTGGGAATCACTAGTTGTTCGACATTGGCCCAATCGTCATCCTCCTTCAGCTTACTGGGTCTGTACCTGCTGTAGAGCAACTCATTCTCTAGGAAGAACCCAGGGATACTGTCAGGTTGCCTGGAAGAATAACGGTGTTAATGAAAGATCTTCACTATGTAACTTACGGAACTCCAACTTAGTAAGATTCGGTGGTAGATTCTGAGGGTCTTGAGGGACAGCGGTAGCAGTAGAGTCAGCTGGTTGCGGTCGTGCAGCTTGTGCACAGGTGGTCACCAAAACCGGAGGAGAAACTTCATCACTTTCTTGGACCTCTGCTGGAACATATTTAAAGATGGGATTATCCATTACAGAGGTACACACCTGGGTTTTGTCCATGATGATCAGATTGGATGGTTGCAGATCTTTTGCCAAGTCGTTGCCCAGGAGAAGTTGCACTCCAGGCATGGGAAAAGGCTTTTCCCTGATGGCGACTTGGACTTCACCGGTCACGAAGGGACAATCCCGGTAGACTCTGGCGAGTGGATACGGAGTGGTAGCAGTGAGGTCAGTGATAAGGACGGTTTCCCCGTTGTAGGTGATGTTAGGCATAGCTGATTTCAATATTATGGACTGAAGAGCCGCTGTGTCCCTCAAGATCTTCAATTTGAAACGTCCCTCCGAATCTGTACCGTTGGTAGAGACAGTTCCAGGATACAGGTGTTTACTGAAGAGAGAAAGATCATTAACAGAAACACCAACATTCATCACAGGCTTACCGGACTTAGGAGGAGTCTGTTTGGGTTTAGTAGATTCATTATTACCTTTGTATTGAGCCTTCCCACATCAATCTATGGTATGTCCATAGAGTTTGCAATACTTACAATATAATTGAGAGCTCGCTTGATCTGTACTCACTTTATCGTAACTGTACCAAGACTTCTTACTGGAAGGTGGTGATGGTGTCAGCCGGTGGATGAGGCTGTAGGTGTCAGCCGACTTCGCACATTTGATGTAGTCGGTTTCTTCTTTATCTGCTAAATATAAACGGACGGAAGGGGGAACACGTCTCAAGAATTCCTCAACTAGCATGAGGTTGACGAGTTCAGCAAATGTAGAGACATGTGCTGCTTCCAGCCATTTCATGAAATATCTTTTCTTTGTATTGGCAAATTCTAGAAAGGTGGTGGTACTTGCTTTTAGATAATCACGGAATTTTCGTCTGTAGCTTTCGGTGGGGAGAAGGTAGGCGTCCAAAACTGCTTGCTTCAGGGTCTGGTAGTCATTCTCAGACGCTAAGGTACTGAGAGTAACTGCAGCTCTACCTGTGAGATGCACATGAGGAACACAACACGTGTTCCTCATGTGTTGCCCCAAAAAATGAGATGATTTGATAAAATGCTATGCCCAAGATTACCATACAAGTGCCGGCGGGGAAGTGGTTCAAATAGCTTCGGCTATCACTTCCTTTTTGTCCGGTCGTGATGGTCAAGCGGATTAAGGCGTCCCTGTACATACCAGTTGCGTTGCTCCCGGCAGTATGGGTTCAAGTCACTTCTGGGGTGTGAGTTTTCAGTTGCATATAGTCCTGGGGACCATTCAGGCTTGTTCGCATATATATATATGTCGTACCTAGTAGCCAGAACGCTCTTCTAGGTCTATTACACAAGGTCCAATTTGCCTAATAAGCAGAGTGATTTTTTTTATTTTCAATCAATTGTTTCCAACTAGTTTATTTTAATAATTATTATTATATTATATTAAGAACATAAATTATTGACTTATTTGTGTTAATTTAGGTTAGGTTTAGATAGGTTAGGTTAGGTTAGGTAGGGTTGGTTAGGTTCGGTCATATATCTACGTTAATTTTAACTTCAATAAAAAAAAATTGACCTCATTCATAATGAAATGGGTAGCTTTATCATTTCATAAGAAAAAAAATTGAAAAATGTATAAATTCAGGATAACTTGGCTTATTAGGCAAATTGAGCCTTGCATAGTAGGCCGAGAAGTGCGTTCTGGCTACTAGGTACGACATATATATATATATATATATACATACTCAGTGAAGACCTTGTGGATCCTCACTGAACACTTTGATATTTTCTTATCCTACCACCCTTATTCTTTTGGTACGTGTGTTTATATATCAAACTTTATTTGAAAGTTTAATTACACAAAAAGGGTTACAACATTGGTTACATGCAGGGTACAAGGCTACTTGTACAAGTTGTATGGTTGTATATAAGAGGTGGTATCCCTTCTATGTTAATATATATATATATATATATATATATATATATAGATATATATATATATATAATATTATATATATAATATATATATGATATATATATATATATATATATATTATATATATATTAAGAATATAAATTATTGACTTACTGTATTAAATATATATATATATATATATAATATATATATATATATATATATATATATATATATATATAATATATAACTGAAAACTCACACCCCAGAAGTGACTCGAACCCATACTCCCAGGAGCAATTGTTGCTCCTGGAGTATGGGTTCGAGTCACTTCTGGGGTGTGAGTTTTCAGTTGTATCTAGTCCTGGGGACCATTCAGGCTTGTTTGCACATATATATATATATATATATATATATATATATATATATATATATATATGGTTTTATAGGTTTTCTTGGTTTTATAGTATATATATATATATATATATATATATATATATATGCAAACAAGCCTGAATGGTCCCCAGGACTAGATACAACTGAAAACTCACACCCCAGAAGTGACTCGAACCCTACTCCCAGGAGCAACGCAACTGGTAACTACAGGGCGCCTTAATCCGCTTGACCATCACGACCGGACATAAGGAAGTGATAGCCTGAGCTATATGAACCACTTCCCCGCCGGCACCTGGATGGTTATCTTGGGCATAGCATTTTATCAAATCACCTCATTTTTTGGGGCAACACGTGAGGAACACAAATGCAAACAAGCCTGAATGGTCCCCAGGACTAGATACAACTGAAACTCACACCCCAGAAGTGACTCGAACCCATACTCCCAGGAGCAAAGCAACTGGTAACTACAGGGCGCCTTAATCCGCTTGACCATCACGACCGACATAAGGAAGTGATAGCCTGAGCTATATGAACCACTTCCCCGCCGGCACCTGGATGGTATCTTGGGCATAGCATTTTATCAAATCACCTCATTTTTTGGGGCAACACGTGAGGAACACAAATGCAAACAAGCCTGAATGGTCCCCAGGACTAGATACAACTGAAAACTCACACCCAGAAGTGACTCGAACCCATACTCCCAGGAGCAAAGCAACTGGTAACTACAGGGCGCCTTAATCCGCTTGACCATCACGACCGGACATAAGGAAGTGATAGCCTGAGCTATATGAACCACTTCCCCGCCGGCACCTGGATGTTATCTTGGGCATAGCATTTTATCAAATCACCTCATTTTTTGGGGCAACACGTGAGGAACACAAATGCAAACAAGCCTGAATGGTCCCCAGGACTAGATACAACTGAAAACTCACACCCCAGAAGTGACTCGAACCCATACTCCCAGGAGCAAAGCAACTGGTAACTACAGGGCGCCTTAATCCGCTGACCATCACGACCGGACATAAGGAAGTGATAGCCTGAGCTATATGAACCACTTCCCCGCCGGCACCTGGATGGTTATCTTGGGCATAGCATTTTATCAAATCACCTCATTTTTTGGGGCAACACGTGAGGAACACAAATGCAAACAAGCCTGAATGGTCCCCAGGACAGGAGGTGATTAATATATATATATTAAATATAATATATATATATATATTTAATATTATATATATACACAATATTAAATATGACCGAACATTAAGATTAATAATTCTAACACGATTTTTTCAATTTTCCTTATGTTTCTTTACTGATGACNAATAGGCCTTCTGCAGTTACAAATCTATACCCATTGTTCCATGTTCTGTGTTTTGTTGAAAGTTTGTTTTTCACCCCATATTGTATTACATCACCTCACCCAAATGCAGGTATAAGAGCCAATGCTGTTCAGTCATAAGTTGTGTGTGGATTAAACTAAGTCTTTGAAAATGTAATAAGTTTACGAACGCGCTCAAGTGTCGCGTCAGATAGTAATAAAAAATGAATTTTTGGAGAATTGATTTTTCATTTACCGTCAACAGTAAAAAGAAACATAGGAAGATCAAGAAAATTCGTGTTAGAATTATTAATCTTACTTTTTCGGTCATATTTAATAACATATGTCTACAGGAAAGACTGCTACCAAAATATACTAAAATATATATATATATTATATTATATATATCTATAGATTATATATATATATATAATTATATATATATATAATTATATATATATATATATATATATATATATAGTCGTACCTAGTAGCCAGACGCACTTCTCAGCCTACTATGCAAGGCCTGGTTTGCCTAATAGGCCAAGTTTCATGAATTAATTGTTTTTCGACTACCTAACCTAACCAAACCTAACTTTTTCGGCTACCTAACCTAACCTAACCTATAGAGATAGGTTAGGTTAGGTTGGTAGGGTTGGTTAGGTTCGGTCATATATCTACGTTAATTTAACTCCAACAAAAAAAAATTGACCTCATATATAATGAAATGGGTAGCTTTATCATTTCATAGGAAAAAAATTAGAGAAAATATATTAATTCAGGAAACTTGGCTTATTAGGCAAATCGGACCTTGCATAGTAGGCTGAGAAGTGCGTTCTGGCTACTAGGTACGACATATATATATATATATATTATATATATATATATTAGTATATATATTATATATATATATATTTATTATATATATACCTTATATATATATTGTACCATTACCATTACCACTGCTATATATAATGGTACTGTTGTACCATTATATATATATTGTGACGATAATCTCTTATCAAAGATTTAGGCTGCTATATCTTCCCATAGTCACATGCTCAACAATATGCAAGATACGTTTTATAGTGGCTTAACGTATATATCAAGACAGCCACACGCACCTGCAACTCCCTCCTTTCCCCCACTTCTGCACACCTGGTCGACCCCCAACTGCTGCTCCCAGCCAAACTACCGACTTGCGGCCGTCCTGCATTTGATTGGCCGTTCACCAACACACCACTCCAGCTCCACGCCAATCACATTCCTCGCCAGTCAATGTTGGACTCCCTTGCAGTCCTACCAGCCAGAATATATCTTGTGCTCGTGCTGTGAACACCTACTTGACCCACCTTGTGTGATCAAATAGAGGTTTATAGCTAGCGCATATATTCCCAGCACTAATATTATTATACTTGTTAATTCATATCACTTCTCCTCCCTTAACGTAATTCAGTTTTATGTTCAGTTATTTTTCCACTTGTTGTTCTGCTCCATTAAGCCAAGATTTTGCCTTTCTTTCAATTTGTTTCTTAGTGTTATTAAAGAGCTTTGTTTATTATTGTGTTTTATGTCTCTTCCATTACCATACCACAGATTATCCAACACGCAGTCATTCTTTTTTTTTTTCTTTGTTTTTTTTATATGTGGCCTGGCCTTAACATCTGCCAGTGGATGACTGCCGACCACCATACTCCACTACTTTACCGTCACAATATATATATATATATATATATATATAATATATATATATATATAATATATATATATATATATATATATATGTCGTACCTAGTAGCCAGAACGCACTTGTCAGCCTACAATGCATGGCCCGATTTGCCTAATAGGCCAAGTTTTCATGAATTAATTGTTTTTCGACTACCTAACCTACCTAACCTAACCTAACCTAACTTTTTCGGCTACCTAATCTAACTAACCCATAAGATAGTTAGGTTAGGTTAGGTAGGGTTGGTTAGGTTCGGCCATATCTATGTTAATTTTAACTCCAATAAAATAAAATTGACCTCATACATAATGAAAGGGTAGCTTTATCATTTCATAAGAAAAAATTATAGAAAATATATTCATTCAGGAAACTTGGCTTATTAGGCAAATCGGGCCTTGCATAGTAGGCCAAAAAGTGAGTTCTGGCTACTAGGTACGACATATATATATATATATATATATATATATATATATAATATATATATATATAATATATATATCTATATATATATATATATATATATATTATATATATATGCAATTGACGATCACTAAAACTGATCATTTGTATGCGGAAAAACCACAAAGAATTGGAAAAGAGAGATGAACTTTCGGCTTGTTAAGGCCGTTGTCAACATCAGACTGACTGAGGACAAGAGAGAGAGGATACAGGCCAGCACCTAGACCTGACCAACCCATCCTAGGAAAGGATTACCAGAAACAGGAAAGGTCAAAGAGAATTAAGCGGTCAGAGAATAAGGATGAAAGATCAAGGAAAAGCCTCATGAACACACAATAAATGATATACAATTGTAATGAGACATTGTATGCCTCAATTTCAGAGTTTTTTCTTAAACTGTTGTGTAATATTGTAACTTAAAACTGGATCAAGTTTGTACATACCAGTACTAACATTGAGAAGATTTGGACATTGACTAATTAGCGCAGACTCGATTAAATTCCGTTCCACAAAGCCATTGCAATTGGCAATGCTTTTTGCCCCATCCCAATTAATAGTGTGATCACACAAACTTGTATGTAGATACAAAGTATTAGACGTTTGGGCAGTTCTTATACTATAAGCATGTTGAGACATACGTAAATGTAAGGATTTTCCTGTTTGTCCAAGGTACACACACTCACAATCATTGCAGGGAATCGAATACACACAACCTGCTGTACCATGGGAGTTTTTTATTAAATTAGACTTGATCGTATTATTAGTGAACACCAAATTGATATTAGGTTCTTAAAACTGGGGAAAGTTTCTCAAATCCCATCAATGAGTTTCTATTTTCTGGTGTCGCTTTGGAGACATTATTATAAAACGACGTTTAGCATTTCCAAACGAACAATCCAAAACATCTTAGGGTACTGTAAACTCTTCCCAATTTCATATATTTTAGCTATCTCTTCATCAAAAAACTCAGGGCTGCATACCCTCAAAGCTCGAAGAAACATTCCTGAAAATACTGCCTGTTTAACTTTACTACGATGATGAACAAATAACCCCACGTTGGTAGGTTTTCTATACACATTAAATTTGAACCTTCTATTGACTCTATGAATCATAATGTCCAAAAATGGAAGAGTACCATTCTCCTCATTTTCACATGTGAATTTATTGAAGGTACCAAAGAATTAAGTTCATTAAGAAAAACAATTTGGTCTTGGTCACTCGGCTATAAGCACAAAATATCGTCGGCATACCTAAACCAGACTACATTAGAAGGGATAATCCTGGATAAGATCTTTGTTTCGAAGAACTCCATATACAAATTGCTCAAAACTTTGGAAAGGGAATGCCCATAGCCATTCAAATGTTTGTTTGAAAATTTTTCCATTGAAACTGAAATAATTGTCTTTTATACATAATTTGATAAGTTCCAACACATTATTGGTTTGCAAGCTCAAATTATATTTAGGCAGTTCCTCACGTAGGTATTCTAACAAATCATCAACAGGTACTTTAGTGAATAAAGCAGTCACGTCAAAACTTACTAGTTTAAAATCAAAATTCAAATTTAGTGTGGATAGCTTATTATTAAGTCTACATTGTTAGTTAAGTGCGAGTTAGAAATAGTACCAACGATAGGGGACAAAACTTTAACCAACCACTTAGAAAGTTTATAAGCCGCCGAACCAATTGAACTAATAATCGGTCTAACTGGATTATGAGGTTTATGGGTTTTTATAAGACCATACATTTAAGGTAGAGAGGAGATCGACTTGTTAGCCTAGAAATCAATTCTTTATCGCCTTTGCACAAAGTTTTGAGAGCTTTGTTAAAATGTGCGATCACTTTTTCAGTAGGATCTCTGTTAACCATAGGTAAGTATCCCTATCTTCCAAAAGTAACTCCATTTTTCGAACATAGTCATCCTTATTCATAATTACTACTGCATTTGACTTATCAGCCTTGGTATATGTAATGAATGATCTTTTTTGAGGTTTTGAACGCATGAATAAATCGACTTGACAATTAGGTACAGAATTGTTAAGTAAAACACCATACATCATACCTTTGCACACATTAATATCTTCAACTGAGACATCACTATACTTTTCGAGATTACAGAAACCTTTGGCAATATCTACAAAATTATTAAAGTTAATTTTGTAGATATTGCCAAAGATGAGGAGGGCATTGATAAGCAGGAAAGAGAGGAACACGAACAAATTACTACTAGGCAATTACGGTCCGGTTCCATGTTCTGGATCCAGATTCAAGTAGAGAATGTACTGGTGAGAGCAATAGTTGACAAAGCGGCAGAGGTCACAATTATTCGCAAGAGGTCCATCAACAGTTGATACCCACACCACCGTAATAAGGCGATCACCCTCAATACAGCAGGGAAATGTATGTATTCCGGGAACACTGATAGGGCCGGTTACATTACTAATTGTGGGAGGGAAATTTGAAGTAAACATATATGTAGCACCAATTGAAGATAACATGCTATTGGGGCTTGACTTTATGAAACGTGAGGACATCAGCCTGGCCTTGGCCCAATCTCAGATGATATTACAGGGACAGATTATTCCTATGCAGTTGGGAAGGGAAGATACACCAGACCCAACTCCAACCCTTGCATAGCTAAAGTGGCGGTGTCTCAACACACAGTCATTCCACCTCGGTCGGTGGCACACGTCCCCATGTGAACTGGACAATAACATGCCCCAATACCTAGTGGAACCCTTGAACCACGGGAAGGAGCCAATCCTTACAGAAAACAGGGCTGTTTAAAACACAATTCGAAAATGCTTCCTCAGAAGAAAATAAAAGAAAACTAGCAGTAAGTCAGTTTCTGGAAGGCATAGACCAATTGCTTTCCCTTGGGATCCTGGGGGTGAGATGTGTGGAAAGTGTTGTTTTGTCAAGGAAGGAACTAAGGAGCGGCGCTTAAGTGTGAGGACCATTCCTAGGGTGAACCCCTAGGAGTGAATCTTGAAAAAAAAAGCTGCAGTGTAGTGTGTAGTGTAAGCAAATCATGATCAGTTCAGTGCACCAAAACAGTACTACTTCGTTCAATCACAAGAACTAGATCAACAAAACACCATATCAGTACAATAATCATGAACAATTTCACAAAGAAGTACATTCTATATTTAAATTGATAAATGTTTTCTTTTAATCAAACCAGAAACATTCTCTTCTGTTACTAAATTACTTCTGTTACCATTCCACCCTAATTAAACAATATGAAGCCGGTGGAGGGTTCTTTCCAAAAGGACATACTAAGTTTAAATTAAGTTTCTAATATACCCCTTACTTTATAGGGACAGGGGGGAGTGTGGAGGGAACCACATTCAAAATACCTGCTAGGGTAACTTTTTATATTAGCCGCTCCTGATTGGTGGGTGGCAGCTCGACCCCGTGCGTCTGCCCGCGCGCATGCCTGGAGGCGAGAGGGAGACCAGACGAGAACCGCACCTGACTGAGAACGGTCCTGTTAGTAACGCCCCCTGGACTGTGGTTATCCAGCACCCCATATTGGCCAGCTACCACTGGACCTCGCCCCTAGAAGCCGTCGTATTGCTTCAGCAACCCTGGGAGAAGACCTCAGCCCAAGTGAGCCGCTGTTTCCCCCGTTTTCTCCACATTCTATTGTATGTTGATTACCACGTGGTTGGTCAGCCATAGCCCCTAGGCGACCGCCTCCACAGAACGAATAATCTGGTGCGTATTGTTACTCAAACTTGTCATAGTGTTTTCGTTTTCGTTTGAGCGATTTTGTTTTAATCTTGTAAAAAAAACGCACTATAGAGGGGATGCCACAAGAAAGGGGTAATACACCCTGCCCGTTAGCCATATGTTTCGTTTCAGGCTATCTTCGGGGTTCCTATTTGGTACTGTTATTTAGGTTAATTCTCTCTCTCTCTCTCTCTCTCTCTCTCTCTCTCTCATATATATATATATATATATTATAGATATATATATCTACTGGAACAGATCTGTAATCTGGCCAGCACTGCCCAAAAATTTATGTGAAAGGGTCAGAGTTCATTAATTTACAGGTCAGGAATTGACCTGGACCAGGCTAGGTCCAAGTCTTTGCAGGTTTAAAGTATTATCGGTCATAGAGTTAAATTCGTATAATTATACACGAATGTTACCTGATTTATATATTATATCGTATTATTATTACAAAATATCCACATAATTCTTGTTCAGTATGTGATGGATTACAGTAGTTTAAACTACAATATTCTAGCTGAAGTTATGATGTAATCGGCTTATCCTTCTGAGACTATAATACTTATAGCGGGTATTTGGTTGAGAGTACCAGTATGTGGTGATGGACCGCCAGTATGTGATGATGGACCACCAGAATGTAGTGATGGACCACATATATGTGTGATGGACCACCAGAATGTAGTGATGGACCACATATATGTGGTGATGGACCACCAGAATGTGGTGATGGACCACAAATATGTGGTGATGGACCATCAGTATGTGGTGATGGACCACCAGTATGTGGTGATGGACCAACAGAATGTGGTGATGGACCACCAGTATGTGGTCATAGACCACCAGTATGTGATGATGGACCGCCAGTGTGTGATGATGGACCACCAGTATGTGTGTTGGGAAGAAAGCTTACTTTCTATTTATTGATTTATGTTTAATTAATAGATTAATTTAAATTCATCGAAGGACCACCCTATTTTTACTGAAAAGGGAAACAGATAAAGGAATCGTAGATAAGGACTGAAATACCAGTGCCTACGGCTAATGGAAATATTAAAAGTTATTCTTCAAATCTTAATGGACTGTATATTAAATTAATGTTTGAAAATAAACTTTCCTTCCTTTACAAAATGGGGGGTTAATATCAGAAGTAAAATACTCCCAGTACGCTTCATCGAGGCTGGTTCTTCCTCGAATAAAATTAGTAATTCTTACTAAGTTATATACAAATAAACATTAAATAAATTGGTTAGTAACAAGAATATTATATGATGGTTAAATAAGAAATCATTCTCATTTACATTTCATGAGGCTATCAAATTGTACTAGATGTCTCAAATCATGTAAATGAAATATTCTTGACTGGTGATTAATTATCAACATCACTTAATGAAAGAGAAATAACTGGAAAAGGATTCAGCTGCTTAGCTGTGATAGTGAACGGAGAGGTAGAGGTGTGATGGTGTTGTCTGGTACTTGCTGCAACATGTGTGCTCTAGCGTGGCGTGGGAAAGTGAGAGGACCACGGCCGCTTTCAACACAAGCTGAAATTCCAATTAAATGTACCAATTGTTTACACCAAATATTCTGTGTCATCACTGTTCAATAGAAGGAATAGAATTAATTCCTTGTGGACGTACTTGTTGTTTGTGGAGGTCATGCGGCGTAACGATGGACAGTGCACAGTAAAAATTATAGAGATCTCATAATATAAATAATACTATAGCACTTAACCTGCCGGTTGTCCACCGAAGCAATCCTTAGATTGCTACTGGAGCAATTGCACGCTCCTAGGCCGATTAACAGCAAGGGCCTATCGTAGAATTGATGGAAATTCAACTCAACCTGGACGTACGTTGTACTTTGATGGCGTCCCGCTCTCCAGTCCAAGCGCAAGTGGCGTCTCCACGCCTCCTTCCCTCAACCCTCCTCAAGCATTCGCAATAGAATTTAATAATGGGTAAAAGATTCTTTTCGCGTAATAACTTTATGTAATGCATTAATGAGAACAGGGTTGCAGTTGTAGGGAATTAAATAATATCTATATTCTCGTTAAATGGTGTTAATCGAGAAATGGAGAGAATTTCTATTTCCTCCATAGCGTTCGTATGTAACAGAGTTATACTGTTATTTAGTGATAATCTTAGTGAATAACTCTCGGTTGTTGGATCATTAGGAGTTATATTATCCGTACTTATTTATTGCACGGAATACTGATAAAAATTAGAGAACCACATTCAATTCTCTAACATATTGGTAATAAATATATTTAGAGAGGCAATCCTGCCTCTCGATGTCGTGAGAATTTCAGTAATAAATGCTCAGATAAAGAAATATTAATTTATGTTAGCACTACAGTTAGTAGTGCTAACATAAATTAATATGCCCTTCTGACCTGTAATATGACCTGTGCCCTTCTTCACCGCCTTCGAGGTCAACCCCGGAACGAACAATTCCTGCAACGGAACCAATCGTATAGGCATATGCCTTTCCATTGGAGACTTTCAGCGCCATGGAGAGGGGGGGACCTGCTGCCTGGGTAACTGCTTCTCCCCCGAATCAACCTACCCTGGCTTTGCGCCCTGGTGAGGCCACTCCAGACCGACAACGAGAGCGCAACTCCATAGTCTCCTGAGACTGATGGATTCCTACTACTACTAGTAGAGTTAATAGTTACTGTACTTAGCATACAATAGTAATATATTATGATACAATAGTAATGTATCAGTGTTGGAAATTTCCAACATAACTCCGGGGGGAAAAACTCGGGTCGCAGTTCAATGTTGAGTACTGACGTACCTATCCCGAAGTTAATTTAATGTTAGTATGTTAGTACGTTAGTACACACATAACGGATGTCCCGTATTTGTCAAAGACAGATAAGACCCTAAGTCTTATAAAGGAAATTAAAGTTAAATGTAGAATTTGAATGATAAATCATCTAAAGTTAATAACTACTAAAGCTTACAATGTACTCAATGACTGGTGTCGCGATGTCGTGTAACGGTTATGTTACTAAGTCTTAAAGTTTTGTAAACCCGTAGATTCTCTAGATGGAATAATGATATAGTTGATAGCGTACACAAACAAATTAATGATTAAATCATACAATTCAAGGTAACTGAGAATCCACTGTGAGGTGAATGTCCTGGGTCATTGTGACTTGTAACTGCTTTGTTACGAGACATCACCACACGGTATCATCATGACTACCCAAAATTGGATGGTAAATTATTTGCTCTTAGTCAGAGCTATAATAGGCTTGTAGTTTCCTTTTACATTGTTGAGCAATGGCTCTAAGTGGGCGTGTGCTCGGTGGATCAGAATTGTTATCCTCGGAAACTGTAGGTGAAGTTGGTTCTGTTAAACACTCTTGTTCTGCTAATTCGAGAAGTACCAACTTCTCTAATATTTTTAGGGTAGTAATGCCTCGGCACAAAACCGTACTACTCTCAGGATGTCTTGGTGATCTGGGTGAATAGAGACAATCTTGCCTATAGGCCATTCTGAGCTGGATCCATCACTGTCAATCAACACTAGGTCTCCTGGTTTGAGTTGAACCTTATTATAGGGGCTCGAAGCTCCATAGTGGTACTCTCGTAGAGCTGTCAGGTACTCTCGAGTCCACACCTCATTCCACCTTTCAATTACTCTCGAGAGATGTTGGTAACTTTCCACCAAATCACTCCTAGTCACATGGGAAGGGTCAATGGGATCGTCTTCTGCCAAAGGTATCAGAGGGCTCAGCAGGCCTCCATGTATTAAATGTAAGGGACTCAGGGGTTCTCTCTGTGAGAAGTCATCTGATAGGTATGTTAAGGGGCGGTTGTTGACTCGCGCCTCAATTTCTACGACGTGTGTTTGTAGTTCAGTGAAACTAATTTTCTGTCGATGCAAGGTCTTCCTTAAACATTTCTTGACAGTCCCTATCATACGTTCGTAGAACCCACCTTGCCAGGGGGCTCTGGGTGCTATAAATTTCCAGCGGCATTGTCGTCTCTGCATGACAGACTGCACTTCTGGATGATTCCATATCTCTCGTAGGCAGGCTTCTCGTGCCACAAAATTTAAACCATTATCGGATATCATTAGTTTGTGACAGGATCTGCGAGCTGCAAATCTACGAAAAGCTTGGATGAAGGCTTCAGCACTCATGTCAGAAGTCACTTCTAGATGTACGCCTCGTATTCACCTAGTTGTGTTTGCGGGGGTCGAGCTTTGCTCTTTCGGCCCGCCTCTCAACTGTTAATCAACTGTTTACTAACTACTTTTTTCCCCCACACCACACACACACACACACTGGCCTTCGTGGTCATCTCCCTCTCTTTCTCCGCAGCTTCCTCTCTCGTCGTTCCTTTCGGGTGAGGCTTGGTATCGCTCTCTCTCTGCCTCTTTTTCAGAAATACGAAGGTGTGCCCTGTTACGTACTCATAACTGGATACGTAATAAATTTAAATAAACTTTTGTTCTATCAACTGTATATGTATACATATATTATAATTATCGTGTGATATGGCAATGTCAGGGGTACAGGAGCACGGTGGCGTCTTCACACGTCTATTACCTGTTAGATTCGGGAAAGAGATTTTGCTGGACCTGTTCAGTTGGGAGCTCCAGATATTACTTTTTTAAATATTCATTGATTACGTATATACAGTAATTACGCAGTTAGCACTGTACTTATTAATTTTAGGAAATACCTATTATGTTATTTTATATTCTGAATGTACTTTGAGAACCAGTGGTGGTTAAATTAGTCCTAAATATTAAAAAGTCATTAATTTCCATCCCTCATCCTGATGAGGCGGAGGGGGAGAGGATTATGGGTAGAGTCGCAGCAGAGCTAGTCAGTAGCTGTTTGGGACTCGCAGGTGAAACTTGTTGGAGTTAAGTCTGAGTTTTTGTTCTTGTCTTTAGTAGTTATTTGTTCTGGGAGAGACAGTTATATTGTTTGTTGTAATAAGTGAAATATAGTGATCATCTGTAAGTATATATATTGAAATTATAATTGTTTAAACTTATGCATATTTCTTCTTTCCTAACGGAATATTTATTATTATTGCTCATTACTTATTATGGAGTTATACTGGTGACCCGCTTTAGACAACCGCAGTGGTAAAATCCCTAGACTCTTAAGTTATATGGTTGTAGGATCACGAGCAGTAACAAACGATAGGTAACATGCCCCAGGGTAGTGTTCTGAGCACTACTCTTTTTCTGGTTGCCCTCAATGGTCTTCTTTCCGCTCTTCCTTCAGGCGTCTTCTCCGCTCTCTATGTCGATGATCTTACCCTTTGCTGTCAGGGTGATGATTTGCCTCTCCTTCAAGAGCCGGCTTCAACTTGCGATTGATGCCGTGTCATTTTGGGCCACCGATCATGACTTCAAGTTCTCTACTACTAAGACTTGTGCCATGACTTTTACTCGGAAACGGGTCATTCTTCGTCCCTCTTTGTCACTTTATGGTCATCCCCTTGAGTACAAAGATTCCGTGAAGCTTTTGGGGTTATTCTTTGACACTCGTTTGTCTTGGTCTCCCCATATCTCTTACCTCCGTGTTGAGTGCTCTAAGGCCCTTACCCTCCTTTGGGTATTGTCCCATATTTCTTGGGGAGCAGATAGGCGCACTCGCCTTCTTTACATTACTCTCTCGTCCTGTCTAAGCTCGATTATGGTTGCCCTGCTTACTCGTCTGCTTCTCTTTCTACTCTTCGCCGTCTTGATGCTTTGCACCATACTGGGTTGCGCCTCAGTTATGGTGCCTTTCGTTTGACTCCCATCCTCAGCTTGTATGTTGAATGTTGACACTGGCTACTTATCTCTCCAGGACCGCCGTGATCCCTACTGTCTTCGCAATCTTGCGCGGTCCTTGCAACATCCTTCCTCTCGCCTCTGTCGTGCTTTAACTTTTACCCCTCCTGCGGTTCCTGTTCCTCTCCACCACCTCCCTCATTCTGTCCGGTTATCTCGCTTACAGGATTCTTTTTCCGGTCGTATTTCTAATATTTCTCCTCGTGTTGTTCCTTCTTTACCCCCATCGAGAGTCTCCCTTCTGCAGTTTTGTACATCCTTGACCCGCATCCCTAAAGCTTTTACCCCTCCTTCGTTTCTAAAATGCCTTTTCCTTGAGCACTTTTCTTCTCACTCCCACTCCATTTCCGTCTTCACCGGTGGGCCTAAGTCTGCGGACTGTGTTGGCTACTCTGTTGTTTTTCCTGATCACACTTATATGTGTCACTTACCTCCGGAGACTAGCATCTTCACAGCAGAGCTTTATGCTATTCTCTATGCTCTTCGTCTCCTGCTCTCTCGTTGTCAATCTTCCTTTGTAGTTGTTGTTGACTCTCGTAGTGCCCTCATGGCTCTCGGGTCCTTTAATCCGGTTCATCAAGTGGTTGTCGAGATCCAGCATTGGCTGTTTCTTGTTCACAGTAAATTTAAATCGGTTGAGTTTTGTTGTGTTCCCAGCCATATTGGTGTCTCTTTAAATGAGCATGCAGATGCTTCCGCCAGGGAAGCTGTCCGATCTTGTCCCATCTCTCGTAAAGGTATTCCTTATTCCAACTTTTACCTGGTTATCCATTCCTCCATCCTTACCCGTTGGCAGGCTTGTTGGCCATCTGTTACTGGTAACAAACTACGTTCTCTTAAAAGTTGTGTCCTCGTGGCCGTTCTTCTACCACCGTAACCAGCGATGGGAAACGGCTCTGGCGAGGTTGCATATTGGCCATACTCGCTTAACTCATGGTCACTTAATGGAGTGCCGCCTTGCTCCTTATTGTCCTAATTGCATTGTCCCTCTTACGGTCGTGCATATCCTTGTTGAATGTCCTGACTTCCAGGACGAGCGTGTGTCTTGTTTTCCTACCGTACCCCGCGGTCGCTTGTCTCTCGATAATATTCTTGGTGACTCGGATAATTTTGATATCGTTCGCCTTATGCGTTTCTGTTCTCGTATTGGCATCCTTGGTGATATTTAGCGTCCTCTGATTATCCTGCACATTTGATGGTGCTACATAGCCTTCCCGGTTTGTTGCCTTCTTTTTGATAATTACTTACTTACTAACAAGGTGAGCTAAAATGACCTCGAATTAACGAGGTGAAGTATTGTAGCATTCGATTATCATGGCGAGCAATATTGAGCTCGAATTCGCATGGGGAACAATAAAGCGCTCAATTATTACGTTAATTCACAGGTGAGCTGTAAGATCAGCTCGGGTTATTAGTGCAAGATCTTCTTGAAGGATAGCTAAGCACAGAATCTAGGCAGATTCTCTGGTGAGCAGTGCTCGAATTAGCGAGGGAGTATTGTAGCGTTTAATTATCATGGCCAGCAGTGCTCGTATTAGCATGGGAAACATTAAAGTGTTCAATTGTTACGCTAACTCAGGGTTGAGTTATATTGAACTCATTAAGCATGTTAGGTAACAATGCTTATGGTCTAATGGTAATGCATTAAACGATGAGAAACCTAAGGTTGTTGGAAATTTAATTATTGCTACAATTAATCCTATTTGAAGATAATTTGTAACATTTTCCAAACCAAAATGTTGCACGGGTTATTAGTTCTCTGTAGATTCACTTACATATTGGTAAGTTTGCAAATTTGCTCAGGCTGCGCTCTTACAATAATTAAGCAGAGACGAGAATTAAACAGCTCAAACAAAAATTAATGCAAATATTTTTCACTAACTCTTATTGCAGAAAACGTTAAATTAATAAGGTTTTCTTGACAAACCTTAAGCGCAAGTATTGTGGACCTTGGTCCTAGTGAATTTATATTTGTAGAAGTTTCTTGATAACTTTGTGGTATTAAGCGCAAGTATTGTGGACCTTGGTCCTAGTGAATTTATATTTGTAGAAGTTTCTTGATAACTTTGTGGTATTTATAAATTCACGAATGCTGGATGCATTGGGTGCTAGATTCTCTAGCCTAATATTATTGATTACCTAGGGAGTGCTAGATTCTCTAGCCTAATATTATTGATTACCTAGGGAGACTGAGTGTGCTCAATTATTACTTGTCGAGAATAATTCTAGGTCTGCAGTGGGTTCAATGGCTTGGTCGCTGTGACATGTATCTGTTTAGGTACGGACCACTGATTTTCCACTGAGAGCTATGAAAATTCTCGGCGAATACTAATTGTACTACATTCAATCTGAGTTTATTACTCAGCTGCGTTTCTCATATTAGCTTGCTGCTGGAGAATTGATTTACTGCTGACTAATTTATTATTGTTGGCAGGCCTAGGCTTGTTCATATTCAGAACCTTACCTGTAAGTAAGTAGCCACCTGCAGATTGGAGCATATTTATGCCCAATCGTTTAACATGTCCAGTGATGAACTCGTAATAGTAGTCTGCTCCAACTACTACATTTACATTGTTAACGCGGTCAGACGTTAACTTGTCAGCCAAATTAATTTCACATTCCTGCAGGAAGTGGGTTGTGTACCTCAGACCGTTAATATTTAGGTCAAAAGGTATTTGATCTACAACAATGGCTTGGATAGCCTTGACATGACTACCTAGACGTACAAGCGGTTGAACTACTGAGTATTCTTGGGGCCCTCGATATATCATGAACCCTGGCAGGTTTAATTTCACCTGCCTGATTGGTTGTAAATTGAGTGTCTCTGCTGCTTTCTGAGTAATGAAAGTTCTCTGGGACCCTTGATCAAATAGTCCACGAGTGGTGATCTTGGCCCCTTTATTCTTTACTTTGAGTTGGGCAGTGGAAAAGGTTGCATCCACTTGAGACGCTGGTGAAATTAAGCTGTACACATCTCGCACCTTACAGCACTGTACATGTGAAGATTCTCTACTTCCTATTTTAGGATTGCAATAATTTGTTTTGACAAATTTGCACAGTGCAGCATGATGCTTGCCCCTTCTATACCTATCGCAGGTGTTCAGTGGGGTGTCACAGCTATTAACATTATGTGATTTGAGACACTTAGTACATTTGTGTAACTGTTTGAATCGTCTGACTCATGTGTCTCTATTGGGGTAATTAGTAATTTGTACAGAGAATGTTTTTGATTGCAAAACAAACATAATCTCCATCCGACAGTTCGTTTAGGGAACACTGGCTTCGGTGAAACAGTAACTGCAGGTTGTGATGGTTTTGCTGCTTGCATTTGCTTGTTAGTTATTCTCTTGTGAGTACTTGCTCTACTCTGGGGAGTACTTATTAGACTCTTAGGTCTCTTAAGAGCACTTGTGGGGCTCTTAGGTCCTTTAGGAGCACTTATGGGGCTCGTAGGTCTTACTGATGAATCGGTGTTTGACCTGTTGTTATTACATTGATATTAATATCCTTATTACCTAGTGACAGTGTCACTTTAGGAGTTTCAGGTAAGGGAACTGATGTGGGTAGAGTTTCTGTGCATTCAGAAAATTTATTAAATGCCTGGCTTGCTGATTGATTGCTTATATTGTCCAAACCTGCAAATATATCCTGCATTGACAGGACATTACCATTCTGGTACAAATATAATTTACTGAGTGTCTCACTAGACAATTTTCTCTGGATGATACTTTTAGTCATCCACTCAGCAGTTTGGTGATCCACCTCCTTGCTGAAGGAATTTAACAGTGACTCAAGCAGAAAACTAAAAGCATGTAAACAGTCAACTGATTGTTCTGGTGGAGATAAATCTAGTAATTGGTGAACAAAGTTTATAACAGTCTTCTCATTGTTAGCACTTGCTCTAGAAGGCTGGTGTGAGCAATTATGACTGTTACTTGTGTTGCTTAAGGCTTCTTTGCTTAGCCTCAGCTTTAATTACAGCTTCAGCCTTTTAATTTTCTGGTTCAGATTCACTGGCTATTCAGCTTCACTAAGAGTTTCATCTGCAGCTTTACTTGTTTCTGTGGGTTTCTGTGAGAAGCTGGTTAATTCAGTAGCCTCATGCATTGAATTTATAGAATCCAGGGAATATTGAGAAGAGATGTCTGAAAATTGATCAGACTCTGTGAATGAATGTTTCACTGAATACGTGAAGTTGTATTAAATGAGATTGTAGAAAATGAAGGTTTAACTTCAGTTGTTGATCCTGTGTAGTGATCAGTATTGATTAGAGGATTCTCCTCATTTTGAGGAAGCTCATGTATTTCATCTGAGCTCGGTGCTTGGTTGGGTATAGATCTACTATAAAAATATTCTAACCAATCAGGAACATTTTGTGTCGCAAGCACTTTGTTATAGTGATCTAACTTGTCTTGAATTATATCTTCATAGTTGGCAAGATCAGATTCTATGACTCAATTCGTCTGGGTCAGT
The DNA here is from genome assembly GCA_020271785.1 of Procambarus virginalis. Taxonomy (NCBI): domain Eukaryota; kingdom Metazoa; phylum Arthropoda; class Malacostraca; order Decapoda; family Cambaridae; genus Procambarus; species Procambarus virginalis. The sequence continues at coordinate 82,254 of WNGS01164765.1, read as the reverse complement.
ATTACTGACAAGGAGTATGTTCCTATAAGACTCGATTATATCCTTTACTTGGTCATATTTTTGGCTAGCCACCTTTGTGGAAATTTTTAGCCTGAAGATGTCAACTGAATCAGTTCCTAAACAGTTGTCACATTTGTCAAGTAGTCTTGATAAGTGATTTTGAAGACCTTTCAAGTATCTTCCAGTTTTTTCTGCATTAGCCATTCTGGCTGAAAGTTTGAGCCTTATTGGGCTTATATAGCTACTTAGACAGCTATGGTACTTGCTCCTATATGTAGAGCAGGTATAATTATTAACAGCCTGTTATTTTCTTGAGGCTGATTGTAATTTACCTTATTTGGAAGTTAGCTACCTACCTAATAATAAGTAACTAAGATTTGAGTGGTACCTTGGTCTCACTACAGGAATTCCTTAGCTTAGTTCTTCAAAATCAGCTTTGGATGGGTAGTGACACTTTCAGTAACACTCAAAGATGGACATAGAAATATGTAATAAAATATAATTACCCAATAAATGGTTTATCCCACCCTAATGAGGGTCAGCACTGCATAAAATAATAATGCACCAGCACTGTCTAACAGTACTAGTTAGGTAATAATCCTACCTATTAATGCAGCTAATGGTGTAGACTGAATTTGTACAAATTTTAGTACTGTGTCAATCTAAAATATCCTACCTCTATTGGGTTGGCATAATAACTACAATAAATGTGGTGCAATAATGTGGAAAATAGTGCTATGTTTTTGGATTTTATAAATTTATATAATATATACACTAGTAGAAATTATCCCTCTCACTGTCTGGCCCGTTGCCGCCGTGAGGGGGCTTGGTGGGCAGCTGTCGGAGTGTGATGCTTCATGGGTCAGTCCTCTGTCCTTTTGCAGCCTTATGCTCCTGCTGCTGCCTTTACCAATTTTGCTAGACCCCTTTTCCTTTTCCTTGTCTTTGATTCTTCTCCCCCCTCTTCTCCTATCAAATTGTCATTTCCCGCCGATCTTTTGCCTGTTTTGATTATTCTTTCGACCTTCCTTTGTTCTGACTCCCGGTTGTTTGAGGAGGAATATTCTTGCACCTGTAGAACTGTAGTACTCAACTGGGGTACTTTTAGGACCCTTTTATTGCCAATCCTCCTTTTGTCACTGTACCCGATGGACTCACGGTTCTTAAGGTGGCGTTTGTGGGGCATATACTCATGACGCACCCCTGGGGGGCCCCGGCAAGATCGGCGATAGCCTCTTGTTGGGTGTCCTGCCTCTAATTGTGGCTCCATGGTGGGTGTGGGGACACATTCGTGAATGAAAGTTTTTCCTCGTTTTCATGGCAGATAATGTTTCCCTTGTACCTTCTCAGGCTCGTGGGGTGGGCGACCAAGCCCCCGAGTCGGACTGTGTTGGAAGACCAGGCCCTGTAGCCCCCGCTGCATTGGGCCCCGACCTGAGTACTCCCCTCAGCTCCCCTCCCTCCTCTGCGGTAGGGTCGAGTTCCCAGCCCCCAGTGGTGACCACCACGTCCCCTGGCACGGCTCTGTCGATCATTGTGACTACTGCACCTTTTACCCCCTCTCTCTCTGGGGGTTCTCAACGCCGTCCCCGCCACGGCCGCACTCGCACGATCCCTTCCTGTAATAATACTTACAACGCCTTGTTTGGTCCCGCTACGTGGGCTAAGTACTTCGATCTCCACCATGTGGATTCTACTCCTGACGATTTCTCCCTCCATAAACACCTTGTTGATTCAGTAGATGCCTCTGTTACTTTTAACTCCACCAGTTACGGTACGTGTGTCGTTGCTGCTCCTTCTCAGGATGCAGCTACTCGCTTAGTAGCTTTGTCCTGCATTGGAGAGACCCCTGTTCAGGTCTCCAAAAACACTCGGGTAAATGCCAGTGTTGGCACTGTTCTCCTCCCACACCATGTTGCAACTGGTGTTCGGGACCTCAAAGATTGCCATGAGGATATTAAACATATCCTCGAAGCCCAAGGCCATTCTGTGCTCCAAGTGGACACGTTTACTCGACCCCCACGTGGTCGTCGCCGTCATCCCTTTCGGGTTGTAAAAATCACCTTTGATAGTAGGGCCCTTCCGCCCTCTATTATTCTTGCTGGTGCCAGATGCTCCGTTCAGGAGTACATTCCCTCTCCTAGACTTTGCAATAAGTGTTGGAAGTTCGGGCACGGTGTCCTCAAATGCACCAGTACTGTGTATCTATGCCCCTTGTGTGGGGACGATAGTCATTCTAAGTCCGAGTGCACTTCTCCCCAGGCTCGCTGCCTCAATTGAGGTGAAGCCCACCCTACTTTCTCACGCTCGTGTATGCACTACAAACTCGAGGAAGCCGTCCTCAACTTGAAGCACTGTGATCGTCTGTCTTTTCCTGAAGCGAGATGCCAAGTTCGTCATCTCACCCCTTTCACGTGCGTATCCTATGCTCGTGTATTGCGTTGTACCTCTCCTCGTCCTTCCCGTCTTCCTCAGTCTCACAACCGTTTCCAGGCCTTAAACCCGACCACACTCACCACCTCCTCCTTTATTCCTTTGCCTCCTGTCCCGGAAGGTCTCCCTCCCGGTTCTCCATCTGAGGTTTCCCCCCCTTCCTACCCAGTCCACCATATTTCCTTTGTCTTCTTCCCCATCTCCCCCCACTCTTTCATCCCGACCCTCCCCCCAGTCTCTTGACCCTCCACGCCATCTGTCTGTCCAGGCTGATATCCATCATCCTCCCAGCAATCTTCGTGTTGTTCACTCCCGTTCCTCTTCTCCTGCTGAGACCACTGAGTCTGTGGCCCGGTACGTTGTTACTGGAATGCTTGTCTCTTCGAGTCAGAAACGTAAGCCTGGCTCCTCTCCTTCTTCCTCTCCAGAGGGTAAGAAGGTGTCACTTTCTTTCTCGCCCCCTCCCTCTGACTCTGTCACTAGATCCCCTCCCATTTCAATGGTCGAACCCCCTGTCCCAGATATGGAGGTTTCTTTCTCCCCCGATTCCCTCTCTGTTGCTGCACTTGCTGAGGTGCACTCCCTGATTTCTGCCTCCCCCCCCCCCCCTCCAGCTGTCCTTGCCTGCCCCTCTCAGCTGTCTCCTCCTCCTCTGGACCCCGTCAGTCCGCCTCTGGTCTGTCCTCTCGCTCCCTTCCCTCTATCTTTACTAAGTTTGGCGCTTTCCCCCTGATAGTTCCGTTCCCCTTCCAATGCCTCCTAACCCTGATTATGCTAACCCTGATCCTGAGATTCTTTAATAAGCTGTGTTCTTCTATACCTTTATTTCTTTCTTGTTCTGTTACTGTCCTTTCTCTTTGATAATGTTTATTCTTCAGTGGAATATTCGTGGATTTTATGCCAACTTCCATGAACTCCAACTTCTAATTACACAGTTTACACCACTTTGTGTTTGTCTCCAGGAACCAATGCTTGGTGCTCGTCCTGGTCGCTTTCGTGGTTATTCCTTTCTTCCCCCCCCCTCCCAAGCTCTTGCTGGGGCCCATAACTCTACTGCTTACTTAATTCGTACTGATATTCCCTTCGTCCTCCTACTTCTTCCGTCACCTATCCATTATTCTGCTGCCCATGTTTTTGTGGGTAAATGGTATACAGTCTGTTCCATTTATCTCCCCCCAAATGTCCCGCTTTCCCTTCCTGATCTTAAGCACTTCCTGGACTACTTGCCAAAGCGGGTGCTCCTTTTGGGTGATTTCAACTGTCGATATTCTCTCTGGGGTGATGTTCTAACAAACACCCGAGGCCGTCTTCTCGAACCGTTCGTCCTCTCTTCTTCTCTATTTCTTCTGAATTCTGGTGAGCCCACTCATGTGGACTTTCGAACTCGCTCCCTTTCCTAACCTGATCTTTCTCTCTGCTTGTCGTCCCTTTACTTAGATTTCACGTGGCAGGTACTTGATGACCTCCATAACAGTGATCATTTCCCCATCCTCGTTTCCTTTTTCTCTTTCCACCCTCCCCTCTCCTTTCCTAGGTGGCAGTTTGCCAAGGTTGACTGGAGCCTATTCACCCTCTGTGCTACACTCTCTGACCACTCCTCTCTGCCTCTTCCTAGCGCCCTCCTTCTTTTTTATAATACTGTCTTCAACGCTGCCCTCCGCTCTATTCCTCGCTCTTCCTCCCAGGGCACATGGAAGTTCGTTCCCTGGTGGAATGCGGACTGTGCTCGGGCTGTTCGCTGTAAGCGTGCAGCCTGCAAGAAACACTGCCGCCGGCAGACGGCTGATTCTTTTATTTTGTTTCGGAAGGCGAGTGCGGTGGCCCATAGGACCATCCGTTTAGCTAAACGTGAGAGTTGGAACTCTTAGGTTTTCACCATTACGTCCGATACTCCTCTGCCGCAGATCTGGAAGAAGATCCACAAGATTGCGGGCAAGTTTGTTCCAGATGTCTCGCTGGTTCTCCGCCTCTGTGGTATTCTTGTGGCGGATACAGTGAAGGTCGCCACTGAACTGGGTTCCCACTTTTCTTCTGTTAGTTCTGGTTCTCATCTCCCTCAATCCTTCTTTCTTCGTAAGCCTGTTCTTGAATCTTATCTTTTAGATTTCCACACTCATCTCCGCCTTCCCTATAACGATCCTTTCTCTCATTCTGAACTTCAGTCTGCCCTGGCCCTCTGCGGATCTACAGCAGCGGGCTCGGATGACATTCATTATGAGATGCTTCGCCATCTCCCTCCGTGCACGTCTCAGTATTTACTGAGTCTGTATAACCAGGTCTGGGAGTCGTCGTCCGTCCCTGAGGACTGGCTCGATGCCGTTGTACTCCCTATTCAGAAACCAGGGTCTCTCGGTACGTCCCCTAAGGACTTCCGGCCTATTGCTCTCACAAGTTGTGTTTGCAAGCTGTTTGAGCGTATGGTAAATGTCCGTCTGATGTGGTTCTTGGATCACCATCACCACCTCTCTCCTTCTCAATTTGGTTTTTGCAAGTGCCGCAGCACGACTGATGTTCTGGTGAACTTGGAGGTCTATATTTGTACTGCTTTTACTACGAAGACCTCCGGTGTTGCTGTCCTTTTTGACCTGGAAAAGGCTTATGACACGATTTGAAGATACCATATTCTGTCCCAACTTCGTTCTTTTGGCCTTCGTGGTAATCTCCCTCTCTTCCTTCAAAGCTTTCTCTCTCGTCGTACCTTTCAAGTCAGGCTTGATACCACTCTCTTCCTCTTTTTGGCAGAATGAAGGTGTGCCCCAAGGTAGTGTTCTTAGTACTACTCTTTTTCTGGTTGCCCTAAATGATCTTCTTTCCTCCCTTCCTTCTGGCATCTTCTCCGCTCTTTATGTTGACGATCTTACTCTTTGCTGTCGAGGTGATGATTCGCCTCTCCTTCAACGGGGGCTTCAACTTGCGACTGATGCCGTGTCATCTTAGGCCACCAATCATGGCTTCAAGTTCTCTACTACTAAAACTTGCGCTATGACTTTTACTCGGAAGCGGGTCGTTCTTCGTCCCTCTTTGTCACTTTATGGTCATCCGCTTGAGTACAAAGATTCCACGAAGCTTTTGGGATTATTCTTTGACACTCGTTTCTCTTGGTCGCCCTATGTCTCTTACCTCCGTGTTGAATGCTCTAAGGCCCTTAACCTACTTAAGGTTTTGTCCCATACTTCTTGGGGAGCGTATAGACGCACGCTCCTCTATTTGCATTCCTCTCTCGTCCTGTCTAAACTCGATTATAGTTGCCCTGCATACTCTTCTGCTTCTCCTTCTACTCTTCGCCGTCTTGATCCTTTGCACCATACTGGGTTACGCCTCAGCTCTGGTGCTTTTCGTTCAACTCCTACCCTCAGCTTGTACGCTGACACTGGCTTTCTGTCTCTCCAGGACCGCCGCGATCGCTACAATCGTCGCTATCTTGCGCGATCCTTACAGCATCCTCACTCTCGCCTCTATTGTGCTTTGACTTTTACCCCTCCTGTAGTTCCTGTTCCTCTTCACCACCTTCCTCTTTCTGTCCGTTTGTCTCGCTTACAAGATTCTCTTTCGGTTTGTATTACCAATGTTTCTCCTCACGTTGTTCCATCCTTGCCCCAGTCGAGGGTCCCCCTTCCCAAATTTTGTATTTCTCTGACCCGCATCCCTAAAGCTTTTACCCCACCTACAGTTCTGAAACGCCTCTTCCTTGAGCACTTTTCTTCTCACTCCCACTCCGTTCCCATCTTCACCGATGGGTCTAAGTCTGCTGATGGTGTGGGCTACTCTGTTGTTTTTCCTGACCACACTTATATGTGTCGTCGTCCTCCGGAGGCTAGTATCTTCAGCCCTCATGGCTTTAGGGTCCTTTAATCCGGTTGACCACCGGTGGTCATCGAGATTCAACATTGGCTGTTTCTTATCTCCAGTAAATTTAAGTCGGTTGCGTTTTGCTGGGTTCCTAGCCATGTTGGTGTCTCTTTAAATGAGCATGCAGATGGCGCTGCTAAGGAAGCTATCTGCACTTGTCCCATCTCCCATAAAGGTATTCCTTATTCCGACTTTTACCCAGTTATTCATGCCTCCATCCTTGCCCGCTTTCTGAGTTGTTGGTCTTCTGTTATTGGTAACAAACTGCGTATTCTTAAGAGTCGTGTGACCCAGTGGCCTTTCTCCTGCCACCATAACCGGCGGTGGGAAACGGCTCTGGCTAGGATACATATTGGCCATACCCGTTCACTTAATGGAGCGCCGCCCGGCTCCTTATTGTCTAAATTGCATTGTCCCTCCTTCGGTCGTGCATATCCTTGTTGAATGTCGTGACTTCCAGGACGAGCGTGTCTCTTGTTTTCTGACTATTCCCTACGGTCGCTTGTCCCTCGATAGAATTCTTGGCAATTCGGATACTTTTGATATCGTTCGCGTTATGTGTTTCCGTTCTCGTATTGGCATCCTTGGTGATACTTAGCGCCCTCTGATTATCCCGCACATTTGATGGTGCTACATAGCCTTCCCGGTTTGGTGCCTTCTATTGATAATTACTTACTTGTAGAAATTATGTGTATAAGAAATTTAATGAACACAAAGTAATTAATTGTGTTTGGCAAGTATTCTACTGCTGGAAATAATATTTAACACCTGAATGTACTTCCTAATTGTGGAATATAATGTATCAGGGTTAGTAATGATTAATTGAATTATGGGATCAGTAATTTGTATTAGTATACTGGATTCTAAAATGTTAATGGATTCACTGACTTGAGTCAATCAGTAATTATAGTTTGAATTTGATTTAGGCTATAAAGGACAGTTTGCTGACAGCCGTAAATTGAAATACAGTATTTGTATAGCCTAATAATGGTTAACACATAATTGTTGTTTATGAATAATTAATTATCGTTCATCTAATCTAGTTTGAACCTTAATTATGGTACATCCGGTTCGGTGGACCAAATTTTGTGTGTGAAAACTTGACTCATGTAATTCATTTAAAATGATGCTAATTCGATAGCTGAGAAGGACCACCACTTTTTGAAGGAAAATTGGAAACTGGGTTTCGGTTTACTATTTAATCCATGAACTAGTGTCGTATGGATATTATTGATAATTATTATCTTGAATATATATTGACTAATTTATGAATCAAATCTTCTCACCGAAAATGGGGGGTTAAATGCCAAAAGACTATTGTATCCCTGATATCATTTCAGTGTGGTTCGTTCACTGAAGTACATGAAATAAGTATTTGCAAATTGGATAATAATAATTAGAGGCGAATGGGCCTGAAGATACTACAATAGACTAGTATTACTACCAGTGGTTAGTAACATGGATCTATTAAATAATGGTTAGATAAGAAAATTGTTCCTATCTAAAGTTCATGAGGCTATAGAATTATACTTGACTTCCTAGCTCACATAAATGAAATATAATTTCAAATTATTATTAGGTTTCAACCTTTCCTAAATGAACAATAACTAAATTGAAATAATCTCAGCTGCTTAGCTGTGACAGTGAACGGAAGCGTGGTATCGAGATGGCGTCATCTGGAACTTGCTGGAACACGTGACCCGCTAGCGTAGCGTGGGAAATTGTTGCACTCACAGCAGCTCCAAAACATGCTGGAAACCCAATGAGGTGTAAAAATTGTCTACACAAGTTAAATTATATCATTACGATTCAATGGAAGGGACAAATTAAATTCCCTGTGGACGTACTTGTCGTTTGGGGGAGGTATCGCAACGTAACGATGGACTAAGGGAAAAGTTAACATATAAAGAGCTCCTATAAGAAAACTAGACCACTTAACCTGCTGGTTGTCCACCGATGCAATCCTTGGATCGCTAATGGAGTAATTGCACACACCAGGGCCGATCATGTAGTTGATGAAAGTTTCACCTCTCCCTGGACTTATGGCCTCCACGTTGTCTCAGCCGTCGTCCAACGCAATGAATGTGGCGTTTCCCTCCTCCTCCCTCAACCCCTCTCTCGCGCATGCGCAACATATTCTAGTAGAATTGGGTCGCAATTATAGGGAGTTATATATTGTTTATATTCTCGCTGAATAATAATAAATATGAACAGTGTTCTTATTAAACGAGAAATGGAGGGAATTTCTGTTTACTCCATGACAGTTTAAGATAACAGATAAACTGTTATATAGTAATATTTTAGTTGATAACTCGCGTTTATTGGATCACTAGTTGTTATATTATCAGGTATTAATTCTTGTAAAGAATACTGACAAAGGTTGAGAACATTATTAAATTCTCGGGCATATTGACAATAATTATGCCTTGCTGGATATTATCTGACGCAATACTGCCCCTTGATATGGGAAGAATTTGGTAAATGACGCGCAGATAGGAAAATATTAATTTATATTAGTACTACAATTAGTAGTGTTAGTAATTACTATGGTTAATACAATAATGATGTATTGTAATACAAGAAATGATGTATTAGTGTTGGAAATTTCCAGCAGTGATGGACCACCAGTATGTGGGGATGAACCACCAGTATGTGATGATGGACCATCATTATGTAGTGATGGAAAGTCAGTATGTAGAATTGGACCACCAGTATGTGGTCATGGACCGCCAGTATGTAGTGATGGACCACCAGTATGTGGTGATGGACCACCAGTATGTGGTGACGTACACCCAATATGTGGTGATGTACCACCATAATGTGGTGATGGACCACCAGTATGTGGTGATGGCACACCAGTTTGTGATGATGGACCACCAGTATGTAGTGATGGACCACCACATACCACATACTCTGTCAAAAAGATATTCTACCTCTTCGCCCTTTGTAGATTTATACCTGTGATATAACACGCTATTGTAATTTCTGTGTGTAGTGAAGTAAGGGCGAAGATGTAGAATAGCTTGTTGACAGAGCCTGGGTGCATGGGGGAATTGAGAAAACCAGTATGTGGTGATAGATCACCAGTATGTGGGGTTGAACAACCAGTATGTGATGATGGACCACCAATATGTGGTGATGTACCACCAGTATGTGATGATGGATCAACAGTATGTAGGGATGAACCACCAGTATGTGGTGATGGGCCGCCAGTATGTAGTGATGGACCACTAGTATGTGGTGTTGGACCACCAGTATGTGGTGATGGGCCGCCAGTATGTGGTGATGGTCCACCAGTATGTGGTGATGGACCGCCAGTATGTGATGTTGGACCACCAGTATGTAGTGATGAACTGCCAGTATGTGGTGATGGACCACCAGTATCTGGTGATGGTTGACAAGTATGTGGTGATGGACGGCCAGTATTTGGTGATGGACCTCCAGTATGTTGTGATGGACCACGGGTATGTGGTGATGGATCAACAGTATGTGGTGATGAACCACCAGTATGTGATGATGGACCACCAGTATGTGATGATGGACCACCAGTATATAGTGATGGACCACCAGTATGTAGTGATGGACCACCTGTATGTAGTAATGGACCACAAATATGAAGAGGTGAACCACCAGTATGTAGAGTTGGACCACCAGTATGTGGTGGTGAACCACCAGTATGTGGAGATAGACCACCAGTATGTGATGATGGACCACCAGTATGTCATGATGGACCACCAGTATGTAGTGATGGACCACCAGTATGTAGTGAAGGACCACCAGTATGTAGTGATGGACCACCAGTATGTAGAGTTAACCCACAAATATATAGTAATGGACCACCAGTATATAGTGATGGACCTGCAGTATGTTGTGATGGACCACCAGTATGTAGTGATGGATCACCAGTAAGTGGTAATGGACCACCAGCGTTTAGTAATGGACCTACCTTACGTTGAGGTTACCTTGAGGTGCTTCCGGGGCTTAGCGTCCCCGCGGCCCGGTCGTCGACCAGGCCTCCTGGCTGCTGGACTGATCAACCAGGCTGTTTGTCGTGGCTGCTCGCACCCTGTCGTATGAGTCACAGCCTGGTTGATCAGGTATCCTTTAGAGGTGCTTATCCAGTTCTCTCTTGAACACTGTGAGGGGTTTGCCAGTTATGCCCCTTATGTGTAGCGGAAGCGTGTTGAACAGTCTCGGGCCTCTGATGTTGATAGAGTTCTCTCTCAGAGTACCAGTTGCACCTCTGTTTTTCAACGGGGGTATTCTGCACATCCTGCCATGTCTTCTGGTCTCATGTGATGTTATTTCTGTGTGCATGTTTGGGACCAGCAGCTCTAATATTTTCCACGTGTAAATTATTATGTATCTCTCCCGCCTGCGCTCAAGGGAGTACAGACTTAGGCTCTTTAGTCGGTCCCAATAGTTTAGATGTTTTACTGAGTGGATTTTAGCAGTAAAGGATCTCTGTACGCTCTCCAGGTCAGCAATTTCTCCAGCTTTGAAAGGGGCTGTCATTGTGCAGCAGTACTCCACTCTAGAGAGCACGAGCGTTTTGAAAAGTATTATCATCGGTATAGCATCTCTAGTGTGAAAAGTTCTTTGTTATGCAACCTGTCATTTTTCTTGCAGTTGTGACGGCTACTTTATTGTGTTCATTAAAGGTAAGGTCTTCCAACATGAGTACACCCAGGTCCTTTACATTGCCTTTTCGTTCTATGTTATGATTTTCCTGAGTTTTGTACGTGGTTTCCGTTTGTATATTTTAATTTTTTCCATAGCGCATGAGCTGGAACTTATCTTCGTTAAACACCATATTATTTTCTGTAGCCCATAGAAAGACATGATCTACATCTGACTGGAGGTTTGCCGTGTCCTCTATGTTGCCTACTCTCATGAAGATCCTAGTGTCATCTGCAAAGGATGATACAGAGCTATAGATTGTGTTCTTGTCTATGTCCGATATGAGGATGAGAAAAATTACAGTGGAGCAAGCACAGTACCCTGGGGGACTGAGCTCTTCACGGTTGATGAGCTGGATTTTATTTTGTTGACTATTACACATTGGGTTCTGTTAGTCTGGAAATTGTAGATCCATCTTCCTATTTCTCCTGTAATTCCTTTTGAACGCATTTTATGTGCAATAACACCATGGTCACATTTACCAAAAGCTTTTGCGAAATCTGTGTAAATTACATCAGCGTTTTGTTTGTCTTCCATAGCATCTAATGTCATATCATAGTGGTCCAGCAACTGCGACAGGCAAGACCGCCCTGTTATGAAACCATGTTGTCCGGGGTTATGAAGATGCTGTGATTCCATGTATTTTGTGATCTTACTTCTTAGCACTCTCTCAAAAATTTTTATGATGTGTGATAATAGTGCTATCGGTCTGTAATTTTTTGCCTCTGCCTTATTTCCTCCTTTATAAGTGGTGCTATCTCTGCTGTTTTTAGTATATCAGGGATAACGCCAGTATCTAGGCTTTGTCTCCACAGAATGTGGAGGGCCTGCGATAGTGGTTTTTTACAGCTCTTGATGAATATAGAGTTCCAACAATCCGGACCTGGTTCAGAGTGCATAGGTATACTGTTTATGGCTTCTTCAATATCCATTGGGGATAGGGTGACGTCTGATATATGATATGGACCATCAGTGTGTAGTGATTGATCACCAATATGTAGTGATGGACCACCAGTATGTTGTGATGGACCACCAGTATGTAGTGATGGACCACCTGTATGTTGTGATGCACCATCAGTATGTAGTGATGGACCACCAGTATGTAGTGATGCACCACCAGTATGTAGTGATGCACCACCAGTATGTAGTGATGCACCACCAGTATGTAGTGATGCATCACCAGTATGTAGTGATGCATCACCAGTATGTAGTGATGCACCACTAGTATGTAGTGATGCATCACCAGTATGTAGTGATGCACCACTAGTATGTAGTGATGCATCACCAGTATGTAGTGATGCATCACCAGTATGTAGTGAAGCACCACTAGTATGTAGCGATTCATCACCAGTATGTAGTGATGCATCACCAGTATGTAGTGATGCACCACTAGTATGTAGTGATGCACCACCAGTATGTAGTGATGCACCACCAGTATGTAGTGATGCATCACCAGTATGTAGTGATGCACCACCAGTATGTAGTGATGCATCACCAGTATGTAGTGATGCACCACTAGTATGTAGTGATGCATCACCAGTATGTAGTGATGCATCACCAGTATGTAGTGATGCATCACCAGTATGTAGTGATGCATCACCAGTATGTAGTGATGCACCACTAGTTTGTAGTGATGCACCACTAGTATGTAGTGATGCATCACCAGTATGTAGTGATGCATCACCAGTATGTAGTGATGCACCACCAGTATGTAGTGATGCACCACTAGTATGTAGTGATGCACCACTAGTATGTAGTGATGCACCACTAGTATGTAGTGATGCATCACCAGTATGTAGTGATGCATCACCAGTATGTAGTGATGCATCACCAGTATGTAGTGATGCATCATCAGTATGTAGTGATGCACCACTAGTATGTAGTGATGCATCACCAGTATGTAGTAATGCACCACCAGTATGTAGTGATGCACCACTAGTATGTAGTGATGCATCGCCAGTAAGTAGTGATGCACCATCAGTGTGTAGTGATGCATCACCAGTATGTAGTGATGCACCACTAGTATGTAGTGATGCATCACCAGTATGTAGTGATGCACCATCAGTGTGTAGTGATGCATCACCAGTATGTAGTGATGCACCACTAGTATGTAGTGATGCATCACCAGTATGTAGTGATGCACCATCAGTGTGTAGTGATGCATCACCAGTTTGTAGTGATGCACCATCAGTGTGTAGTGATGCATCACCAGTATGTAGTGATGCATCACCAGTATGTAGTGATGCATCACCAGTATGTAGTGATGCATCACCAGTATGTAGTGATGCATCACCAGTATGTAGTGATGCATCAACAGTATGTAGTGATGCACCACTAGTATGTAGTGATGCACCACTAGTATGTAGTGATGCATCACCAGTATGTAGTGATGCACCACTAGTATGTAGTGATGCATCACCAGTATGTAGTGATGCATCACCAGTATGTAGTGATGCACCACCAGTATGTAGTGATGCACCACTAGTATGTAGTGATGCATCACCAGTATGTAGTGATGCACCACTAGTATGTAGTGATGCATCACCAGTATGTAGTGATGCATCACCAGTATGTAGTGATGCATCACCAGTATGTAGTGATGCACCACTAGTATGTAGTGATGGACCACCAGTATGTAGTGATGCACCACCAGTATGTAGTGATGCACCACTGGTATGTAGTGATGCATCACCAGTATGTAGTGATGCACCACTAGTATGTAGTGATCCATCACCAGTATGTAGTGATGCACCACCAGTATGTAGTGATGCACCACCAGTATGTAGTGATGCACCACCAGTATGTAGTGATGCACCACCAGTATGTAGTGATGCATCACTAGTATGTAGTGATGGACCACCAGTATGTAGTGATGCATCACCAGTGTGTAGTGATGGACCATCAGTGTGTAGTGATGCATCACTAGTATGTAGTGATGCACCACCAGTATGTGGTGATGGACCACCAGTATGTAGTGATGGACCACCAGTATGTAGTGATGCATCACCAGTATGTAGTGATGCATCACCAGTATGTAGTGATGCACCATCAGTATGTAGTGATGCATCACCAGTATGTAGTGATGCATCACCAGTATGTAGTGATGGACCACCAGTATGTAGTGATGCATCACCAGTATGTAGTGATGCACCATCAGTGTGTAGTGATGCATCACCAGTATGTAGTGATGCATCACTAGTATGTAGTGATGCATCACCAGTATGTAGTGATGCATCACCAGTATGTAGTGATGGACCACCAGTATGTAGTGATGCATCACCAGTATGTAGTGATGCATCACCAGAATGTAGTGATGCACCACCAGTGTAGTGATGGACCACCTGTATGTAGTGATGCACCACCAGTATGTAGTGATGCACCACCAGTACGTAGTGATGGACCACCTGTATGTAGTGATGGACCACCAGTATGTAGTGATGGACCACCTGTATGTAGTGATGCACCACCAGTATGTAGTGATACATCACCAGTATGTAGTGATGCATCACCAGTATGTAGTGATGGACCACCTGTATGTAGTGATGCACCACCAGTATGTAGTGATACATCACCAGTATGTAGTGATGCATCACCAGTATGTAGTGATGCACCACTAGTATGTAGTGATGCACCACTAGTATGTAGTGATGCATCACCAGTATGTAGTGATGGACCACCAGTATGTAGTGATGTACCACTAGTATGTAGTGATGCATCACTAGTATGTAGTGATGCATCACCAGTATGTAGTGATGCACCACTAGTATGTAGTGATGCATCACCAGTATGTAGTGATGCACCACTAGTATGTAGTGATGCATCACCAGTATGTAGTGATGCATCACCAGTATGTAGTGATGCACCACTAGTATGTAGTGATGCACCACTAGTATGTAGTGATGCATCACCAGTATGTAGTGATGCATCACTAGTATGTAGTGATGCACCACTAGTATGTAGTGATGCATCACCAGTATGTAGTGATGCACCACCAGTATGTAGTGATGCACCACCAGTATGTAGTGATGCACCACTAGTATGTAGTGATGCACCACTAGTATGTAGTGATGCACCACTAGTATGTAGTGATGCATCACCAGTATGTAGTGATGCATCACCAGTATGTAGTGATGCATCACTAGTATGTAGTGATGCACCACTAGTATGTAGTGATGCATCACCAGTATGTAGTGATGCATCACCTGTATGTAGTGATGCACCACTAGTATGTAGTGATGCATCACCAGTATGTAGTAATGCACCACCAGTATGTAGTGATGCACCACTAGTATGTAGTGATGCATCGCCAGTAAGTAGTGATGCACCATCAGTGTGTAGTGATGCATCACCAGTATGTAGTGATGCACCACTAGTATGTAGTGATGCATCACCAGTATGTAGTGATGCACCATCAGTGTGTAGTGATGCATCACCAGTATGTAGTGATGCACCACTAGTATGTAGTGATGCATCACCAGTATGTAGTGATGCACCATCAGTGTGTAGTGATGCATCACCAGTATGTAGTGATGCACCACCAGTATGTAGTGATGCATCACCAGTATGTAGTGATGCATCACCAGTATGTAGTAATGCACCATCAGTGTGTAGTGATGCATCACCAGTATGTAGTGATGCATCACCAGTATGTAGTGATGCATCACCAGTATGTAGTGATGCATCACCAGTATGTAGTGATGCATCACCAGTATGTAGTGATGCATCACCAGTATGTAGTGATGCACCACTAGTATGTAGTGATGCATCACCAGTATGTAGTGATGCACCACTAGTATGTAGTGATGCATCACCAGTATGTAGTGATGCATCACCAGTATGTAGTGATGCACCACCAGTATGTAGTGATGCATCACTAGTATGTAGTGATGCATCACCAGTATGTAGTGATGCACCACCAGTATGTAGTGATGCACCACCAGTATGTAGTGATGCACCACTAGTATGTAGTGATGCATCACCAGTATGTAGTGATGCACCACTAGTATGTAGTGATGGACCACCAGTATGTAGTGATGCACCACCAGTATGTAGTGATGCACCACTAGTATGTAGTGATGCATCACCAGTATGTAGTGATGCACCACTAGTAAGTAGTGATGCATCACCAGTATGTAGTGATGCACCACCAGTATGTAGTGATGCACCACCAGTATGTAGTGATGCACCACCAGTATGTAGTGATGCACCACCAGTATGTAGTGATGCACCACTAGTATGTAGTGATGCATCACCAGTATGTAGTGATGCACCACCAGTATGTAGTGATGCACCACTAGTATGTAGTGATGCACCACCAGTATGTAGTGATGCACCACTAGTATGAAGTGATGCATCACTAGTATGTAGTGATGGACCACCAGTATGTAGTGATGGACCACCAGTATGTAGTGATGGACCACCAGTATGTAGTGATGCATCACCAGTATGTAGTGATGCATCACCAGTATGTAGTGATGCACCACCAGTATGTAGTGATGCATCACCAGTATGTAGTGATGCATCACCAGTATGTAGTGATGGACCACCAGTATGTAGTGATGCATCACCAGTATGTAGTGATGCACCATCAGTGTGTAGTGATGCATCACCAGTATGTAGTGATGCTTCACTAGTATGTAGTGATGCATCACCAGTATGTAGTGATGCATCACCAGTATGTTGTGATGGACCACCAGTATGTAGTGATGCATCACCAGTATGTAGTGATTCATCACCAGTATGTAGTGATGCACCTTCAGTGTGTTGTGATGCATCACCAGTTAGTAGTGATGCACCACTAGTATGTAGTGATGGACCACCAGTATGTAGTGATGGACCACCAGTATGTAGTGATGGACCACCTGTATGTAGTGATGCACCACTAGTATGTAGTGATGCACCACCAGTATGTAGTGATGGACCACCTGTATGTAGTGATGCATCACCAGTATGTAGTGATGCACCACCAGTATGTAGTGATGGACCACCTGTATGTAGTGATGCACCACTAGTATGTAGTGATGCACCACCAGTATGTAGTGATGGACCACCAGTATGTAGTGATGCATCACCAGTATGTAGTGATGCACCACCAGTATGTAGTGATGGACCACCAGTATGTAGTGATGGACCACCTGTATGTAGTGATGCACCACTAGTATGTAGTGATGCACCACCAGTATGTAGTGATGGACCACCTGTATGTAGTGATGGACCACCTGTATGTAGTGATGGACCACCAGTATGTAGTGATGGACCACCTGTATGTAGTGATGCGCCACCAGTATGTAGTGATACATCACCAGTATGTAGTGATGCATCACCAGTATGTAGTGATGGACCAGCAGTATGTAGTGATGCACCACCAGTATGTAGTGATGCACCACCAGTATGTAGTGATACTACATCATACTAGTGATGCATCACTAGTATGATGCATCACTAGTATGATGTATCACTAGTATGACTAGTATGATCATCATACTAGTGATGCATCACCAGTATGTAGTGATTCATCACCAGTATGTAGTGATGCACCCTCAGTGTGTTGCGATGCATCACCAGTATGTAGTGATGCACCACTAGTATGTAGTGATGGACCACCAGTATGTAGTGATGGACCACCAGTATGTAGTGATGGACCACCTGTATGTAGTGATGCACCACCAGTATGTAGTGATACATCACCAGTATGTAGTGATGCATCACCAGTATGTAGTGATGGACCAGCAGTATGTAGTGATGCACCACCAGTATGTAGTGATGCACCACCAGTATGTAGTGATGCATCACCAGTATGTAGTGATGGACCACCTGTATGTAGTGATGCACCACCAGTATGTATTGATACATCACCAGTATGTAGTGATGCATCACCAGTATGTAGTGATGCACCACTAGTATGTAGTGATGGACCACCAGTATGTAGTGATGCACCACCAGTATGTAGTGATGCACCACCAGTATGTAGTGATGCATCATTAGTATGTAGTGATGCATCATTAGTATGTAGTGATGCACCACCAGTATGTAGTGATGCATCACCAGTATGTAGTGATGCATCATTAGTATGTAGTGATGCACCACGAGTATGTAGTGATGCACCACCAGTATGTAGTGATGCATCACCAGTATGTAGTGATGGACCACCAGTATGTAGTGATGCACCACCAGTATGTAGTGATGCACCACCAGTATGTAGTAATGGACCACCAGTATGTAGTGATGGACCACCAGTATGTAGTGATGGACCACCAGTATGTAGTGATGGACCACCAGTATGTAGTGATGGACCACCTGTATGTAGTGATGGACCACCTGTATGTAGTGATGGACCACCAGTATGTAGTGATGGACCACCTGTATGTAGTGATGGACCACCAGTATGTAGTGATGCATCACCAGTATGTAGTGATGGATCACCAGTATGTAGTGATGCACCACCAGTATGTAGTGATGGACCACCAGTATGTAGTGATGGACCACCAGTATGTAGTGATGGATCACCAGTATGTAGTGATGGACCACCAGTATGTAGTGATGGACCACCAGTATGTAGTGATGGATCACCAGTATGTAGTGATGGACCACCAGTATGTAGTGATGGACCACCAGTATGTAGTGATGGATCACCAGTATGTAGTGATGGATCACCAGTATGTAGTGATGGACCACCAGTATGTAGTGATGGACCACCAGTATGTAGTGATGGACCACCGGTATGTAGTGATGGACCACCTGTATGTAGTGATGGACCACCAGTATGTAGTGATGGACCACCAGTATGTAGTGATGGACCACCAGTATGTAGTGATGGACCACCAGTATGTAGTGATGGACCACCAGTATGTAGTGATGGACCACCAGTATGTAGTGATGGACCACCAGTATGTAGTGATGGACTGCCAGTAAACCATTTGTTAAGAAAATTATTTTACGATATCTTTTCAAAGTTAAGTTAAAGGCAAATTTAAATTTTCCTGGGACTTGTGTTGCATATGTGTATTGTATTAGGCCTGAGATAGCGTTTATGAGCCCTAGGATGGCTAGGAGAGGTTAGAAGGCAGGCTAGGTTTGGTCTTATATTCATGTTGTGGTTAATAAAAAGTTATTCGTTTTCCCAAATTCAGTAATACAGACTCAATTTTCTGGTGGTCCATTTCTACATATTGGTTCTTTCGACCAAATAGTTACAATAAATGATTTCATTTAAGTATGGAAGGCTGATGTAATTACATTACTTGCTTAGAAATTATTACTTAATATGTCTTGCTGTATCTGAGTAATAAACTCTAAAAAATATGGTGATATTCATCAAAGAAAACACCAAGGTCACTAAGCTTTTGCTAAGGATGTGTCACGTTAACATTGCTAATATAACTAAGCTATTACTTAACATAATTTACCAATGTCCATGCGTTTTTTTCAGGAGCTATATGTATTATATTTATATTTTAGTAAATTAATTTGACTGCTGGAAAAAAAGGGTTAACAGGCGCGACTTATTGTCAAATTGCTCCCAATGCATTTAAAAATTTATTGTACTGTTTCGCATTAAAAAAAACAAAACAATTATTACTATATATGTGTCATTGTTATTTTGTAAAGGTCAGCACAAGGAAAATAACTGAGAACAATTGCTGGTTGCATGAATGACGTCACGTGAGCCCGCTAGTCAATCAAATCATTGACAGGACCCGTTCAGGGCTTTTTCCATGATTGCAATCGCTCGCCAGGCCGATATCAACATGTTGCATATTTATGACTATCAAAGTATACCATAATTCAATACTTTGGTATTGAAGTATCGAAGCTTGAAAATCACTGTATGTTAACACGTAATTGGTTAAAACGCTAATTCAAGACTTTTGGTTTTGAGTGGTAGAGGTGACCATTGATATTATATATATATATATATATATATATATATATATATATATATATATATATATATATATATATATATATATATATATATAACTGAAAACTCACACCCCAGAAGTTCGAGTCACTTCTGGGGTGTGAGTTTTCAGTTGTATCTAGTCCTGGGGACCATTCAGGCTTGTTTGCATATATATATATATATATATATANCCCTCCATCTGAGGAGCTGGAGGAACTCGACAACCTATGATAACCACTTTGTACCCTATTTTTCTCCCACACAACATTGCAGTTCCCCACACAAACGTTGTAGTTCTCCCACACAAACGTTGCAGTTCTCCCACACAAACGTTGCAGTTCTCCCACACAAACGTTGCAGTTCTCCCACACAAACGTTACAGTTCTCCCACACAAACATTGCAGTTCTCCCACACAAACGTTGTAGTTCTCCCACACAAACGTTGCAGTTCTCCCACACAAACGTTGTAGTTCTCCCACACAAACGTTGTAGTTCTCCCACACAAACGTTGCAGTTCTCCAACACAAACGTTGCAGTTCTCCCACACAAACGTTGTAGTTCTCCCACACAAACGTTGTAGTTCTCCAACACAAACTTGCAGTTCTCCAACACAAACGTTGCAGTTCTCCCACACAAACGTTGTAGTTCTCCCACACAAACGTTGCAGTTCTCCAACACAACGTTGCAGTTCTCCCACACAAACTTTGCAGTTCTCCCACACAAACGTTGCAGTTCTCCAACACAAACGTTGCAGTTCTCCCACACAAACGTTGTAGTTCTCCCACACAAACGTTGCAGTTCTCCCACACAAACTTTGCAGTTCTCCCACACAAACGTTGCAGTTCTCCCACACAAACTTTGCAGTTCTCCCACACAAACGTTGCAGTTCTCCCACACAAACTTTGCAGTTCTCCCACACAAACGTTGCAGTTCTCCAACACAAACTTTGCAGTTCTCCCACACAAACGTTGCAGTTCTCCCACACAAACGTTACAGTTCTCCCACACAAACGTTACAGTTCTCCAACACAAACGTTGCAGTTCTCCAATACAAACGTTGCAGTTCTCCAACACAAACGTTGCAGTTCTCCAATACAAACGTTGCAGTTCTCCAACACAAACGTTGAAGTTCTCCCACACAAACGTTGCAGTTCTCCCACGCAAACGTTGAAGTTCTCCCACACAAACGTTGCAGTTCTCCCACACAAACGTTACAGTTCTCCCACACAAACGTTACAGTTCTCCAACACAAACGTTGCAGTTCTCCAATGCAAACGTTGCAGTTCTCCAACACAAACGTTGAAGTTCTCCCACACAAACGTTGCAGTTCTCCCACGCAAACGTTGAAGTTCTCCCACACAAACGTTGCAGTTCTCCCACGCAAACGTTGAAGTTCTCCCACACAAACGTTGAAGTTCTCCCACACAAACGTGGCAGTTATCCCACACAAATGTTGCAGTTCTCCAACACAAACGTTGCAGTTCTCCAACACAAACGTTGCAGTTCTCCAACACAAACGTTGAAGTTCTCCCACACAAACGTTGCAGTTCTCCCACACAAACGTGGCAGTTATCCCACACAAATGTTGCAGTTCTCCCACACAAACGTGGCAGTTATCCCACACAAACGTTGCAGTTCTCCAACACAAACGTGGCAGTTATCCACCACAAACCACAGTGTGGGAGTATGTCTCCCAAGATCCTCCCACAGCCGACTTGAATGGCTCATTGCAGTGCACAGTGCACTGATCTTGTGCACAAAGCCTATTTCCCTTAATCCTGGATAGTTTCCTGGCATGTTGGGTATCTCCAGAATGCCCACTTAACCAGGAACACTTTTATGATACGTAGGCCGCCGTATGTCCAGGCACAAAGTAGATACAGGGAGCTAAGCATACTTGCCACCATAGGGTCAGTGAGTACATGGCCTGGAGGAGAGTGTGAGAAGGGAAGGCGCCAGCAGCGTCTGACCTCTGGGGTCAACCTCAACCGACGCATGGAGAATAACAGCTATGACGTGTTCATGACGTCACTCCTGCTACTGCTCATCGAAGGAGCTAATATGATTGGTTCCCGCTCATTTGCTGCAATGCTATTGGTCAAATTGTAACTTCTTTTGTGTTGTGTGCCACGAGATGCCCGGCACCCTTGCAAACTCATTCACGTGAGAGCGACCATACCCAGAGGACGTGTTCTGTTCTACCGGCCAATAGACTGATCACCGTCTATCCCTCACCGTCAAGTTAACTCAGCGTCTTTGCGATATAACACACACTCGCCAGAATCACGAGTGGGAATATATTGTTTAGAAGCCTAAAGTGACAAATCTCCAGAGCGAAACAGACTGGTATCAGGTAACCCCTGGTGACAAAGATCGTCGTGAGTGACCTAGAGTGAACTAAGGCAGTGCCGCCGCCTAAGTAATCTGTGTGTGACATTACCACAGTGTACAGTGTAGTGCATGGTACCGCCACTCATCCTGAGCGTGTACCTCAGTACCTCGAGCGCCCGCCGCCCTACCTCCTACGTGACGTCACCACCTCACGCACCGTCAGTGCCAGTGTGTGCGCGTGTGTCTGTCTGTTAAGCATACAGCACGCCCTACTCACGAAATCATCTCAAGATAATGCGAGTACCCTCCGTGTCTACGAGCGAAACCAGCTATCAGGCCACCTACGAGTGCTTGTATAAACGAGTCTGAGTGAGTGCGTAAGGAAAGGTACCTTATCTGTAAGTACAAGATCTTGTCATTGTTTATTGTGTCTGTGTTGATCTGAGGGATCAACCACAGTTCTCACCTTCTTATACCTGTCGCAGGTTATAGGTGAATCGACGGTGTATGCGTGTTTATCTGCGTGGTATCACAGCATTTCACTCGTCTGTGGATGTGAGCTTCACATACACCACACATTTAGTTATTGTGTGATTATTTTGTGTTTATTGCATATCATCATTACCGAGTATCCGGTTGGAACTCTTGTGATCCCTTTGCATACCGGCAGTTAGGTTGCCGTGTTAGTGATTGGCTGTCAACTGTGTTAAGTTAGGTGTTTCTCCACGAGTGGATACGAGTCGATTAGCCAGACGTCAAGAGTCTCGCTAATGCAACCATAGCTTTGCTGACGCCAATCGAAAGTAAATCAAGCACCCTGTGTATTAGTGGTTAAGTTAGTAAATAAACTACTGTTAAGTTTTATGCGGTGTTTCTGTTGAACCACTTCTGAATACTGTCAATATTACTCAAGTCTTCAGCTCTAAGTGTCTTCAACACCGAGTTGCCTGTAAGTCACTAAACTATAAATTTGATGAGGACCCTAGGAGTCCCTTAAAGTGTTACATCATTGAGGAGATTCCAACGACCAACGTGGAGCAGGACCAGGTGAGGCTAGTCTGATAAGAGACCCACAAGGACTCTAACTCGACCTTGCTCCCAGGCCCTGTACGGTTGCTCTCGTATTTTGTATTCTGCTAATTCCGACAGCTTCGTGAAGCGTCTGCCTCATGTACATTGGCAACGTACGCATCGCAGTCGTGACAAAAAAAAAAAAGAAAACCCCCACACACAGGGATCTATGACGTAGGGACGCTCAGGCCCTGGTCCTCAACATGGAGCTCACACAGGCCGCCCACATAATCGGTGTAGGACTGCCTCACAAGGTTTCTACGGGTCCTGACTTGAATACACGGAGTCGCCCAGCAGACTCCACAACAGAAACGCCTGCTTGCTTCCTTCCTCTTGAAGAAGCAACACAATTAGAGTTCCACCAAGGCGCGACCGACACACAGGTCGCCTCTAATTTATCAAAATGATAGAGAAATTGTGCACAAAGTCCCCAACAGCTTCCACACACTTGGAAACAAGCAGCCTTCGCTCCACCACTAACACAGGGAACTATATTCTTCCTTCTTCCAGGAGAATCAACAAAGTACAAACCATCTCTGATGACTGCCGTAGCTCAAGTGAGGTCACGACCTTCTGCTAGCATCGCTTCATGCCACCAAAGTATCGACATCTCATTTCATGTCAGTTATTTAAATGCTCATGCTCTGCTCATATTTTTTAATTATTCACTGACGATTATTATATATTTAATATATGCATCTTTCTTCTGACCTTTCAATCAGGTCCGGAAGGCAGAATAACTATCACTGGGGTAGACTCGTTCCACCCAGGCTACATGGGGACATAACAGTATATATCTAAATAACAAAATAAATTACTCCTTCCTTGGTGTCCTTGGGGAAGAGCTAGGCTGGTCTGATAGGGTTCTGAGGCTCAATATATATAGTTAGCCAGAGCGAGATCCTGATATTAATATGTCCGTGGGAAAATCACTAGAATGCAATAACCACTACGGGCTCACCATAGCTCGTGCAACTTGGGGCTTTTTGTTCCAGGTAGCGAATCTTTAACAACAACAACAAACTAGAATGCGTTTCGGGCATTGAACTTTCCAAGCAAACGCCTTAGAACACTACACCACGACATGGTAAATGCATTGCATCCTGCGATTCAACTGAATCTTCAAGAACAAGTCAGTAAATGAACAAAATGGAACAAAAAGGGCTCGTGTGGATTACACTGAAACGTAACTAGGGTTCAAACAATGCTGCTAAGTAATCTGCCTTGCAATCTAGGAATTGTACCTCCCACGTTTATCTTCAATTGCACGTTTGCATTTGAAGTACATTAAATCTGCAGTCCTTTTGTAATCATAAATATTTTGTAATCAAAAATATAATTTCAAATGGAGTGAAACCTACATCCCCAAACCAAAAATTTTAGTTCATTATTTACTACAAAAAAGGACTCCTGACTTCATCACAAGAATCATCTTCTCACTCACTATTTTCATCATTAACCATCTACTATATTCACTATTTGTATCATTGTAGCCCGAATGAATTTGGTAGTTTTGAGTAATTCATGAAAATATCTAAAAAAAATCACTTCCCCGATTTCATTTCAGACTACGTTAAAATCGCACATATGGTTTAATTTAACTTAGTCTTACTTCGCCCAGCATCCGTCTAGTACACTAGGTCGTTCCTCATGCAAATTTGGGTGAAGTTAAGCCCAAGCATCTTGCCTTCAACTTTGCACAGCAAAAACAGACATACAAACAGAAATTCTGTCTTCAAACTTCATACAAACTTCGCACTAACAGAAATCCCAGGTACCCGGAAGTGCCGGGGATAGTCGGTTTCTGGTATCAGCCCTTTATTCCTGCTCTTTTCTCCAGTCTCTCCCTTGAACCCCCTCTTTCCCCTCCCCTTGGTCCTATGCGATTCCCCTTTCCTCTTTCTCCAAGAACATGTATTATTGAGAAGTACTGAAACAAATGTATAGGTCTCTTACCTGATCAACCAGGCTGTGACTCATACGTCAGGCTGCGAGCAGCCGCGTCAAACAGCCTGGTTGATCAGTCCAGCAACCAGGAGGCCTGGTCGACGACAGGGCCGCGGGGACGCTAAGCCCCGGAAGCACCTCAAGGTAACCTCAAGGTAACCTCTTATCCCCTCACTCCATCCAACCATTTTATTCCATCTTCACCCCTGTTCCCCCTCACCTTGGTCCCTCCCATCCTTTTCTCCCATCTCCCTACTCCCTCTGCACCCCATCCCCCACTTCCCCTTCTCTCAGAGAATATATTATTAAGAAATTGTACACATAAACGGCGGAGAAACTTAATGCTCTAAAGACATCTCTTTCGTAATGTAATCCTGGATTTATTTCAAACTTAGTGAAAATCGCTCAGCGGTGCTGGGTTGCAGGTTATATTTCTTAAAGCATTTAACTTAGCCTACCCCGACCTTCTTATATCTGACCAGTATCCCACACCATTTCCTCTACAAATTTAGGTGAGGCTAACCCCAATCTAGAGAGAGAGAGAGAGATAGAGAGCAAGAGAAAGCGAGAGAGCGAGAAAGAGGCTCTGAGAGAGAGGGAGAGAGAGAGGGGAAAGAGAGAGGAAGGGGAGAGGGATGGGGGGTAGGGGTGAAGGTTTGAGCCTCATTATCTTTTGTGACTCTAATCACTTGTTGGAGAAGCCGCCATTACCCTTTGTTGAGGTTGCTTTTCAGGGTAGTGAGCAACAGTTCCTTAGCTGGCGGGTGGTATTTTTTGCACGATTTTTCGTTATTGTTATTTTTCTTAATTGTTATGCTTAATTTACTTGTTACATACGCCCACTTTGTCTCAATGTTTAACATTGTAACCAAAAATTGTAAATAAAAAAATTGTGGGCTTTGCAGTTTTCAACACAATTACACATACTACAAATATTCAACGAATTATTTTGTTTTCAGTATGCTATCAGAATATCATAAAATGTTCATATTCCCTGTCGTTCAGACTTGTAATATATATAATTTGTTGTAAACAAATTACCATTAAACCCTTCCAGTTACAAATATAGAACAATAAATTTTTTTTAACTATAAGTTTTGCATTTTTTTGAAAATTGTACATTGAACTTTTAGACTGAATGGAGGTTCAAATATGTGAAAAAGAATAGAATCAACTGTAAATTTGTAGCTCAGAAATATTTTAAAGTTTTCATTTTGCTTTACAAAAATAACTGAAATTGAAGTTCGTGACAATAATTTTGGTTCTTCTGCTTTGTAAATTTTCTTGTAAGTTACAATATAAATTGCAAGGCATTCGTGTGGGAAAATTTACCGGTGATTGGGTATATTAATAATTCAAGAGATTGTATTTAAATGTATTTATTTCTTATGAGCGGACTGTATTTTATAATTTATTATTACAAGTAAACATCCCATCACACAGTTTGGGGGGGGGAGAGTTTCATATATAATCTTACCGTAATTAAACGTTAGAATTAATTGTTAAGGAGCTAAATCACACTACTAATGGTTAATTATAAATTATTTAGCCTCAGTTGGTGTGTAGTGTGAGAGCTGGGCCTCCAGCATGGGACTTGGTCCGCCACATGTGGTCCGTCCTGGACAGTTATTAATGGCGGCCGTTGGTCGTGGGACGGTACAGCGCAACCTGACGCATCATGCAGTCACAAATTACTTGGCAACAAGTTACACAGTTAAAACTGACGATAACATGTAAAGTACAGGTGTTACACATGAAATTTGGGAAATTAATAATATATCACAGCTTACCCTTGTAGGTGGTGTTTCCTCTTTGCTCTAACGATTTCTCTATGACACAAAGTCATTGGCCAACTAATCTGAGCTAATAGAAAAAACTAATTCTGGCACTCCCCTTATTTTGCAAGTAGCGGCAACAAATAGTGACTATGTTTCTTTGTTGTAAGTCACGCTGCGTTCTATAACTTGCAAGAGGACATTTCTGTGCTGTGGGTTCAAGATTCTTCACAACAACTCTTAATGGATGCCTCCTCCTCCCTTTTCAGGCGTCACCGTGAGGTGCAAAATTTTCGAGTAGAGTAAGGAGTTTTTGTTTAAATCTCAGATTGTTAGTGAATGTATAATGAATTGATAGAGTTAATTTTACTGGGTTACCAGCTTTGAGACTGATGGATGTTTACTGTAATATTAGTTTGATAAATTTTGATATTCCCATTCTCTGTAATATTTTTTATGACTAACTAAAGTATTTATTTATTACTTGAACTAATGCAAACTAACAGCATTTTATGGCTGTTACATTATAATTTTTATATTTGATGTGGGAATTTCCATAAATTTGTTTTCGAAAAAGTGAAAGTTCTTGGTCAATACCTCTTGGATCAAAATGGAAAAATTATTAAGAAAAAGGAATGTGAATTCCACATATTTACATATGAATAATTACTTATATATATAAATATTGATTATAAAACTTTTTTCATCATTCATTTCAATACATTGGCTATATATTGGCACTGTTGTATCACGTACTGGCACTTGTGTTATGATGCCATCACTTATTTGAATGCGTGCAGTAATATTCGGGCGCTGGGGTATTCAAAACAAATAAATAATAACTTTATTGATGGCAGTACCAGCATCTGCCTCGTCTTTCACATTCGTAAATGGCACTGACTCATGTGCCAGGGAAGTGCCTGGCAGTGCAACAACAGAACCGCTACCTGTGAGGCGTTGTTTAGAGCCACGATGTCGCGTCAGCAAGAGGACTTACTGGCTTGCCTGTTGTATTCATTCTTACTGGAGCACATTCTCGTGCCATTTAGCGCTTCCTTTTCTGTATTTTGTTTTGTACTTCATAATGAAAATGGTAGCAATAAAACCCCACAGGAACAGAGGGAACAGCGCTAGAGGTAATGAAATGACTATACCGCACTACAGCTCCACCCTGTATGACCAACGCCTGTTAACTGATGGTCTCCTCACACACACATACACACCCTCTTCTTGCCTCCTGCGACGTCATAATTTCCAACGAACAAAAGAATCATTTTATATAGAAGGTTTTCAGATTTTATTCGAAAAATCCGATTGTTAGAACACAATCAAATACGGTAGCAATAACGAAAGATGCCAATCGTGGATTACGGTGGGGGAATTAGGTATTTATTCGTAAAAACATTTTCATATAACACAAAGAGACGAGATTTTCACGAAATTGATGCCAGAAGCTACAAGATTTTTACTATATTTTTGTTTTTTCTATATTTTTCGAGTTTTGGTCTAAATATGTCGAATTTAAAACCATTCGGCTCCTTCCCGATATTCACAAGACCCTTATTCAAGCTGGCATCATGTTGTCACTCAGCTAACTCCTGTCTCCTAAATATGTGTTCACTAGCTTCAGTTCTCAATTACTAGTGTTATGTGCACCCTGGCCGTCTGTTTTCCAGGGTGTGTGTTGCTGCTTCCCGACTGTCTCAACTCTGTTGTGTCCTGAGTTTTGTTGAGTGAGTGCTTTATCCTGAGTACCGTCTCCTCATGCTTGTGTGGTTCTCCATTCTCGGTGGCCTTTTATATTTTCACCAGAGTTCAGCCTACGCAACTACGCCATTCATCTCTTCATAATTATTAATTAACATGGTTAGCACTGCATGTTGTGCGACTTTTCATAGTTTGTATCTGTTTTGTTCATCGCAGGATTTTCTGCAAATTTCTACAACGCCTCCCACCTGCTGCGCTGTGGACAAATTCATCCCTCATATTGATGTTGTTCTCCTGCCGTAGTACTCCTTCACCATCGTTTTATATAATTCTGCGAGAGTTAGTGAAAAGTATCTATGAACAGAACCCGTCCTCTAACAAATAACGTAGCTTTTAGCTCGTATGTGCCACTATGGCTAAACATTGCAATACTAGAAAATGGAAGCGACTCGCGAAGATGACGAACTGTGTGAGAAAATCCTGGCAGCTATTCTCTCTTTTAAAAAGGACTTTAAAAAGATAAATTTTTATCTGATTTATTTTCTTAGTAAGTAATTAAGTGAGTGAACTGAATGTACTGATTCAACTGCCTGAAATTATCTCACATAATTTGGAGGGACAATTTGCAACTTAAATCACTTTGAGATGGCTCCTTCTTAAACCACAAATTGTTTACCTTATAAATATAATTATATCATACCACATATGGTGGCCTAATCTACTATTATTATGGCAATGATTAATTAATAATTATGAGTACTACTTCTACAGTAAATACAAAAAGAGGGCTTAGCTGTTCCTGTAGAATGGCCTGCTAAGGCCGTGTAATTGTTGCATCAAAGATGGGTGTGGCCATGTGCCTCTGAGTGCCACGTAATGGCGGCTGTTAGGAGGCCTACAAGGCTTGGCATACAGCTAGGTAATAATTATATGTAAGGTCCCACTGTCTGCTCAGCTTCCTGTTACTCCAAATCACAATTACCTGCCGAGTTCAAAGAATTAATAATGTTTCTCTAAACATATAAGTACAGGTAAGACATGGAATATGTGGGTGATAAATTGTGTAAACGTACTTGTTATGTGGGTCTTCATGCAAATAACCGGCTACCTATCCATATTAAAAAGATGCATCTATTTAAAACAGAATACTGGCAGTCGGATACTTAATTGCTCCAGTTGTGTGGTAGAGGAGTTGCTGGTAGTTTCTTGGGGAGATAGTAGATCTATCGTGTGAAACTAATATCAGAAATCCTTCAGGAGCAAACGTTCTGTATTGTTATTGTTCTGAGTGAGTGACGCTCTCTGGGCGACCGACGCCCCTGTTATCTTGGTTCCACTTCTGAACTTAATTATACAATTACAAGGGAGTCAAGCTATATTCTGGTGTTAGTAATTATATTCAGTCTTAGTGAACACTTTTTTATTAAATTTAAACACTAGACTGTTGTATAAACAGAATTTAGGAAAAGGTAAATACGTGTCATCGATGACGTCAGGGAATCACCCATTCTCTATTCTTTAAGGGGATACCTTAAGGGGATACTATGTTATTATGTGTGTCGGATTTCCGACATAATGTCCCGTTTTCTGTTTTGGGTCTTCTAACTTAGTCTGTTAGGTTAGGAGAGGACACTTTAAATTAACATTTTCATGCATAGTAAAGTTTCACGTCATGAAAAGATGGGGAGAGGGTGTGGGTGAGACCTCAACACCGGATGAACTAGGGTATCGCAAAGTACCTTATCTAGATTTTGATAAATAGTGTTTTCTTAACTTAAATAATGTAGAATATAATATCCAATACAGTATTAACTCTCTGGATCGCGATACTGAAATAATATGCTCTCGGTCACTGAACCTCACTGGACCTCGGTCGCTGAAACTTTCCTGTTTCAGTAACCTAGGCACTGAAACAGGAAACTGGCAGCACTTTGGTCTCAGGTTTGCTTAATGAGTTCCTCACCCGCCTCCTTTCTAAACTTAAGTGCACATTTCCCACAGGCGCCAAGGGTCTCAAACCATATTGGCATCAACATGCAATAATATTCTAGGTTCCAATACTTATTAATTTTCTGGGAGTCTCTGGACGTGGCCGCTCCGCCTCCCTCAGCTGTACAGTGAGGTAGATAGTATCAGCCAATGTAGACGCACACGTGTAGTCCCACACAACCTGTTTACCATCCCCCCATGGCTGCAGGGTGACTCCATCTGGGCGTTTGTGACTGTTCTCAGGTCTACACATTTTAGGGTTCTCTTTTGTGCTGGACACTTAGTTGTAGCCAAACTTCTCTTGATCACTGTCAAACACTGAATTACTGTACCACTATATTATATTAACCCTTAGAAGATATAGATTAATATTGAATAACAGTATCCTTCCTTCTGGCTGCACTTGGTAACACTTTATTGAGGTAAAATCTTGATGATACAAGTTATTGAACACTGGTAATTTAGATTACATATTCAATGTAATATGAACCGAAATATAGTGCACCACTGATGGTTGCATCCAGGACCAATGGTATCTGCCCAAGGAAATGCTCGACAGAGACTTATTAATTAACCACTGCCACCACCTTGCCTGTCACCCTAGTTATAACAAGCAATGAGGCAAGAAACATTGCTTAACTTTGCGAGTTCTTATTTTAACTGTCATTAATTATGGGCCGGTTGTTAACAAAACTATACACAGAGGAGTTTGAAAGGGTCCCTTTAATCGACACAGATGGAAAGTTTACCATGGGTTTATCGAGAACAAAATATGATATTCACCAAATTATTAGTCCCTACTCTAACACTAGCAATTGTTTAGAAATCACCCACAAAACATATCAATAATCACACACATTACCTTCTAGGTCCTGTTCTACGACCTGGATGAATTCAGTCTGTCTCCTGAGGCCAGCTTGATGACCTGCGGCCCACACTACCTCTCTTCCTCCGTGATCCAGCTCCAGCTCCAGCTCCAGCTCCAGCTAGCCAGCTAGCTAGCTAGCTAGCTAGCTAGCTAGCTCGCGCTCTCTCTCTCTCTCTCTCTCTCTCTCTCTCTCTCTCTCTCTCTCTCTCTCTCTCTCTCTCTAATAGACCTTAAGACGTTTGGGTCGCATTGTTACCACACTGCTCTTTGTGATTTGTTGGCGTGAGATGTCTCCCCCGTCTACTATCATACAGGGGGTATATATACAAACTTTTGCCATGCCCCGAATCGGGGGGGGGGGGCGTTTGCACGATTGTGAGAAAGTCTGGAGTGGTCTTGTTCTCAGCTGAATCAGCCTACACTGGAAATAGTGTTTTGCACACCTAACTAGTTCGTCAGCAATTCAAGGAGCACAGCTTCCTATGGTGTGTGAAAAACACTCAAAATGTACCATTAAGTTGTTTGTCAAGACTATCAGGATTATTCCTAAACAGGAACAAGCTGACCAGGGTGTAGCCAGAAAATATTTCAATTAACTTCAGCTGAAACTGAGGTAGGCTGACCTTACCAGGAGGTTCCCATGGTGTGTCTTGAGTCTACTTTCTCTGGGCCTTACAACTGACTGCTTGATGTCTAACAATCTTAACCTGTGACTTACGATGGGAGAAACCAATGGTGGCGTAATGGTCTGTTGATTTATAGCCGCAGATACACCGGTGTTCAGTGGAGATAGTGGCGGCCAGGCGCAGGGCAACAACAATACTTAGGTCCCAATAGTCCAAGGGGGTGCTCGAGGCTGAATTAGAGATAGGTAACCGGAAGGCCCAAGTATTGGGGAACTTGCACAGCATGGAGGCATACTTTGTTCTGCCCAGAAGCTGCCTCCAGCATTACTGAGGCAACTGTTTCCACTGGGATTATCACATTTGGCCTGTGTGAAGTTGATAAGAAAAATTGGTCATGGGGAAGAGCCTGCATCAGTGTTCCACCGCCTGGTTCCGTTGGTGAATTTGGGAGCATAAATTCTAATGGGGTCTCTTAGTTACTCTGGTAGGATATCTTTCACTAATTCACTAGTATCACTGGTCGAGGATTAAAACTCAGACTATGCTATTTGGGTTGCCTTGCGAATTCCTATACCTCTGAGTCTAACTGGGAGCGTTGCTTGGTCCCACTGCTCATCTTTCAGGAAGAGGTTTAACACTGTTAAACCTCAACCACCTCACCACACAATAGGTCCAATATGCCAGCACCTCACAATAAGTCGCCTCCCAAACCATGCTAACACGTTACAATATATAAAACCCAGTCTGGCTACAACGTGGGCTATGAGTGGGACCACATGGCGAAGAATTTGTTTTGCTTAATTAGTCCAGGTGAAAGCCTTCACACCTTGGGAACAGCTCCTCCCGATCTGAGTGATCGCCTATTCACCATCTATATTTTCTCATCTGAGACAACTAAGCCTAGATGCTGACAACTAATAATCTAATATGTATCTTATAGAGTATGGAATATTCTGGATGTTGTTATACCGAGTGATATCAACCATTAAATCATTGGCATAGATAATGAAAAATTCGTTGGGCCTACAAGTGGGTCTCGTGTTTAGTGGTGGAGTGCCTAGTTCAAAGTCTCTTACTTTTGTGCCCCTGAAATAGTACAGATGACTTCTTGTTGGATAAGTACCTGCCTATCTAACGAAGAAACCAATTTCCAATATACATTCTGTATAATTAACAGAATGACATGTCGGTCTGCACTTTCAAAGGCTTACTTAAAATCTTAGAAAAGAGAATACTCCAGACAATTTGTGTTATATACTAATATACACATTAATACCAATTAATGGTTTGTGTTTGAAAAAAATCGGGTTGACATAAATTATAAGGTCAAAGGTTATATGAATGGTAAACTCTGGTAATGGTAAATGGGTATTGGGATTGTCTTATCTTTCTAGTGTGAAAACTGATGAAAGTATTCATCTATTATCTGGTAACTTGTTTGATGTCATCTCTAAAGGATCCTACCGAGTCATTTGTCTTGGATTTACTTCCTAAATAGACATAGAAAGCCGTTGGACCTTCATGTTTTAACAGGTTTTCTTTCGTAGTCTATTTCTTGATATGATTTCCTGGGCAGATGAATTTAATGACCTGCAGTATATCTCATAATTTATGTTGCTGTTTGTGGGTTGATGCTTTTTCCAGAGGGTGTGCAGAGTGGTTAGAATTTTTGTTTACTGCCTGTCACTCATCTAGCTCTCTTTGTGTTTCTTTCTAGGCACATGATTTTTAACACGTTCAATACTGACCTTCTAAAAATTTCCCCATGGTGCTTCCACACCTTGATCCCATGTTATCAGCGCACCCTCTGGAGTGGGGAGGCGCTATAATGCACAGATGCACACCCATTACATGCTTGAAGTGATTATCGTTCCCAACAATGAAACAAGTAAACGAACAAGTGAATGATGAGTGAGATCATGCCCCCAGTGATCTCACAATGTCTGCAAGAGTAGCAAGAGTGAAATGTACACAAGCCCCCACCAAACTGAGAACTCACCTACCACAACAACTCAATACACATGATAGAATAACCTCACAGTACTTGACTGCGTCAGTCTTCTCTCAGGGCGCCCAAGCTCTTTACTCTCTCCAGGGCGGCCAGGTACTGTACTCTCTCCAGGGCGGCCAAGCTCTGTACTCTGTCCAGGGCGGCCAGGTACTGTACTCTCTCCAGGGCGGCCAAGCTCTGTACTCTCTCCAGGGCGGCCAGGTACTGTACTCTCTCCAGGGCGGCCAGGTATTGTACTCTCTCCAGGGCGGCCAAGTACTGTACTCTCTCCAGGGCGGCCAAGTACTGTACTCTCTCCAGGGCGGCCAAGCTCTCTACTCTCCCCAGGGCGGCCAGGTACTGTACTCTCTCCAGGGCGGCCAAGCTCTGTACTCTCTCCAGGGCGGCCAAGCTCTGTACTCTCCCCAGGGCGGCCAAGCCCTGTACTCTCCCCAGAGCGGCCAGGCCCTGTACTCTCCTCATGACGGCCAAGCCCTGTACTATCCCGCAGGGCGGCCAGGCCCTGTACTCTCCCCAGGACGGCCAGGCCCTGTACTCTCCCTAGGACGGCCTAGCCCTGTACTCTCCCCAGGACAGCCAAACCTTGTACTCTCTCCAGGACGGCCAGGCCCTGTACTCTTCCCAGGACGGCCAAGCCTTGTACTCTCCCCAGGTCGACCCTGCGGCCCTAAGTCAACACACTCATCTGGCCCCCACCCTGAAAACTTTCTCATATTACACTTAGGTAAAGTTTCTACAATCCAGTAGTTATAAATTTGATGAGTGAAATGGAAGTGAGGAGGCGGAAGGACGAAGGGAGAAACGATCGGGAGGCAGAGGAAAAAAATTAAATAAAAATAAAATATAAAAGTTGTTAGGATTAAGGTATTCTGTAGGATTCAATACTACATAGGTTAGGTGCAACATGTTTTGAGCAAAGACTCTTTTGTTTATAAGCATTGTAAATAGTAAGTCATGTTACGTGTACCGGTGACGTCAGTGTTTGTTGATGCTGGAACAAAACCCATGTGGAGAGCACGTTCGTGTCATTTCCTGCCCAAACATTACAAAAGTAAATAAATTTGAAAAGAAAAAGAAACGAAAATCTTATAGACCAAAAGAGTTGGTTCTATAGTTATTAATATTAAAATTTCGGAGAGAAGGGGGGAAAGATAGGATGTGGGAGAGGACGAGGAGAGGGAGGATGGCCAAGGGGACGGGGACGAGGGGGTACCAATGGGTGGGGAGGATGGGGACCAATGGGGAGATAGGGTAAAGAGTGAGGAAAAAGAGGGCGGAAAAGAGGGGGAAGTGATCCAGGTGCAGCAAGGTACACTTTTGATTAAATAATTCGAAATGTCTGCCTGTTCGAGCTGGGAGGAGAGTGGGGGAAAGACAGGGAGTGGGGGAAAGGGGAGAGGGGAAGGACAGGGAGAAGCGGGGTGTACAGGGAGAGGGGTGGAACAGACCTGACTGTCACCTCTCTTCTCTAGGTAACAGACTCGACGAATACAAGACCTTAACGTCACTTACTCCGTCTTAACTGGTCGTTAAGACGGAGTAAGTGGTTAGTTAACGGCTACTCTGTTCACCGTTGTTCCTTACTGTAATCTGAGCTCAGGGCAGCTCATACATCATGGTGATTGACCACCAAATGCCACGTGCACTTGGGAACACTGACGCCTGTTATAAACCCTAGGTAGCCTAGTGAGGTAGCTACCTTGTGAGAGTTATTCTATCCACCTGACTAGAGATTAGGAGTCAGAGGGAAAGAAGTTAATTAAGCAAACGTAAGTTAATTATGACTAGATAGAGACAAGCAGAGGCCGAGCATCTTTAAACGTTAGATGCAATGAGATGTCGACATTTTGTTACATGTCATGACGCAGATGGAGGTTGTAGTGCGTCACTTGAGCTGCTACAGTCGTCAGGGACAGACGTACGTCACCGCCTTCTAGGGAGAAAGAAGAATATAGTTCTTGGTTTAGTGTTTGAGTGATGCGTTTTGTTTTGAGTGTGAGAGCGGAAGAGCCACGCCAGACGAGCTCCGCAAAAAACAATATATATCTAGTGATATTACAGTGATACAGGAGCTAAACACAGTCAGATATCTCATAAAGTGTGTCTCAATATATTAAACAATATGTCATTGTGATTGCCTTTTGTGTCCAAGGAAAAATAAGTGAAATTCAAGTGTAGTCAATGCCTACCCTCCTACCTTCGTGGTGCCAGGAGTCCTTAGGCATATGTTTGCCAAGTCGCAAAAAAATCACATCCCTCGCTATTGAAACATCAAGAAATTAGTGTCCATAGTGCTAAGCTCTCTCTGTAAAACCTGTGTCACTTGTAAAAGTTAAGATAACATGCCTTATTATCAAGTGAACAAATTATACATAAAATAAGTCCGTTGAGTGTGTAATTGTGGGCCATTTGGAGCGTAGGTCCACCTTGAGTTACTACTTTGTGTGTCTGTGCTTACTAGTAATATACTTCCAATAAGTGTAATGTACCCAGGTTACTAGTGCCCAGACGCAGAAACTAGACGCCTCCACAGTAAGATAACTAGTGGGGAAAATGTAACCAATGTATTGTAACATGTGAACAAAACATGTTAAGAGTGCGACACAAGGTAGCAACACTGACCGTTCATACATCCTCCACCCGGCCGATCTCAAACTGGTCAACACCACCAGTCAACACCTACCGGTCAACACCACCAGTCAACACCTACCGGTCAACACCACCAGTCAACACCTACCGGTCAACACCACCAGTCAACACCACCAGTCAACACCCACCGGTCATCACCCAACGGTCAACACCACCAGTCAACACCCACCGGTCAACAACCACCGGTCAACACCCACCGGTCAACACCCACCGGTCAACACCACCAGTCAACACCCACCGGTCAACACCCACCGGTCAACACCCACCGGTCAACACCACCAGTCAACACCCACCGGTCAACACCCACCGGTCAACACCCACTGGTCAACACCACCAGTCAACACCCACCGGTCAACACCCACCAGTCAACACCACTGGTCAACACCCACCGGTCAACACCACCAGTCAACACCCACCGGTCAACACCACCAGTCAACACCCACCGGTCAACACCACCAGTCAGCACCTACCGGTCAACACCCACCGGTCAACACCACCGGTCAACACCACTGGTCAACACCCACCGGTCAACACCACCGGTCAACACCACTGGTCAACACCCACCGGTCAACACCACTGGTCAACACCCACCGGTCAACACCACTGGTCAACACCCACCGGTCAACACCACTGGTCAACACCCACCGGTCAACACCTACCGGTCAACACCTACCGGTCAACACCCACCGGTCAACACCCACCGGTCAACACACCGGTCAACACCACTGGTCAACACCCACCGGTCAACACCACTGGTCAACACCCACCGGTCAACACCACTGGTCAACACCCACCGGTCAACACCACCGTGTCAGCACCTACCGGTCAACACCCACCGGTCAACACCACCAGTCAGCACCTACCGGTCAACACCACCGTGTCAGCACCTACCGGTCAACACCCACCGGTCAACACCACTGGTCAACACCACTGGTCAACACCACCAGTCAGCACCTACCGGTCAACACCCACCGGTCAACACCACCAGTCAGCACCTACCGGTCAACACCCACCGGTCAACACCACTGGTCAACACCCACCGGTCAACACCACCAGTCAACACCCACCGGTCAACACCCACCGGTCAACACCACCAGTCAGCACCTACCGGTCAACACCCACCGGTCAACACCACTGGTCAACACCCACCGGTCAACACCACCAGTCAACACCCACCGGTCAACACCACCAGTCAGCACCTACCGGTCAAACCCATCGGTCAACACCACTGGTCAACATCACCGGTCAACTTCCGTCAGTCAACACCCACTGGTAAACACCCACCGGTCAACACCACCAGTCAGCACCTACTGGTCAACACCCACCGGTCAACACCACTGGTAAACACCACCGGTCAACTCCTGTCAGTCAACACCCACTGGTAAACACCCACCGGTCAACACCCACCAGTCAACACCCACCGGTTAACACCCACTAGTCAACACCCACCAGTAACACCAACCGGACGCCACCGGTTCCCACCCCCATCTTGCCAGCACCATCATTGAACAGAAATATTCAGCAAAAATGTCTTTGATAAAAACGTGCATAGAATGCCACATGAAGGTAGATTATCAACAGAGCTTTCAATGCAAACTTTGTTCAGCAGTCACACACAGAAAATGTTCTAACATGACTAATAATGCAAGGAAAAATGGTCTCAGAGCAAAAAGGCTATGGCTCTGCAAAAAGGACGATATAACTTTCTTGAAGATGATCGAAATTCTGGATAAAACTCCTGCGGAGAACAGAGAATCATTAATAAATGCCTGCATAGCAGTTTAAAATGTTTTCAAACAAATTGTCCATGACACCCATGAACAATCAGATGCGTCGCAGAGCTTGGTGTCAGCGGCGCCACAGCAGAGCTCAGTGTATATCGGTGGCGCCGTAGCAGAGCGCGGTGTCGATGGCCCTGGAGCAGAGAGCGATGTCGATGGCGCTGGAGCAGAGAGCGGTGTCGATGGCGCTGGAGCAGAGAGCGGTGTCGATGGCCCTGGAGCAGAGAGCGGTGTCGATGGCGCTGGAGCAGAGCACGGTCTCTGGGATAGGGAAACCAAAAAAACAAGAACCCAAAACCTGTCTGTATTACAAATAGGTACCTGTAAACATGGGATATCGGGAAGAACAAATGGAGCATGTAAGTACGATCACCCAAGAAGGTGCAAAACCTCCTCAGTATAGGTAAATGTTCCAAAAGCTGTGAATTCTTTCACCCTGAAATTTACGTGATCTCTTTAGACAGGAAAGAATGCTTCAATACGGAATGTCCAGCTTTTCATATAAGAGGTACCAGGCGAATAAAACCGACAGACCACCACTATGAAAACAGCCACAACTCCATCAACCAGGATGATGTTTTAGCAAAAGAAAGAGGAGAAGAATGGCGAAAATTGTCCAGACTCTACCACCATCTCGGTCAAATGCTAGAGAGGACGCAAACACAGTGGCCTCCCTACTATAGCCTCAGGTATTAATACCAAGTAAAGCACCCAGCACTTCCACTAACACAATAACATCATTTATATTTGCCAACATCCAAGGTATAAAAACATTCAAATCTAACAAAGTTTATTTTATAGATAACCTCCTACACCACAAGGCAAATACAGTGTTTGCAGCCCTACCGGAAACTCACACAAAGGACTACCATGATGGTTAAATATGGATCTCAGAGTGCAATCTTTTCCGATATGACAAGAAACACAGACTACAGGGTGGGATCAGCCTGTATATCAAAGACATACTCATCTGTACTGAGCTGCTAAACACCACAAACGATATAGTGGAAGTGCTGATAATCAAAATAGAGATCATAAATGTAGGTATTGTCCTTGTATATAAATCACTGGAGGCAAATCCTCATCAGTTTAAAGGCCAACTAATGAAAATTGAACACTGCTTAGAAAACCTCACAAATCCAGCCCCAAACATCATTCTGCTTGGGGACTTCAACCTACGGCACCTGAAATAGAAACACCTAGCTAATACAGTTATATCAGAGACAATACCAGGAAGTAGCCTAAATGAACAGGCACATGCAAATTGACGTGCTACGGATGTGTGACAGGTTTGCCTTAAACCAGCAAATGGTAGAACCAACCAGAAAAGCCAGAAAACCCACGTTGGACCTCATTTTCACTAATAATGATGAATTGATCAGGAACATAATGATTACAAATACCTGTTACTCAGATCACAACCTAATTGAAGTTCTGACAAGCATGGGCAGTAGAACTATTAGCAGTCTCCGTGGTGTAGTGGTAAGACACTCGCCTGGCGTTCCGCGAGCGCTATGTCATGGGTTCGTATCCTGGCCGGGGAGGATTTACTGGGCGCAATTCCTTAACTGTAGCCTCTGTTTAATGCAACAGTAAAATGTGTACTTGATGAAAAAACGATTCTTCGCGGCGGGGATCGTATTCCAGGGACCTGCCCGAAACGCTACGCGTACTAGTGGCTGTACAAGAATGTAACAACTCTTGTATATATCTCAAAAAAAAAAAAACTGCACAACCAGTCCTGAGCCCCAGGAAGGAGAATTTAGCAAATTCAATTAATAATAAACGAATTAACTGGGAGCAAATAATCCAAGACCTCACAGAAATAAACTGGGAAGAACAGCTAGAAAATACAAACCTGAACCAATGCCTGAAAAAAATAATCTCAGTTGCTCTAGAAATATGCTCAAACCGCATACCACTACGAAAAAAGAGGGAGAGATGCAAACTGGAACGGGAACGGCGTTCCCTTTATAGACGAAAGAAACGAATCGCGAACAACTTGAGAGTCACACCCTCTCTCAAGAACGACGAAGAAGGCTATGTAGAGAAATAGAAACAATTAAACTAAAGCTACAAGAATTGTACAAAATCCAAGGGAGACAAATAGAGCAAAAGGCCATCAGTGAAATAGAGAGAAATCCGAAATATTTTTTCTCCTATTCAAAATCAAGATAAAAAACTACATCAGATATTGCGCTCCTGCGAAAGAGAGATGGAACTTTCATAAATAACAAAAATATGAGCGAAATTCTGAAGAATCAGTACGACTTTCTTTC
This sequence comes from Procambarus virginalis, assembly GCA_020271785.1. NCBI lineage: Eukaryota > Metazoa > Arthropoda > Malacostraca > Decapoda > Cambaridae > Procambarus > Procambarus virginalis. The sequence continues at coordinate 41,357 of WNGS01164765.1, read as the reverse complement.
AGCGAGCCACTAAACATATTAAAGATTGATAACCCAAATGAATTTTTCATGGATGTGATGCCAACATCAAACCATTTATCAGATGTAACCCTATCTCCACTGGATTTTGAAGAAGCTATAGACAGTATGCCTATGCACTCTGCACCAGGTCCTGATTCCTGGAATTCCATATTCATCAAAAACTGTAAAAAACCGCTGCTGTAAAAAACCAATCCCTTCACATTCTTTGGAGGCAAAGCCTAGATACTAGCATTATCCCTGACACACACACACACATACACACACACACACACACACAAGTGCACATACACACAAACACACACAAGTGCACATACACACGGGTCGATGTTTGAGAGATATTCGACCCTGCAACCTCAACTAGATGAGTTCAGCTACGTATATTGTCTGTGAATACACACAAAACGCAAACATTCAACACAGCAAACATCCTATGGAACTGGCTGGTTACAGAACAAGCAACTCTCACAATGAACAAACTTCACAGTAACACATAAATCAGTTAACTTTTACAAGTAGGCGAGGTTTGAGTATTGTGCAACTCGCATGTGCGCCCTGAGCAATACAACGACAGGATTACAAAGAGTACAAAAGCTCTTTGTCATCCCTTGTTGGCACAGAAAGGTTTTTATATTACACAAAACAGCTATTACATAAATTACAATGTTGTAATTGATGTATCTACTTCATACAATGTTAGTATAATGTCAATATTCAGGTATGTTGTCATTATCATACAAAATAACGCGATCTTACTTTGAACATTATTTTAGGATCATTATCCATATTGTAATTTTTTTTAATATGCTTAGGAAAGGTGAGTGTCGATTTGGATCAACATGTAGGTTTTCCATCCTGACATGTGCCAAACTTCACTTGAGGACAGAAAATGCCTCCCAGACCTCAGCTGCCCAAACTTTCACGTGAAAGGCACAGAACGCTACATAAAGAGTGGCAAGCAGGAAAATGAATTTGGAGGAAACTCGATAATTTTTTATACCAAACCGAAAGAGATTTCAAAAAGAGGAGCATAGAGAATGTATGGAACTGGATGCCAGACCCACATGCATACCAGAATTACAGATACAATTACACACCAAAAAGGAACTACAACTACGACAGACAACTGCCCTACAACAATCAGCACTGGACAGAACAAACTCAATATGTCCATGCATAATGGGCTTGCCAAGAAAGTTTCCCACTCAAACTATCACTAGTAGAGTAACCTCATTCATCTTTGCCAACATACAAGGACTAAAAACAATAACAAACAACAAAGTACAGTTTGCAAATTGCCTCATCACTGAGTCAAATGCAGTATTTGGAGCTTTCACAGAAACCCATGCAGGGGAATTCTTGGACAGTGAGATCTGGATTCCAGGATATAACCTACACAGGTGTAATAGGATAATTAGGTCACATGGAGGAGTGGGTCTGTATATTAAGGAAGACCTTGTGTGCTCGGAGCTCCTTAACGTTACAAATGAAGTGGTAGAGGTACTGGGAATATAAATAGAGAAAATAAACTTAGTTATTATTCTAATATACAAACCGCCAGATGAAACGGCCGAGGAATTCACAGAACAAAATAAAGAATAACTTTGATAATTTGGAGAACCCGATATCTGATATTATCTTCCTATGTGACTTCAACTTGCCAAGTCTCAGATGGAGAATAGCCATGATAATTAGGAGAACCCGATACCTGATATTATCTTCCTAGGTGACTTCAACTTGCCTAGCCTCAGATGAAGAATAGCATACAATAATATTATACCAGGAAATCTATCAGGACCTAACCAACCACAGATTAGAGAACTACTTAGATTCTGTGATAAATTTTCACTCAACCAGCAGATATCAGAGCCAACGAGATATGAAAATATTCTAGATCTCGTCTTTACGAAAAATGAAGACATAATCAGGGACATTACGATAGCAGATACCACATACTCAGATCACAGGCTCATTGAAGTGCAAACGACCATCAATACTCAGAATAGCCCTAAAACGTTGACTAAGCGAGAGGGGTTATTCAGTAAATTAATTTTAATAATAAAAGAATAGACTGGAGAAAATAAACAGGGAACTTACAAACATTCCATGGGAAACTGTTCTAAGTAATACAAGTCCTACAGAAGGAATTGAAAAACTGACTTCGGAAGCGTATCAAGTCTGTCTGAAACATGTTCTACGAAGAAAGCCAGAAAAAGGTCCAACGTTGAAAGAGAACGAATACGACACTATAAAAGAAGGAAAAAATAAAGGAAATGCTTAAGCAGACACGACTTTCCCTACAAAGAAGAAATAATTTAAATAGGGAGATTGAAGAAATCGAGCGGAAATTTAAACACTCATATCAGACTGAAGAAAGGCAGTTAGCACAGAAATCAATTCAGGAAATTAAGAAAAATCCAAAATACTTCTTCACATATGCAAAGTCAAAAGCAAAAACCACTGCCAGTATGGACCTATTCGTACGAGCGAAGGTTCATACACGGAGGATGACAAAGAAATTAGTGAAATCCTAAAAAAGCAGTATGAGAACATGTTTAGCATTCCAATAAACAACATGAAAGTGGAAGATCCAGACAATTTCTTTATGCGTGATATCCAAACCCCCTGTATATATAAGTGATACCAACATGAGCATACTAGATTTTGAAAGAGAAATTAACAACATGCCCATGCACTCAGCTCCGGGTCCAGATTCATGGAATTCAATATTTATAAAGAAACGGAAGGTGCCAGTAGCACAGGCACATAGTGTGGAGGAAGAGGTTGGAAACGGAGGAGATACCAGATGCACTTAAAGTAGCAAACATAGCTCCTCTACACAAGGGAGGGAGCAAAGCATTGGCAAAGAACTATAGACCAGTTGCACTAACGTCCCACAAAATAAAAGTATTTGAGAGAGTGATTAGGAGTCAGGGCACAAATTTCATGGAGACCAATGACCTTCACAACCCAGGCCAACATGGATTTCGAGCGGGAAGATCGTGCCTCTCACAGCTACTTGATCACTACGACAAAATCACCGAGGCATTAGAAGAAGAAACAGAATGCTGATGTGGTATACACGGACTTCGGAAAGGCTTTCGATAAATGTGACAATAGAGTGATAGCACACAAAATGAGGTCAATGGGAATAACCGGTAAAGTAGGACACTGGATACTCAGTTTTCTGTCAAACAGGACTCAACGAGCAACAGTCAATCATATAAAATCGAGTCCAAAGCAGTTAAAAGCTCTGTACCTCAGGGTACAGTCCTTGCACCACTGCTTTTCCTTATTCCCATATCAGATATAGACAAAAATACAAGTCACGGCTTCGTATCATCCTTTGCAGATGACACAAAAATCAGCACGAAAATTACCTCGGCTAAAGACATTGAAAAACTTCAAGCAGATATTAATACAATTTTCGACTGGGCAATAGAAAATAGCATGATGTTTGTGATAAATTCCTAGTACACAGGTACAGTAAAAATAAGGACCTTAAACATAATAAAAAACACAATCAAATGTGCCCATAGCATGAACGCAGCATGTAAAGGATTTGGGAATAAGGATGTTTGACGACCTAACGTTTAGGGAGCATAACCAAGCAAATATTGCGTCAACCAGAAAAAATGATCGGATGGATTATGAGAACTTTCAAATACAGGGATCCCATCACAATGATTGTACCCTTCAAGTCACTTGTGTTGTCCCGTCTTGAGTACCGCTTAGTACTCACTTCTACCTTCAGAGCAGGAGAGATTGCTGAAATAGTGGGAATACAGAGAATATATACGGCATACATAGACGCAATACAGCACTTAAATTATTGGGATCGTGTCAGAGCTCACCAAATGTACTCACTAGAAAGAAGACGAGAGAGATATGAAATAATATACACCTGGAAGATACTGGAGGGCCAAGTACCAAATCTACACAATAAAATAACAACGTACTGGAGTGAACAATATGAAATAAAATACAGAATAGAACCAATGAAGAGCAGGGGTGTCATAGGCACAATCAGAGAACACTGTATAAACATCAGAGGTTCACGGATGTTCAACACCCTCCCAGCGAGAATAAGAAATATTGCCGGAAACCCGTAGACATCTTCAAAATGAAACTAGATTGTTTTTCAAGGAATGCTGGACCAACCCGGCTGTGGTGGATATGTGGGCCTGCGGGCCGCTCCAAGCAACTGCCTAGTGGACCAAACACTCACAAGTCAAGCCTGGCCTCGGGCCGGGCTTGGGGGAGTAGAAGAACTCCCAGAACCCCATCAAGAAGGTATAAAAATTTTCTGTTATGTGAACTGAGCTACAACGTCGGGTCCTGTCCACTCTGGTCTCTGATCTTCATAGTAGCTGAACAGTACAACTTTTAGGAGTCTCCGTTGCGTAATGGTAAGACGCTCGGCTGGCGATCCGCGAATGCTTTGTCTTGGGTTAGTATCCTGGCCGGGGAAGATTAACTGGGCACAAATCCTTAAATGTAGCCTCTGTTTAACACAACAGTAAAATGGATACTTGGTTGTAAAAACAATTCTTCACGGGGGTCATATTTCAGTGAACATAGGATTAAGAACTTGCCCGAAACGCTACGCGTACTAGTGGCTGTACAAGAATGTAATATTATATATATATATATATATATATATATATATATATATATATATATATATATATATATATATATATATATATGTCGTACCTAGTAGCCTGAACTCACATTTTGGCCTACTATGCAATGCCCGATTTGCGTAATAAGCCAAGTTTTTCTGAATTAATATATTTTCTCTAATTTTTTTCTTATGAAATGATTAAGCTACCCATTTCATTATGTATGAGGTCAATTTTTTTTCATTGGAGTTAAAATTAACGTAGATATATGACCGAACCTAACCAACCCTACCTAACCTAACCTAACCTATCTTTATAGGTTACGTTAGGTAGCCGAAAATGTTAGGTTAGGTTAGGTATTTTAGGTTGTCGAAAAACAATTAATTCATGAAAACTTGGCCTATTAGGCAAATCGGGCCTTGCATAGTAGGCTGACAAGTGCGTTCTGGCTACTAGGTACGACATATATATATTATATATATATATATATATATATATATATATATATATATATATATATATATATATATATATAGTGACGGTGTTCCCCCCCCCCCTTCTAATTCTCCCACGCCTGCTGTAAGAGTCATGTCCACTATTCCCGAGCGTTCTCTACTTTGCAGGCATCAGTTGAACATATGTGGGAGAGAATAGTATTCTCGATGAGCCGAGAAATTTGTGAAAGTATAGTATTTTGGCCTGTGGGATAGGCCCTTTAGGAAGCCAATATGGCGCTGGCTCTTCTGTTCTCCCGCCAAAACTGTGTGACGTCAGTGTCGCCAGATTGGTCACCATCAGCGACGTGGCACTGGGAGCCAATGAAAACCTACTTTGGAAAATGTGACGTCACATAGGCAAGGGAGTCCAGCCATAGCGGCGCCTTCGCGCCATCAGTCTCACACGACGCGTCCGAGAGGCAGGACGTGCGACCGGTCATCCTATCAAAGTGACGGATTACCAAGCTCCGGTGGATATAAGTGTTTCCTGTTGTCAGCGCGCACTCTGTGAGGTCTTCCTGCAACCCAGATGTGGCTCAGATTAGGAATTAACGGAATATTGAGCAACAAGTGCTCAGGGACAGGTGCGTTGCAAGAAGTGGGCCGGGCATCGTCGTGTGTGACGTCCTTGGCAGTTCACCAGTATAAGAGACAGCTTAGTGGCCGGGCCAATCCACCATGAGTGAACCGAGTCGACCACCTTGTCAACTAGGTTGAACGTGTGATCGACGATCCTGTCAAGTTTGACAGTAACCCTACCTACGTGGAACCCTACGAGTTACCAGTTGGATGCAAGCACGTCGAGAAGTCTTCCCAAATACCTAGTGACATACCTAGACGACGAGGGAATTGACAGTGTGGTGGGTGAGCTTCAAGTGCTCTGAAGTCGGGTGCTGTGCGTGTGGAGCTTAAGCAGTATCGTCTGGGACGTCTGATAACTTCACAGTGACATCATAGTGGTGAGAGACATTTCCTCTGGGAGTACAGTGACAAGGAACTAATTGGGAGACGTACGACGACCGCCGAGACGTAGGCTGGCTGCCGTAGTTGGGAGGAAAGTTGACGGCCAGGAGACCAACTCCAACCCTGCAACGTACTGGAGGAGGAGCACGGACCTGCAGTGTACAGAAAGCGGCGAGACGCGAACATCCTAGGACGTTGGCTTGTGTTTCTGGAGGGTGTACGAGGCGAGAACCTGGACCAGGAGCTACAACCCAACTGCCATCCTAGGATAGGTGAAGTAGGTGTTTACAGTTACTCTCCCATTTCCCCTTTAGTTAGCTATAGATATTTGTCAGAATATTTTATATGTCATGAGCAAGTCTCACCTGAATCTGAGTCACAGAGAGCACAGTGTGTGGTGAGGCTACCCAGAGTACTCACAGTATCCGTTTACATATATATATGTGTGGGTGTGTGCCAGCACTAGGATTCATTAAGGAATTTACTGTGACTATAATTCATTTCCTGTGATTATATATATATTAGTAGTGGGCCAGATATTGGCGTTAGGCTATGAGCCCAGAATTTATATAAATGCCTGTGTATTGATCTCCCTGATTTATTTATATGCCTGTGTATTGATCTCCATGATTTATTTATATAAATGTCTGTGTATTGATCTCCATGTTTTATATATATATATATATGCCTGTGATTTAATTAATGATTTATCTATGTACATGCCTGTGTACTGAATAATCTCATATATGTGAAGTGATTGCCAGTGATATCTCTTTAAGAGGAAGTATAGATTTAAAGATCAGTACAGTGATCAAGTGAGTGCATTCACAGTAAATATCATTAAGAATAGAGTAATCTTTTGGTACGGTGAAAAGTCACTTTGAGTGTGGGAGAATAAGATATTGATCGTGAGGCCAGTGAAGTGGTGTATCGCAACCTAGTGGAATCATAAATATGTCATGTGAATGATAGAGACAGTGGTTTGCAAAAACTTAGAAAAACGAAGTGTGCTACTCCAGATCAAACAAGTACTATTCTTTCTCACGGGCGCTAGGGCCCGGAATCAGCTGACTCTGACAGGTGATGCGAGGGGTTGCCGTGTGTTACCATCCGGTGTGCTCCAGATTATTTGCTGCAGAGTGAGCACCTGTTATACTTGTTCCTGATATGTTTAGTGATGCATATATATGTTTCTCGTTGTTTTTAAGTGAAATACCAAAACTCTTTGGTGTTTGATATCATCCCCTCCATTTATCTTGTGACTGCCAAAAGTAAGATAGAGTGACAGAATTAATTACTTGCCTGATACCACACTATTTGAGTTTGCTTTTACCAAAATTGCACCACACCACTGCTGTGTTACAGGACACCTAAAAACACCAGTTGGCGACCTTGAAGGCTGTGTGATAGTTCTTTGCCGGGGCAGGCCACAGATTGAGGGAACAATCTGTGTCTCCACTCATTTCACAACTTAAGGCCGGTTGTAAGATCGACTGGGGGTACTCTCCTGGGCGTGCAGTAGCGCCTGGAGGATCAGGGAAGACCCGTAGAACGACAGTGAGTAAGGGTTATTGTCAGAGCAACCACGTCGAGAGGAGATCTAGACTACCGTTGCTTCAACCCGAACCGTGAACACCCCGACAATATATATATATATATATATATATATATATATATATATATATATCAGATATATAACTGTATAACCTTCCATAATAAGTGTACACCATAAAAAAGGGGGGTGGTAGGAGAAGCGAACACTCTTATG
>WNGS01164764.1:10858-21265 GCA_020271785.1 Procambarus virginalis | reverse complement strand
CGGCATGGCCTTCTATGCCAAAGGACAGGAGGATGGCATGCAAGACACGGTGAGGTCAATGACATTATTAAGAGAAGCCTTACCACAGCCGATTGTCCAGTAGAGAGAGAGCCCCGTTACTAATGTCCCGCAACTCTGATAAGCCTGTCGGTCGCCCAAACGGAATCACGGTGAACCCCTGGAAGAATGGTAGACAGTTGGTGTGGGACTAACTTGTGTTTCAACTTTAGCCAATACCTATGTTGACTTCAGTGCTACACAAGCAGAAGGTGCTGCCAATCACCGGGAAGCGGCCAAGTCACGAAATACAGAGACCTTGAGCAACCACTACAATTTTGTCCCATTGCCCTCAGAGACATTTGGTGTCTGGGGGTAAAAGTGCTTGCTAGCTTTTTGAAGGAGTTGGGGTCTAAGCAAAGCTAATCGAAACAACTAGAGACCCTAGAGCTGCCAGTTTTTCTTTTCTAGCGCCTTAGTGTGGCAATCCAGAGAGGAAATGCTCACTGCATCCATGGTTCCTGCCACCATCTGAGGAGCTGGAGGAGCTATTCAACTTGTGACAAGCAGCCTTGTACCATGCCTGTAATCAATATTGTAACCTTTTTTGTGTAATGACATGTTCAAATAAAATTAGATACAAATACCATACATAACAAAAGAATACGGGTGGTAGGAGAAGAAAATATCAAGTGTTCAGTGAGGATCCACAACGGTCTTGTCTGAGTACTCTTTATTTTCTTCTCCGAGGTATGGGTCCCTTCATTTGCACCAGAGGTGGTACCCCTTCAAGGTTTAGAATATATATATAATATATATATTACTATATATATATATATATATATATATATATATATATATATATATATATATGCAGAATAACCACATGTGAAAAATAGAAAATGCTTAACACGTTTTCGGCTAATCGCCTTCATCAGAGCAAAGTAGAATGAAGATGAAGAATGAAGAAGCATCTTCATTCTACTTTGCTCTGATGAAGGCGAATTAGCCGAAAACGCGTTAAGCATTTCTATTTTTCACATGTGGTTATTTGCATACTTGGATCAGTGTTTTTGTGATCATGGTTGCTATATATATATATATATATATATATTATATATATAATATATATATATATATTATATATATTTAGATATATATATATTATATATATATAGACATATATATATATATAATATATATATATATATATATATATATATATATATATATATATATATATATATATATATATGCAAATGACGATCACAAAACATGATCATTATTATGCGGAAAATCCACAGAGAAATGTAAAAGGAAGTGAACGTTTGGCCTGATTAAAGCTGTTGTTAACACTAGACTGATTAGAGAAAAGGGAGGGAGGTACAGGCCAACACCTATAACGTGACCAACCCGTCTCTAGGAAAGAATTAACCAGAATCAGGTATTGCTTAGCTTAGAATACTCAAAGAGGATTAAACGGTCAGAGAATAAGGATGAAAGATTAAGAAAAAAACCACATGAACACACATATATGAATATAAAATTGTAATGAGACATTGTAAGCACCTCTATCAGAGTTTTTTCTTTAAACTGTTGTGCAATATTATAACTTAAAAATGGATCAAGTTTGTACATACTAGTACTAAATTAAGAAAATTTGGACACTGACTGATTAGAGCAGACTCAATCAAATTCCGTTCCACGAAACACCACAATTGGCAATGCTTTTCGCCCCTTTCCAGTTAATAGTGTGATCGCATAAACTCGTGTGCAGATACAATGCGTTAGACGTTTGGCCAGTTCTAAAACTATAAGCATGTTGTGACAACTGCAATTGTAATGACTTTCCTATTTGTCCAAGGTACACAAAATCACAATCATTGCAGGGAATCGAATACACACAACATCTGTACCAGGGGAGTTATTTTTATTAAATTGGACTTGATCGTACTATTAGTGAACACCAAATTGATATTAAGTTTTTAAAAACCGGAGACAGTTTTCATGTCACTCGCATAAGGTACCACCAATGAGTTACTAATTTCTGGTTTCGCTTTGAGGACGTGAATACAAAACGTACAATTGGCTTGTTCGAACGAGCAATCCAAAAACCTCTTAGGATATTGTAAACTCTTCCCAATTTCATATATTTCAGCAATCTCTTCATAAAAAAACTCAGGGCTGCATACCCTCAAAGCTCGTAGAAACATTCCTGAAAATACTGCCTGTTAACTTTACTATGATGATTCGAATAAAAAGAACATACGACCCCACGTTGTAGGTTTTCTATACACACATTAAATTAGAACTTTCTAGTGACTATGAATCATAATATCCAAAAACGGAAGAGTACATTCTCCTCATTCTCATAAGTGAATTTTATTGAAGGTTCCAAAGAATTAAGTTCATTAAGAAAAAAACTATTTGGTCTTGGTCACACGACCTTAAGCACAAATATCATGAACATACCTAAACCAAACTGCATTAGCAGGGATAATCGTGGATAAGATTTTTGTTTCGAAGAATTCCATATACAAATTGCTCAAAACTGGGGAAAGGGGATTGCCCATCGCCATTTCAAATTTTTGTTTGAAAATTTTCCATTAAAGCTAAAATAATTGTCTTTTATACACAATTTGATAAGTTCCAATACTTTATTGGTCTGCAAGCTCAAATTATATTTGGGCAGTTCCTCACGTAGAAATTCTAACAAATAATCAACAGGTACTTTAGTGAATAAAGAGGTCACATCGAAACTTATTAGTTTAAAATCAAAATTTAAATTCAGTGTGGATAGTTTAAGTTACAATAAAAGCATAGACAAACACAACATAGAACACAAGCACAGAGTACAAAGCACACATATGTACACGGACAAAGGAACAAATCAAGAGAAGACCAGCCAGAAGGGCTGACCACAAAACACCCAAAAGCGCATACACAAAACACAACAAAAAGATAAACACAGCGGAATATAAGCATAGGGGAAACACCAAAACAAAACACACACATAACAAGCCTACCAACACCTCAAACACAGATGGAGAAACACCAACACAAAACGATAAACATACAATAATAAAGATAAAAACAATAAAAGAAACAGACCTCGCATAACAAACTGGAGGCAAAACATAATGGCAAAACATAACAAAGAGCATAAACCTTGGCTGGAACACGCCAACAGCCTGAAGGGCACGCAATGTGACATAAACAAGCGCACACAACATCCACAACCGGACACACAAACGCACAGGAACAAGCCATACAAAGAAACCCACAGCACAAACCTGAGCACGCAGGAACCGGGAAGCATAACCCACCCCACCCACACACACACACACCCTACCCGCACCCCACAGCCATGCACACAAGAGGATACACAAAATACAAAGAAATCATATGCGAGGAACACAGTCCTCAAGAGGGAGAAGCGTACTTTACAGGGAAAAAATCGTAAGGATACTTCTTCTTATAAGCCTCCCAAATCAAATCCTCAAGGTCAGAAGGGTTACGGATCCCCCGCGTCCGAGGGGAGTATCATAAACTCTGGAACATTCAGATCCGGCAGCAACGGCCAACGCTTAAGGTCACTGACGCAAGTCGCATAACGAGGCCGGGGAGCGCCAACCACGCCCTGCGAGGAAGCAGACGACACCGAAGATGCGGACGAGAGTTGCCGAGACTGCCTCGCCGTCCTACGCACAGGAGCAGGGAACGGTTGACGAGATGGTAGCACCTCCACTGAGACCGCAGGAGACACGGAAGAGACGGCCGGAGACGGAAGAGGCGGCAAGACCGCAGCCGAGGAAACGGGGAACGAGGAAGGGGTCACAGAACCCCCAGAGCAAGCATCTTTTCTCAACACCACCACCAGGCCACCCCGCTCACCACGAACCTCAGTAGTGGGAACCACCCCCACGAAGAACCGGAACCATCTAACGCAGTCAATGCACCTGAAGCAGGGTCCGCGGACACCATACCAGAAGTGGAGGCTGAAACACCGGCACCGACATCCTCAAGCAAGTGCACCTCCACCACCACTATAGTATGCACCACAACCGGAGCCCCCACGCCGTCACCGGAAGGACCACAATTGTCGAAGTCGCCAACGTCAGCCCAATCATAAGAAGAACGCTGGGAATGCTTAGGCTCTGTCCGCGCATCATCAGACCCGGAGGCGGACTCAGCGACACATGCACCACAAGCCGGGCGAACCGATGCACGTCACAGTACGGCAGCATCCTCAACCACATGGGGCACCAGGCCAGGCACAGGAGGAAGCGCTGCATCCACCCCAGCACCCAGCACAGCCGGAACAGATGGTGAGGGTACAGGGACCGGAACAGACGCAGCAGAGGAAGAACTGGAAGATGGGGGGTCCAAGCAGACGGCAGTCGGAAGAAGCCCAGGGACACCAGCCAGAGCAGGACGATCACCAGGCGAGGACACAACCTCCGGAAGAGAGGCGACAACAACAGGGGGTGCAACAGGTGGGGCAACAGCCGACACAGGGGGGACATCCACGGCAGAAGAGACGTCCACATCCACCGAATCTTCCCCCACAGGAAGCGGCAGAAAATCCTCCTCACTAAATAGATTCACTGGCGCAGAACAGTCAGCAGCCTGATGGCCCAATAGGCCACAATGATAACACGTTCGAGGCTGGCGGGCATAAAACTCCCGAACGTTGTAACCCATAAGGCCCACAGAGGACGGAATATCTGCCCGGAGTCTCATGCCCAGGGTGCGAATGTTAGTCCTCACACCCTTAAGTGGACTGGAAGACACCACGTTCACCCATACACTAACCACTGCGCCAAACCGGCTGAAGTACCGCCGTAGCAGACCCTCCGGAAACTCCAAGGAAGCCCCATGCACACTGACGTAAGTGAGGGCACCACTCCGATCAGAGAGGGTCACAGTGCTCGCACCATTCTGCAGTGGTAATGTCCGCCCCTCATATCGACGGAGAAAGTCGCGATACGCCAAATTCTCCGTGAACTTCACTATCGCCCGACGGGCCGTCACCAACTCGACCCCATAAATGGCTAACACAGGGACAGAAAGCAAATCACATGCTAGCGCAATCTCCGGGTAACCAGCCCGCACAGAGAATTCGAGGCCTACAGACTGAGCCCGGACGACAGGGGGTAGAGGGATCCCCATCGTGACTCCACGTCAGCACAGGCGGGCAGAGACACCTGTGAGTTGGAAATAGTACCAACTATAGGGTACAAAACTTTGACCAACCACTAAGAGAGTTTATAAGCCTCCGAACCAACTGAACTAATAATCGGCCTTGCCGGATTATATGGCTTATGGGTTTTTATAAGACCATACATATAAGGTAGAGAGGGGAGGATCGACTTGTTAACCAAGATATTAACTCTTTATCGCCTTTACACACAGTTTTAGGAGTTTTGTTAAAACGTGCAATCACTTTTTCAGTAGGATCTCTGTTAACCAATAGATAAGTATCCCTGTCTTCCAGGAGTAACTACATTTTCCAGACATAGTCATCCTTATTCATAATAACTACTGCATTTGACTTATCAGCCTTGGTAATGTATAATGAACTATCTTTTTGAGATTTTTGAACGCATGAACAAATCGACTTGGACAATTAGGAACAGAATTTTTAAGTAAAACGCCATTCATCATACCTTTGCACACATTAATATCTTCAACTGAGACATCGCTATACTTTTCGAGATGCTGAAACCTTTGGCAATATCTACATAACTGACTGTTCCATTAGATGTGGCAAAGCTCAGGCCATATCTTAATGCAGTAATCGTGTCATTATCAAGCTGTCTATCCGAGAGGTTTATAACAAAATCCTGGTTGGAGTGTTTATTCCAGTCACTTTGTTGAATAAGTCTCTTTAATTTGAAATCAAGTTTAGTACTCACCTCTCTGTAGACAGACCTCAAAGTAGAATAACAGTAATCCATCATACACGGTTCCATTCAGGCGGAATGGCTTCGAGAAAAGGGTAGTTACATTTATCTACCACTTTAAAACATTCACGAACTTCTAATTTAAGTAAATCAATGTTTTTCATAAGCACTATGCGGGGTATCTCATCAAACGGTCGATCAGACAATTTAAGAACGCTGTTGGGTAATAATGAACGGGGAATCACTTGTTCACTGAGGCATTTTCGAAGAAAACGAAGGCGAAGTTTTAAGGAATGAGATTTCATTAAAGCAGGACGAAGATTAGTAACAAAAGGTTTAAGGGAAGGGTAGAGGAGAAGGAGAGAGAGAAACTGGCACGTGGTATACATTGATGCAATGGACGATCACAAAACACCGGTCATTTTTATGCGGAAAATCCACAGAGAAATATGAAAGGAAGTGAACGTTTTGGCCTGATTAAAGCCGTTGTCAACACCAGACTGACTAGAGGAAAGAGAGGGAGGGTACAGGCCAACACCTGGAACCTGACCAACCCATCTCTAGGGAAAGAATTAACCAGAAACAGGTATAGCGTAGCTTAGAATACTCAAAGAGGATTAAGCGGTTAGAAAATAAGAAAGAAAGATTAAAGGAAAACCTCATGAACACACAATATATGAATATAAAATTGTAATGAGACATTGTAAGCACCTCTATCAGAGTTTTTTCTTAAACTGTTGTGCAATATTATAACTTAAAAATGGATCAAATTTGTACATACCAGTACTAACATTAAGATGATTTGGACACTGACTGATTAGAGGAGACTCGATCAAATTCCGTTCCACGAAACCACCACAAATGGTAATTCTTTTCGCCCCATTCCAGTTAATAGTGTGAATACATAAACTCGTGTGCAGATACAATGCGTTTGACGTTTGGGAAGTTCTATTGCTATAAGCATGTTGTGACAACCGCAATTGTAAGGACTTTCCTGTTTGTCCAAGGTACACAAAATAACAATCATTGCAGGGAATCGAATACACACAACCTCCTGTACCAGAGGAGTTTTTATAAAATTGGAATTGATCGTACTATTAGTGAACACCAAATTGATATTAAGTTTCTTAAAAAGCGGAGACAGTTTTTCAAGTCCACTCGCATAAGGTAACACCAATGAGTTACTAATTTCTGTTTTCGCTTTGGGGACGTGATTATAAAACGTACGCTTAGCTTGTTCGAACGAGCAATCCAAAAACATCTTAGGATATTTCAACTCTTCCCAATTTCATATATTTTAGCAAATTCCCACATTTATTTCTGTAACGATCGAGACAACATGCCGCCATTATCAATGTAGCCATCTCCACTACACACTATTTCCATTACTGTAACCATCTTCTCTCTATTAGTCAGGAAGACGCAGGAGAGTTGAGTTTGTGTAGTGGTAGTGAGGATCTCCTTGACTCTGTTGCTCAGAGGGAAGACCATGACATTGAACACTGGAAATAGTGAAGCATGAACATTGTTTTAGAACGTCAGTACAGGACGCTCACATAATTTGTTTCCTCATTTCTTACCTTATAACATAAGTTTATACATCATAATATTCTGCGTTCATAAACATTACTCAAGCTGTCCCCGTGGGGCAGTGGTACACGTTCGTTCTGCGCTTCGTGAGTATTTGGTCTAGGTTCGTGTCCTGGCCAGGGGAGGGGATTGACTGGGCGCCATTCCTTAACTGTATGCCTCTGTTCACCCAGCAGTGAATGGGTTCCTGGTTATTAAACGATTTGGTGAGTCTTATTGCAGGTTAAATTAAGAGTAAGGACCTGCCCGAAACGCTATGGGCGCTAGTTGCTGTACATGGATGTAAGAACTCTTTATATATAAATAAAATAAAAATAATGACAATTAAATATTGATCTTATAAATTCTCATTTAAATTACAGGGAAGTACGGAAAAGAGTGTATTAGAGTATTAGGATAATAATATGAGAATTTATGTAAGGCGAAACACCGAGGAACTCAGGTCGAAGTGGCACGCTGAGTCTAAACTGGCTTCAGGGACAAAGCGGGCGAGGACTAACTCCCAGACGACCGAGCTGTGATTGTGCCTTTGACGGTCTTGCCTTAATGGGAGTAAGTTGCTGCGGAAGAGAAGGACGTTGTGGCACTAGGAGTTGAAGCTGTGGCTCTAGGAAATGATGTTGGGGCTCTAATGAACGATGTTTTGACTTAAAAAAAAAGAGGATGTGACTCTAGAGGATGCTTTAGCTCAAGGAGATGATGCTTTTGCTCAAGGTGATGATGTTTTTGCTCTATAAGATGCTGTTGTGTCTCTAGAGATATTATTAAGGCTATGTATAGGTATAGGGTGGGTATTTGGGTATAGGGTGTGGGCCGGTCTTGGAGCGGGACATGAACCCAGCGATAGGTGACGTAAAAGGGGATTTCGATGTGGATTCAATATATAACTTATTTAAGATATTCTAAACAAAGCACAGGAACGTAGTATACCATACAAATTGAACAGATCGAATACTAATGACCCAAAGTGGATAACAAAGAATTTGAAGAACCTTATAGGTAAAAGAGAGCCTGGTACAAAAGATTAAAATGGGGAGGTACTTTAGAACAGGAATTCGTACAACTGGTTAGAAATGTTAAAAAAGAGATAAGGAAAGCAAAAAGAAACTATGAAGTTCGCATAGCAGGGCAAGCAAAGACAAATCCTAAAGGGTTTTTTCAGTTATATCGAACTAAGACTAGGGAAAGGATAGGTCCATTAAAAACTGAGACAGGTCAAATAACGGATAATGACGAGAGATGAGTAGTATTTTTAACAAATATTTTATATCTGTATTACTAAAGAAGAACTTAACAATATGCCTTCAGCCGAACAAGTCTATGTGGGTGGGGATGAGGACAGGTTGACTAGTTTAGCAGTTACCAGGGAGGATGTAATTAAACAATTAGTAAAACTAAAACCAAACAAATCCCCAGGGCCGGATGAAGTGTTTGCAGGGTGCTTAAAGAATGCAAAGAGGAGCTTTCCGAGCCACTGTCAACCATATTTAATAAATCAATAGAGTTAGGCAGAGTGCCAGAGTCATGGAAGGTAGCTAATGTGGTACCAATTTTTAAGAAAGAGATAGATCACTTGCATCAAACTATCGGCCAATTAGCCTAACGTCTATTGTGGGAAAGTTACTTGAATCGATAATTGCAAATCATTAATTAAAAATAAATTCGTCTTCATCTGAAAAACATAAATAATAAATGAGTCGCAAATGGTTTACAAATGGCCGTTCATGTTTAACAAATTTGCTATCATTTTATTCCAGCATAGTTGAGGCAGTTGATAGTGTAAGGATTGTGATTTGTGTACCTTGACTTTAGCAAAGCTTTTGATACAGTGCCACATGAAAGACTAATTAAAAAAATAGAGGCTCATGGTATGGGGGTGCTATATTAAGTTGGATTAGGGCATGGCTATTCAAAGGAAACAGAGAGTTAGTATAAATGGGGTTAAGTCAGAGTGGGATAATGTGTTAGTGGAGTGCCTCAAGGCTCTGTCCTGGGACCTCTGTTGTTATAATATATATAAATGATTTAGATTCAGTTTGGTTGAGTAGCAACATTTGCAAATTTGCAGATGATACAAAAATCGGTAGGGAAATTAACACGAAAGAAGACTCGGTATCACTTCAAGTTGATCTAAATAGGGTTTTAAAATGGTCAAAAGACTGGCAGATGCAGTTTAATGCTAATAAATGTAAAGTTTTGAGCTAGGTAATGATGATAGAGTTACAAGATACGAGCTAGATGGTGTTGAGATTGCGAAGTCGGATTGCGAAAGGGATCTGGGAGTTATGATTAGTAAGAATTTAAACAAAAGGATCAATGCATGAATGTTCGTAATAAGGCAAATAGGACACTGGGATTTATTAATCGAAGCGTTAGTAACAAGACACCTGGTGTGGTTCTTCAGCTATATCTTGCTCTAGTTAGGCCCATTTAGATTATGCAGTTCAGTTTTGGTCGCCGTACTATAGAATGGATATAAATTCACTTGAACGTGTCCAGCGTAGGATGACAAGTTAATCCCCAAATTAGAAATCTTTCATATGAAGAAAGATTAATAAAGCTTAAATTGCATTCACTGGAAAGGCGAAGAGTTAGGGGTGACATGATAGAAGTTTACAAGTGGATGAATGGACATAACAAAGGAGCTATTAATAGGGTATTAAAGTATCAACACAAGACAGAACACGAAACAATGGGTATAATTGGATAAGTTTAGATTAGGAAAGACTTGGGTAAATACTGGTTCGGTAACAGGGTTGTTGATTTGTGGAACCAATTACGCGTAACGTGGTGGAGGTGGGATCCCTCGATTGTTTCAAGCGTGGGTTGGACACGTATATGAGTGGGATTGGGTGGTTATAATAGGAGCTGCCTCGTATGGCCATAGGCCTTCTGCAGTTACCTTTGTTCTGTA
>WNGS01164763.1:0-13612 GCA_020271785.1 Procambarus virginalis | reverse complement strand
GGATAACTCCGGGAGCCAACGGGGCTCCCCCCATAAGGGGATTGCAGACAAATGTAAAACAGAACCAGGTCTATTCTATAAATTCATAAACAACAAATTGCAGGTAAAGGATAATATTCAGAGGTTGAAAATGGGAAATAGATTCACGGAAAATGAAAAGGAAATGTGTGAAACATTAAACGAAAAGTTCCAAAGTGTGTTTGTACAAAATGAAATCTTCAGGGAACCGATACAATAAGAATTCCAGAGAACAACATAGAGCACATAGAGGTGTCTAGAGACGAAGTGGAAAAAATGCTCAAAGAGCTAAATAAGAACAAAGCAGTTGGTCCAGATGGAGTTTCACCATGGGTTCTGAGAGAATGTGCACCTGAGCTCAGCATCCCTCTTCAACTGATCTTTCAGGCATCCCTGTTTACAGGAGTTGTAGCTGATGTGTGGAAAAAGGCTAACATAGTCCCAATTTACAAGAGTGGAAGCAGGGAAGACCCCCTTAATTATAGACCGGTATCATTGACAAGTGTAATAGTCAAAATATTGGAAAAAATAATTAAATCTAAATGGGTAGCACACCTGGAGAGAAATGATATAATATCAGACAGACAGTATGGTTTTCGATCTGGTAGATCCTGTGTATCGAATTTACTCAGTTTTTATGATCGAGCAACAGAGATATTACAGGAAAGAGATGGTTGGGCTGACTGCATCTATCTGGACCTAAAAAAGGCTTTCGACAGAGTTCCACATAAGAGGTTGTTCTGGAAACTGGAAAATATTGGAGGAGTGACAGGTACGCTTCTAACATGGATGAAAAATTTTCTGACTGATAGAAAAATGAGGGCTGTGATCAGAGGCAATGTATCGGACTGGAGAAATGTCACAAGTGGAGTACCACAGGGTTCAGTTCTTGCACCAGTGATGTTTATTGTCTACATAAATGATCTACCAGTTGGTATACAGAATTATATGAACATGTTTGCTGATGATGCTAAGATAATAGGAAGGATAAGAAATTTAGATGATTGTCATGCCCTTCAAGAAGACCTGGTTAAAATAAGTATATGGAGCACCACTTGGCAAATGGAATTTAATGTTAATAAATGTCATGTTATGGAATGTGGAATAGGAGAACATAGACCCCACACAACCTATATATTATGTGAGAAATCTTTAAAGAACTCTGATAAAGAAAGAGATCTAGGGGTGGTTCTAGATAGAAAACTATCACCTGAAGACCACATAAAGAATATTGTGCAAGGAGCCTATGCTATGCTTTCTAACTTCAGAATTGCTTTTAATACATGGATGGCGATATACTAAAGAAATTGTTCATGACTTTTGTTAGGCCAAAGCTAGAATATGCAGCTGTTGTTTGGTGCCCATATCTTAAGAAGCACATCAACAAACTGGAAAAGGTGCAAAGACATGCTACTAAGTGGCTCCCAGAACTGAAGGGTAAGAGCTACGAGGAAAGGTTAGAAGCATTAAATATGCCAAAACTAGAAGACAGAAGAAAAAGAGGTGATATGATCACTACATACAAAATAGTAACAGGAATTGATAAAATCGACAGGAAAGATTTCCTGAGACCTGGAACTTCAAGAACAAGAGGTCATAGATATAAACTGGCTAAACACAGATGCCGAAGAAATATAAGAAAATTTACTTTCGCAAACAGAGTGGTAGACGGTTGGAACAAGTTGGGGGAGAAGGTGGTGGAGGCCAAGACCGTCAGTAGTTTCAAAGCGTTATATGACAAAGAGTGCTGGGAAGACGGGACACCACGAGCGTAGCTCTCATCCTGTAACTACACTTAGGTAATTACACTTAGGTAATTACACAGGTGGAAACTGAGTGCCCGAATGAGCCACAGCGATATTAGAAAGAACTTTTTTAGTGTCAGAGTGGTTGAAAAATGGAATGCATTAGGAAGTAATGTGGTGGAGGCTGACTCCATACACAGTTTCAAGTGTAGATATCATAGAACCCAATAGGCTCAGGAACCTGTACACCTGTTGATTGACGGTTCAGAGGCGGGACCAAAGAGCCAGAGCTCAACCTCCGCAAGTACAACTATGTGAGTACAACTAGGTGAGTACACACACAAACCAAAGCTAGGATATGCAGCGGTTGTGTGGTGCCCATATCTTAAGAAGCACATCAACAGACTGGAAAAGGTGCAAAGACATGTTACTAAGTGGCTCCCAGAACTGAAGGGCAAGAGCTACAAGAGAGGTTAGAGGCATTAAATATGCCAAAACTAGAAGACAGAAGAAAAAGAGGCGATATGATCACTACATACAAAATAGTAACAGGAACTGATAAAATCGAAAGGGAAGATTTCCTGAGACCTGGAACTTTAAGAACAAGAGGTCATAGATTTAAACTAGCTAAACACAGATGCCGAAGAAATATAAGAAAATTCACTTTCGCAAACAGAGTGGTAGACGGTTGGAACAAGTTAGGTGAGAAGGTGGTGGAGGCCAAAACCGTCAGTAGTTTCAAAGCGTTATATGACAAAGAGTGCTGGGAAGATGGGCCACCACGAGCGTAGCTCTCATCCTGTAACTACACTTAGGTAATTACACTTAGGTAATTACACACACTGAGGCTACCTTAATTCTCTCCCTCCCTCCCTCCCTCCCTCACCAAAATTCCTCCTTCCACAATACTATGCACAATGCTAATTATAACCACAATCCTGGTCACTAATTCCTGTAAATGAATAATTGACCACAAGTTTATTTTGAAAAGGAACCTAAGAAGTCATTTGAAGATTCCTAGATGGACGAAATAATGCTGTGGTGCTGTGGCTAGCACTGTGAACATCGTGAACAGCACTGAATCACTGATATTTGAACATTGTTCCCAGTCATCATCACACTCAGGCTCTTCTATAATACTATCATGGCTAAATAATACAGATTATATATATATTCTGACATTATTAGGCGATGCTGTGGTCACACGCTGAACAGCAGTGCTGTGCGCTCATACTGCGAGCACCAGCCTTGGTTGCTCACTCATTACTGAGGCTCCCACACCCGGGAATGTGGACCACGATTTATTTTGAAGATGGCATCTGTTTACAAAAGCCCTGAGGAAGATGATGTGAACCCCATGTAGCCGCGGGAGTTTTGAACGGAAAGTGAAAAATAAAAATGCCCGGAGGCGCGTTGCGCAAACCAGACGTGGGCCTGCAGGCGCGTTGCACAGTTTAAGGGTTAAAGACAAGTTACGTGTTATACAACTTTGTGAAAATGGCCGGTCGACTTCAAGTGAAGTGAAGCCTGAGGCGAACTAAAAAGCTGATCATACAACAGGCCAATGAACACAGAAGGCAAGCTAAACTTCATTCTTATATGGTAAGAAAATCAAGCCAAGCGCCTTCAACCAGTGAGGCCTCACAGGCAAGCCAAGCGCCTTCAACCATTGAGACTTCACAGGCAAGCCAAGCGCCTTCAACCAGTGGGGTTTCAGCAGCTGGCAGTCAAAACTAACTTTGCTTAATGAACTGTATAGTAATTTTAAGTGTTAATTTTAGTGTTGTGTTAGTATAGGTTACATAAATTGTAAAGAATTCTTAACTTCAAGATGTGTGGCATCAATCAAGAAGACGAACAACAACAAGGTAAGTTGAGGTTTCTAGTTGAATATTTAATAATTATATGTAGAAAGGCAATTCAAATTATGTCGTTAGTTGTATAAAAATAGTTGGAAATGGTCACTTTTGGACTCAAGAGGTGAAAAAGTATCATTATCCGAAACACGTGATTATCCGGCAGGGGGTCCTTCCCATATAGTCTGGATAATCGAGTGAAGACAATACTACCTTCCTGTACTTTGCTTAGAATATTTTTAAAGAAGTTATATTTTGATTCTACATTGAAATCCCTTATGTTACCTATCACTGGGTTCATGGCTCACTCCAAGACCGGCCCACCCCCTCATGCCCAAGACTTTCCAATCTATTTGACCCAAAAAATTTCTTAGGCTATTAACCCTTAAACTGCGCATGGCGTATACACTGTATATACGCCCCGAGTAACATGTCCCACGGTGGGCGTGGCATATATATACGCCATAGGGTGCCAGGCCCGATTCAAATGGCCCGTGGCTGGGGTTCACATTAGCTTCCTCAGGGCTCTTGTAAACATACGCCATTTTTAAAAAAAATCGTGGGCAATATTCTCAGGTGTGAGAGGCACAGGACTGTTGGAGCAACCAAGGCTGGCGCACGCAGCATGAGCGAGCAGCATTGCTGTTCAGCTTGTGACCACAGCATCGCCGAAAAATGTCAAAATAAATATATAATTGTTATTATTTAGCGATGACAATATTACAGATGAACCCTGACTGTGATATAAATAACCAGTGTTGTGATAATAGCAGGATTGTTGTAATAATTAGCGCTGTGAGAGGAGTGATGCTGAGGGATGGAGGGAGACAGCATCGTTTACTGACTGTGTGGCCACCTGTTATTGTTTACATTCACCATGTAAACATTCACCGACCGGCTGGGGAGCCGGTCGGCCGAGCAGACAGCACGCTGGACTTGTGATCCTGTGGTCCTGGGTTCGATCCCAGGCGCCGGCGAGAAACAATGGGTAGAGTTTCTTTCACCCTATGCCCCTGTTACCTAGCAGTAAAATAGGTACCTGGGTGTTAGTCAGCTGTCACGGGCTGCTTCCTGGGGGTGGAGGCCTGGTCGAAGACCGGGCCGCGGGGACACTAAAAAGCCCCGAAATCATCTCAAGATAACCTCTCAAGATAACCATACCAGCTCAGTGGTTCTCTATGGTGTAACAGCAAAAGGATTATGCTGGGAGGAGCCATTTGGGTGACGGAGATGACGTCGTCTGCACGATTTGTTTAGCTGTTTAGAGGGTGGCCACTTTGCTCTTTGGGCGCACTACAAGTTTAGGTGTACAGTTACGGTGCATAAAACATGTAGATATTTATATATAATATGTGTATATAGGGTAATAACACTGCAAACAGTATTGTTGGGGGAGAAGTTTAGTGCGTGTGACCTTGAATGAGTGAGGGAGCCGCCAGCCGCCAGCTGTGTATAGCGACGACTCTTAGTGCCTGAACTAACTATATCAGCTTAGCTGTACAGTTGTGGTGAACAAAATATATACATACTTATATATAACATCTGTATATAGTGTAATAACACCACAAATGGTATTGTTGGGGAAGAAAGTTTAGTGCGTGTGTTGAGGGAGTGGCAGCGAGTGGCTGGCTGGTGTGTGGCGGTAACTCTTCGCTGCTTTTCGACTCTCAATACCAACTTAATGGTTCGTTATGGTGACCAAAACATGCAGATACTTATATAAAACCTGTGTATAGAGTGTAATAGCAACAAAACTATTTGTTTATTGTTTTATAAACATAATAATAGAATCACAAATATGCACACCATACTTTTGAGTATAGCGATTATTCGCCACTTTTATTATATAAATATATTACAATACACACTATTGAATAATATTAATGCAAAAAAAAAAAATCAATTGGAGACATTGAAACAATTAGGTAATAATATCTTTGTGGCAACTCCCACCTGTCAGCGCGGGTGACGCTGACCGGCCCTGACGATCGCTCTGTCAACGCCCACTTTTTGCCAGACTTCCTCGGTCAATTGCGCCCAAAATATGTCACCTACGATTTTTTTTATTTTTCCCGTGCTCAGGGGACACAAATTAACGTGTTTAGAAGACGAAAAAAAAATTTTTAATTTTTTTTTTTTCTTGCGCACAGGGTGTAAATGTCCCCAGGACCCCTGAGCAGTGTAAGGTTAAGAAATCAGCTTTTCAAAAATCTGGCACTTTAACAAAATTTTCTCCTACAGATAGATCTATTACATTCTATTTATTTAGCACTCAATGTTTTTTTCTTAGCATTTACAGTGCATATCATTGACAAATTTGTTGTCCTGCCTAGCTAGTTCAACAACCCGTGTACAATTTTCATGTTTACGAATGATTAATGATTAATGAATGATTACGAATGATGAAACGGGCAGCATTTCTGCCTGAAACGCTGCGCGTACTAGTGGCTTTACAGGAATGTAATTACTATGCTATGTGTCCTCACAATCCCAACGTACCTTCTTTATATATATATATATATATATATATATATATAAGTATCCACTCAATTTAACGGCCTATATGGGGCTGTACCCTGGTCGTTATTTCCGGAGCTCCGTTATTTCCGAAGTTAAGTCGGGTCGGGTAATTTTTCAAGTAACATTCGGGTAGGATATATTTTATACTGTATAATTAAAATTAAATAAAGTTCATTGTGTAATTGCGTTCCAATTTAGTGCCACGCCGACGATTAAGTCTGCTGGTGGCTGCTGCATGGATGATGTGTGAACACGGTCTGATCAAGTCCAGATGGGTGGGAAAAATTGGTTCATTCCTTTGTATTGCAAAATATTTCATGTATCAATCAGTGATTGTTAATATTTTCTCAATAAAATTTTAGAGATGTGTTTTGCTTTACCCTGAACAGTGCAGGTAATGTATTTTTAATGTTATGACACAGGCTGTGGCGGCCAGGCCATAACAATGGCGATCGAGCCTTGTCACTGAGAGCTAGCCAAGACGAAATATTTTGAGCTCACCTTTTCTCTGCTATCGATAGAATATACATTTGCAGAGACTAATATGTAGCTTTTGTTGAAAAAAATTAATATCTTGTAATACTATAATAAAATTGGTAAATTGACTTACTTTTATTGAAGCTGAAGATTACGTCATCCTCTGCAGCACTTGTTTTATATTGTTCAGTACTATATACAGGGTACATACAGTATGAACACTTATTTTCAGGCATTCACTTCACAAACAGCTAGCCTTACTACTAATTCACACGAGTTCTAATTCATTCTCGAGTTCTAATTGAGTTCTAACCCATTCACAATTGAAAATTATTTCTACTGTATATTTACACTGTACAGTATCTTTTTGTCAAGGCTTAAATAATCATTAACACTTAAAATACTGTATTCTATCAACACTTTTTACACTAATTTATATGCCTTTCAATCATATTTTATATAGTTAGTGGAGGCTACACGACTTTTGATGGGAATTCAGCATCAGCGGGTGCAACATGGCTTGCAGAGCATTCGTTGCTGGCGGATGCTCCATGACTTGTCGATGGGTATTCAGCATCGGCGGGTGCAGCATATCTTGCAGAGCATTCGTTGCCGGCGGAGGCTGCAGAACATGTTGATGGGAATTCAGCATCGGCGGGTGCAGCATAGCTTGCAGAGCATTCGTTGCCAGCGGAGGCTGCACGTCATGTTGATGGGAATTCAGCATCGGCGGGTGAAGCATAGCTTGCAGAGCATTCGTTGCCGGTGGAGGCTGCACAACTGTCGATGGGAATTCAGCATCGGCGGGTGCAGCATAGCTTGCAGAGCATTCGTTGCCAGCGGAGGCTGCACGACATGTCGATGGGAATTCAGCATCGGCGGGTGCAGCATAGCTTGCAGACCATTCGTTGCCGGCGGAGGCTGCACGACATGTCGATGGGAATTCAGCATCGGCGGGTGCAGCATAGCTTGCAGACCATTCGTTGCCAGCGGAGGCTGCACGACATGTCGATGGGAATTCAGCATCGGCGGGTGCAGCATAGCTTGCAGACCATTCGTTGCCAGCGGAGGCTGCACGACATGTTGATGGGAATTCAGCATCGGCGGGTGCAGCATAGCTTGCAGAGCATTCGTTGCCGGCGGAGGCTGCACAACTTGTTGATGGGAATTCAGCATCGGCGGGTGCAGCATGGCTTGTAGGGAACTCGTTGCCAGCGGATGCTGCATGACTTGTTGAATTCCCAGTGGGTGCTTTCACGAACTGTTAAAATCATGAATTTATCTATTTTTGTCTGAATCTGATTTTCTCTGGCTAATATTCTGAGACACTGCTCTCAGCCGCGTGAGTTAACAGTAAACAAAGCGGTCACATGGTCAGGCGCAGTACGTTCTAGGTCCGTGGGAAAAAAAATACCTGTTGCGTATACTATAAAAGGTATTTAATAAGAAAACAAATTATTTTGTTTAATAACAATTGTTTTAAAATATTTTATTAATAATAATTTAGAGTTTTCTTCATAAAACTGAATCATTTTGAAAGAAAGTTAAGATTTAATATACCACTCTGGATGATCGCCTGGTCGCCATGTGAGGGGCTGCCGATGCCAAAACAAACCCAATACCAACCGTCGGTAATATCGACTACCAGACCGGTATACGAGGCTCCAGATACCGATCTCCCAAACCGGTCGTTAATACCGGCAGATCGGTATAAAAGAGGCCGTTAAATTGAGTGGATACTATATAAATTTCTTGTTTTTCCTTTATGGTCATCCTCACATGTGTTTTCTTAGGTTGAACCTTAACCATTAACTTTCTTGGGATCCATGGCGTGATATATAATAATTACTTTTATATTCAAACTCCAAAAATGCCAAAAAACAATTAAATTCTTTACAAAGAATTCAAATACGATTGTCACTAAGCGGGAGGCAGTGGTAAACCGAAGAGCGGTTGACCTTGCCACCAGGAACCACGCGCTAGGTCGCCCATACGCGTATCAATAAAATATGTTTCTCGAGGCAAAGCTCGTAATCCCATTCAAATTTCACAAAGAAATTGGGCTCATAACTTGAAAAGTCTAAAATAGGGGCATTCGTAAGCCAAGGTGTCACTGTATTTCCGTGCACTAGAGTGCTTTGGAGTCATACGTAAAACTTGGCCTACCTCCACTCTTCGTGTGATTTCAGTAGAAATCCAGTTGTATGACTTTTCAAAGTCAGTGGTGATAGAGTATTTTTTTTTTTTTTTTTTTTTTTTGAGATATATACAGGAGTTGTTACATTCTTGTACAGCCACTAGTACACGTAGCGTTTCGGGCAGGTCCCTGGAATACGATCCCCTGCCGCGAAGAATCGTTTTTCCATCCAAGTGCACATTTTACTGTTGCGTTAAACAGAGGCTACAGTTAAGGAATTGCGCCCAGTAAATCCTCCCCGGCCAGGATACGAACCCATGACATAGCGCTCTCGGAACGCCAGGCGAGTGTCTTACCACTACACCACGGAGACTGCACATGAGGTTGACAATCTTTATGTACCCAATCCGAACATCTTTACCAATGTGATCATTACTGTCTTCTTATATATGCTATCAATCTGCTGTACGGTGTCTGTTAATCTTGTTTAAATTATCAATCAAGTTGTCAATGTAATCAACCAGAGTTTTAATATACCAATGTGCTTTAATATACTTACTATTCTCTCTCATCTCATTTTTTTTCTTGCAATATATCTGTTACCATTTTATTAATTCTGCTTGAATTTACTTACTTAAAATTATCTGTTAGATTAAGGACCTGCCCGAAATGCTGTGCGTACTAGTGGCTTTACAAGATTGTAAATACTATGCTATGTATTCTCTCTAACCCAATGTACCTTCTTGTATATAAATAAATAAATAAATAAATAAATAAATAAATAAACAATGCCTTGGTCATGGGTTTGCATCACCACAGAACCCCCAGTGGATTTTCTCACCGATATACATCATGTTAGTGTGATTTTCTGTGTGTATTAATATATATTATTATACTAAAATTAAAAACCACCAGTGTCCAGAGTATGGGAAGAGGTTCAGTCAGCTTTCATATATGAAGAGGCAACACTTTAATACCATTTAACAATATTTCAAATAATGGCAAAGATACACATGATTTATTAATGGTTTCCTATAATCTAGTTAGTTTATAACAAATGGATACAGGTATTAGAGTTTAACCCAAGAAATGCAAAGGAATGAAGATAGATATAGGAAGCAGAAAGCCAGATACACAGTATCATTTGGGAGATGAAATCCTTCAAGAAGCTAACCCGTCCTCTTACAAATTACGTCTCTCTTCGCTCGTGTGCCCTACAACCAAATATCAACGTAATTCGATATGGAAATTTATTTTACTGTTAAATTTTTCATTTTGTTTTCTAACACAGCAAGTTAAGGGTCCTCTGGTATGTTAGAAGGGCAGGAAGCTCTCCTAAAGTTTCAAAACATCATGAAAACTGTTAATTTCAAGGTTCCTCTCCTAACCTAACAGCCTAAGCTAGAGGACCCAAAACAGAAAACAGAACCATACGTCACTTTCGTGAGCCGATTTCATTTTGAATGACATCGATTTTCAGCCTGAGTGTGCACATAAGCAAAAAGCGATATTTTTACGAGGACGGGTTGAAGAAACGGGAGGAAGACCTGGGGTTGATATCAGGCCAGACTTGCCCCATGAAGCGCACATTAAGAGGATATCGTAAGTGGTTAGTCAACATAAGAACTTCTTTTAGAAACTTGTGTATGGAGTCAATGAAAATTATATACCAAATATGTCAGGCCAATCCTTGAATATGCACTCCTGTGTGAAGTCCGTATCTAGTCAAGCCCAAGACTGAATTTAAAAAAGTTCCAAGAAATGCCACTAAACTAGTACCCAAGATGAGGATTATGAGGTGAGACTATGGGAACTATACCTCAAACCACTAGAAGAAATACGAGTTAGGTGAAACATGATCACAAGATACTCAGAGGAACTAGTAGGGTAGATAAAAACAGTTTATTTAACAAAGGTGGTACACACAGGTGGAAACTAAGTGCCAAAATGAGCCATAAGACATTAGAAAGAGCTATTTTTGAGTCAGTAGATAACAATGGAATGCACTAGGCAGTGATGTGGTTAAGACAGATGCCATACACAGTTTCAAATGCAGATATGAGAGAAGCTAATAGGCTCAGGAAT
This sequence comes from Procambarus virginalis, assembly GCA_020271785.1. NCBI lineage: Eukaryota > Metazoa > Arthropoda > Malacostraca > Decapoda > Cambaridae > Procambarus > Procambarus virginalis. Next base: position 2,774 of record WNGS01164763.1, on the reverse strand, counting down.
TTGTTCAACAGTTGATTGACAGTTGAGAGGCTGTCAGTCAAGTGCCTAAAGAGCCTAAGCTCAATCCCAGCAAGCACAATTAAGTGAATACAACCAAGCTGACAAGAAAAAAGAAAACATCTCAAAGTACAGGTCACTTCATTCTTGACTCACAATCAGCAATCCTGGGTTTAGTTCCCTGGTAGACCAGAAATGGGTGGATAAGTTTCCTTTCACCTAATGGCACTGTTCATGTAGAAGTAAATAAGGTTGCAGGAGTCAGGTAAATGTGGGGTTACAATTTATAAGAATGTAAACACTTAAGTCATTCTATTCAAACAATTAAGTTTATACATTAATCGTTACTGCCCAAGACCATTTAAGACAGATTTCAAGTTTGATCACTTACCATTTTTTGACTTATACTGTCCACAAGCGTCGGATACACACTCCACTGTTGTTGTTGCTGTTGATTTGGGGGTGACGACGAAACTAGACGTGTGCACCCTGCTGAACCGGAATTCGGGTATGAAACCAAGCCAGACGGCAAAAGAAAGCCAAGTAGCGCTGCTCACCTAGCGACACCCGAATACCCCCGGCAGTGTAGGCCCACACTACACACAGGGTAACAACCCCGGCAGAGTGAGAGCCAGGCGCCCTCCACGTCCAGAGGGAACACAGCAGCCTCCAACGCAAGCCGGACCCCACCACCTCTCGCCCAAGTCGGCGCCAGACCCCTGCTCAACGCCAACAAGCCGGAAACCGCTAGAAAATCTATCAACCTGCCCTTGGCGATATAGACACCAGGCATCACAACCATTCAGGCAGTTGAATATTACTGCCTTAAGGCAAAACGTAACCCAGTGTACAGGAAAAGCAAAATATTAACCAGCGACCTCTAGGCAGCCGCACAGCGAAATGCACAAACATAAAAACTGCCTTTAGAAATTTGTGTAAGGAATCTTTCAGAACCCTGTATACCACTTATGTAAGACCAATCCTGGAGTATGCAGCTCCAGCCTGGAGTCCATACCTAGTTAAACACAAGACAAAGTTAGAGAAGATTCAGTGGTATGCCACCAGGCTCGTCCCGGAACTGAGAGGATTGAGCTACGAGAAAGGCTAAAGGAGCTGAACCTCACATCCCTGGAAAACAGAAGAGTAAGGGGAGACATGAGAACCACCTACAAAATTCTCAGGGGAATTGACAGGGCGGACAAAGACAAACTCTTCACCACGGGTGGGACACGAACAAGAGGACACAGGTGGAAACTTAGTACCCAGATGAGCCACAGAGACGTTAGAAAGAATTTTTTCAGTGTCAGAGTAGTTAATAAATGGAATGCACTAGGAAGTGATGTGGTGGAGGCTGACTCCATACACAGTTTCAAATGTAGATATGATAGAACCCAGAAGGCTCAGGAATCTGTACACCTGTTGATTGACAGTTAAGAGGCGGGACCAAAGAGCCAAAGCTCAACCCCCGCAAGCACAATTAGGTGAGTACAATTAGGTGAGTACAAAGTTCCCTGTTGTGTTGATTTAGGGGTGACGACGATCGTGGGATCGGATGCGCCCACAAAGTTCCCTGTGACTTGTAAACAAAGATTCTGACGAGGAAACGAGCCTAAACCCAAGATTAGCCTATATCAATTTATTTATTTATTTATTTACAAGTACAATGAGTATGTAAGATTACATAATTTATTTATTAATTTATATACACACGAGTTCTTATATTCATGTACAGCCACTAGCACGCATTTTTTGTATTAACAAGCTTAGGAATACACTTCAATGTGCTGCTACCTTATTCTGTATGAAAGATTACACAGTGTAGTTCAAAAACTAGTTATAAGTTCATCTAATATTCCCATCTCACAGGATGGTTAGTCATACATGGAATCAGGGAAGAAAATATCTGTCTCAATATCTATACACTATATCTATAACAATTAGAGACCAATATCAAATCTACCCATTCTATCAAAAATATTTAAATAAAATAAATAAATGAATAAATGTTTACTTAGGTAAGGTACATACATACAAGAGATATTACAAAGAATGATTGATTTATAGATAGGGCTAGTACATGCAATGCCTAAAGCCACTATTACGCAAAGCGTTTCGGGCATGAAAAACTTAAATGACTAAAGCTTAATACTAATTGGTATAAAGAATAAATGTGTTGATAACAAATAAAAATAGAGATAAAAAAGAGGGGAACATTGCTGAAAAAGCAGCACAAATACAATTAGGTCGACAAACACCGTTGATTAAAAAAACAGACATGGGTTGACAATATAGGGGTAAGGTAGGTTACAGGGAATTTATTAGGTAGTGCTTCGTTTTTATCTTAAACTGGTTGAGAGAGGTACAGTCTTTAACATGGTTGGGAAGGTCATTCCACATTCTGGGTCCCTTGATTTGTAGAGCATTTCTCGTTTGATTAAGTCGTATTTTTGGAATATCTAAACTGTATTTATTTCTGGTGTGGTGCTCATGGGTTCTGTTACAATCTTCAATGAAGCTTTTGAGGTCAGGATTGGCATTACAGTTCAACGTTTTATATATGTATAATACACATGAAAGAATGTGCAGTGACTTATTAATATCTAACATATTCAGAGATTTGAGTATGGGTACCGAGTGATGTCTGGGGCCAGAGTTGGATATTGTCCTAATAGCAGCTTTGTGTTGAGTAATTAGAGGACGTAAATGATTTTAATATCTGATCTTAGAAAGAATGCCAACAGTTTTTAAAACTTTTTTTATATATTTGATATATTTTG
>WNGS01164762.1:33569-50439 GCA_020271785.1 Procambarus virginalis | reverse complement strand
TCGTGTATCATCTGATGGCCACGGGAGCATCGTGCGTCTGTCATCTGGGGGCGACAGGAGCATCGTGGGTCTATCGACTGAGGGCGACAGGAGCATCGTGGGTCTATCGACTAAGGGCGACAGAAGCATCGTGGGTCCATCATTTGAGAGCGACTGGAACATCGTGGGTCTATCGACTGAGGGCGACTGAAGTACCGTGGGTCCATTATCTGAGGGTGACACAATCATTTTAGGGTGACAGGAGCATTGTGGTTCTGTTATCTGAGGGCTACAGGAGCATCGTTGGTCAATCATCTTAGGGCAACAGGAGCATCGGGGGGTCTATCATCTGAGGGTGACAGGAGCATCGTGGGTTTATCAGCTGAGGGCAACAGGAGCATCGTTGGTCAATCATCTTAGGGCAACAGGAGCATCGGGGGGTATATCATCTGATGGCGACAGGAGCATCTTGGGTCAATCATCTTAGGGCAACAGGAGCATCGGGGGTCTATCATCTGAGGGTGACAGGAGCATCGTGGGTTTATCAGCTGAGGGCGACAGAAGCATCATGGTTCTATCATCTGAGGGCGACAGGAGCAGCATCGTGGGTCTTTTGATGGCGACAGTTGCATCGTGGGACTGTCAGCTGATAGCGACAGTAGCATCGTGGGTCTATTAGTTGATGGCGACAGGAGCATCGTGCGACAATCATCTGATGGCGACAGTAGCATCGTGGGTCTGTCATCTGAGGGCGACAGGAGCAGCATCGTGTGTCTTTTGATAGTGACAGTTGCATCGTGGGTCTGTCATCTGAGGGCGACAGGAGCAGCATCGTGTGTCTTTTGATAGCGACAGGAGCATCGTGGGTCTATTATCTTAAGGCGACAGGAGCATCGTGGGTCTATCATCTGAGGGTATCCGGAGTGTCGTGGGTCTATCATCTCAGGGCGGCAGAAACATCGTACGCCTGTCATCTGGGGGCGACAGGAGCATCGTGAGCCTATCAGCTGATTGCGACAGGAGCATCAGGGTCTGTAATCAGCTGATATCGACAGGACTAATGTGGGTCTATCATCTGAGGGCGACAGGAACATCGTGGTTCAATTATCTTAGAGCGAAAGGAGCTTTGTGGGTCTATCAGCTGATGGAGACAGTAGCATCGAGGGTCTATCATCTGATGGCGACATAAGCTTTGTGGGTCTATCATCTGACGGCGACAGGAGCATCGTGGGTCAATCATCTGATGGCAACAGAAGAATTGTGGGACTATCATCTGATGGCGACGGGAGCATCGTGGGTCTATCATCTGAGGGCGACAGGAGCATCATGCGTCTGTCATCTGGGGGCGACAGTAGCATCGTGGGTCTATCATCTGATGGCGACAAGAGCATCGTGGGTCTATCATCTGAGAGCGACAAGAGCATCGTGGGTCTATCATCTGAGAGCGACAAGAGCATCGTGGGTCTATCATCTGATGGCGACAAGAGCATCGTGGGTCTATCATCTGATGGCGACAAGAGCATTGTGGGTCTATCATCTGAGAGCGACAAGAGCATCGTGGGTCTATCATCTGAGAGCGACAAGAGCATTGTGGGTCAATCATCTGATGGCGACAAGAGCATCGTGGGTCTATCATCTGATGGCGACAAGAGCATCGTGGGTCTATCATCTGATGGCGACAAGAGCATCGTGGGTCTATCATCTGAGAGCGACAAGAGCATCGTGGGTCTATCATCTGATGGCGACAAGAGCATCGTGGGTCTATCATCTGATGGCGACAAGAGCATCGTGGGTCTATCATCTGATGGCGACAAGAGCATCGTGGGTCTATCATCTGATGGCGACAAGAGCATCGTGGGTCTATCATCTGAGAGCGACAAGAGCATCATGGGTCTATCATCTGATGGCGACAAGAGCATCGTGGGTCTATCATCTGATGGCGACAAGAGCATCGTGGATCTATCATCTGATGGCGACAAGAGCATCGTGGGTCTATCATCTGAGAGCGACAAGAGCATCGTGGGTCTATCATCTGAGAGCGACAAGAGCATCATGGGTCTATCATCTGATGGCGACAAGAGCATCGTGGTCTAATCATCTCAGAGCGACAAGAGCATCGTGGGTCTATCATCTGATGGCGACAAGAGCATCGTGGGTCTATCATCTGATGGCAACAAGAGCATCGTGGGTCTATCATCTGAGAGCGACAAGAGCATCGTGGGTCTATCATCTGAGAGCGACAAGAGCATCATGGGTCTATCATCTGATGGCGACAAGAGCATCGTGGGTCTATCATCGGAGAGCGACAAGAGCATCATGGGTCTATCATCTGAGAGCGACAAGAGCATCGTGGGTCTATCATCTGAGAGCGACAAGAGCATCGTGGGTCTATCATCTGATGGCGACAAGAGCATCGTGGGTCTATCATCTGATGGCGACAAGAGCATCGTGGGTCTATCATCTGAGAGCGACAAGAGCATCGTGGGTCTATCATCTGAGAGCGACAAGAGCATCGTGGGTCTAATCATCTGAGAGCGACAAGAGCATCGTGGTGCTATCATCTTAGGGCAACAGTGCATCATGGTTCTATCATCTAAGGGAGACATGAGCATCGTTGTTCTATCATCTGAGGGAGACAGAAGCATCGTGGTTCTATCATCTGAGGGAGACAGAAGCATCGTGGTTCTATCACCTGAGGGAGACAGAAGCATCGTGGTTCTCTCATCTGAGGGAGACAGAAGCATCGTGGTTCAATCATCTGTGGGCGACAGGACCATCGTGGTTCTATCATCTGCGGGCGACAGGAGCATCGTGGGTGTATCATCTCATGGCGACAGGAGCATCATGGGTCAATCATCTGATGGCGACAGGAGCATCGTGGGTCAATCATCTGATGGCGACAGGAGCATCGTGGTCTATCATCTGATGGCGACAGGAGCATCGTGGGTCTATCATCTGATGGCGACAGGAGCATCGTGGGTCTATCATCTGATGGCGACAGGAGCATCGAGGGTCTATCATCTTGTGACGACAGGAGCATCGTGGNTTCTCTTGGGTAATTAGCTCCAGGGAGCCATAGGGGCCCCCACAGAAAACCAGCGTTGAATGTAATGAAACGCCATTTCTGGTGTGCCCCGGAGGCTCCCTGGCTACCCTCCCTCCGTCCGGTCGGCGGATTTTTCGCGTTGGTTGAAGCCTAGTTTCCGAACTGACGCAGCCGGCGCGGCGGTGAGGTCCGGGCCCCCCCCCTCCCTCCCGGGGAGGGGAGGGCTGCGCGGACAACCGGCGCGGCAGTGTAAGTGATTGTTTGATTGTTTTCCTTGTGATTGTAGGGAGTTTTCTACCCCTCTGTTCGGTTTGTTGTAGTTTTCTACCATGTGGGTTTGTTTTGTTACGCCTACCTTTTGGGTGCCTAACCCCGGTCGATGGGCAGATAAGGAAAACCCCAACCATATGGGTGTTTTCCAGGGCCATTGCTCCCTGAAACCTCTCTGAAGGGGCCAGGTTCTGGCGCTGGTCCTGGTAGGTCTGAACTCCATAGCTAGTGTCCCGGTCTAACATAACATACATTAGCCCGATAAGCTCCAGGGAGCCTCCGGGCTCACCCAGAAAATGGCGTTTCATTACATTCAACGCTGGTTTTTTATAGCTCTTATTATCGTAATAATGTTGCTAAACTAAATAACATAACACAAAAATATATAATTTGATGTAAATCGAATATTTAAGAGAAATTTTGTTACTGGATCAGGCTAAACACCAACCAAACTGAAGGGTGTGCGTATAGACTTAGTCTGTGTTCGTACAGTATGCACCCAGTCGCCCTTAGCTTTGTCTGCGATTGACGTACAGTATTATCTGCTGGTGGAAGAATAATTGTGGAATTGACCATTTTTTTACTACAGCTCTTTGGGTATAAAACAAAATGTCTCAGGGGCTTACTAATAGTGCCTTATTAATGCCAAAAACGAAGCAATATTTTGCAAGAACTAGTAGCAGAAAATCAACCAGCATAAGAACAGCCGTACAACATGAGAACAGCCGTACCCAGCACGAGAACAGCTGTACCCAGCACGAGAACAGCCATACCCAGCACGAGAACAGCCGTACCCAGCAGAGCGAGAACAGCTGTACCAAGCACGAGAACAGCCGTAACCAGTAAGAGACAGCCGTACCAAGCACGAGAACAGCCGAACCCAGCACGAGAACAGCGTACCCAGCACGAGAACAGTTGTACCCAGCACTGGTACAACAGCCGTACCCAGCACAAGCACAGTTGTACCCAGCACTGGTACAACAGCAGCCAGCACCAGCTCAGAAGGCTGAACTCACAGCAGCAGCGAGCACCAGCAAAGCTGATGCAAACATCTAAAACATCGTGTGCGCATGAACAGTTAGAACAAGTGTTAATTTAAGTGTGTACTCAGTGTTAAAATTAAAGTTGCAGTAATAATTTTTGTGTACAATAGTTTTCATAAACTGCTGATTGTTGAGTACTACAATACAGAACTACTTTTAATCAACACAGAGTGCTGACGGCATAATGCACTGCAGTACGTATTTACTGTAGAGCATTCACAACTTCATGAAACTTCAAGATGGACATAACTTCCAACAATAAGGTAAATTTATGAATTACAGTATTTTTTAGTAGAGAAGTAATATATAGGAACAGTATGTAATATGATAATGCATTTTTATTGTGTACAAGAAACAAAAAAAGACACTGACACAAACGCCTCCTGAAGGTCACCTCTTGCAACGAATCCAACGCTCCAACGAACTGGGGTTGGTCCCATATAGTATGTTGAATCGAGGTGGTACTGTATAAAAATTAACACAAAACAAACTGGTATTTTAACTGAAGAAACATTAACATTAATGACAACAAAAACTAAACTTTATATACCAATCATTGGCATTATATAACTTTAAATATTTTATATGGTTTCTTTCAGTATTGGGGCAAGATGGCATCAGAACTGTGGCCAGAAGAGTGTGTATGAATTTTGGGTCCTGACACTGTGGAGCTGATGGAGTGGATCCAGTCCTACACACCTCCTGAGGCAGTATTGCAGGCTCCATGCAGTATTAGCAGGAGTGAAGTTATGCACAGGCCGACACATAACTAATCACCCACACTATGAAGACTCGTGGCTCAGACACCGCACACATCAGGTGAGGCCTGTTATTAGTATTGTTATAATTCAGCAGTAGGAGAAACGAACGTGCGTTCCACATGGCGTTTATTAAAACCACAAAAAGCAATGACGTCACCAGGTATAGGTTACATGACTTACTGTTTACAATGCTTATAAAACAAAAGGGCATCTGCTCAAAACATTATGCACTTAACTTATGTAGTACAGGTACTACTCCTAAAAAATACGTTAATCCTAACAAGCATTTAATACAGCCAGCAATTCAGGTGGTTTATTATGTGGCATCCCATGAAAGATGTATGCTGCAATCCAGTGAGGTGTTTTGACAGAACTGCCTTGTTTTTCGAGTTCTAGTTGTGGGGAGCATTTGTAGGCTATTTGGAAAGCCTGGCTCGGGTACACCTAAATGTAACTTTGTAAGTAAATTGTTGAGCAGGTGTGGCAAGAGTAGTGACAAGGAAATGTTTAGTCCTTCTCAACATAAAGTTTTCAATGAAGCTTTATACCAGGGGTGCTGCATCATAACCTAGTTGTAGCTACAAGTATTGCATAGGTAGTCTGCAGCATAAAATATGGTACAAGTTATGGGCATTAGAATACTATTCAACATTATATTGTAACCACATTTGCTGAAGCTGGGTTTATTTACAAAAAGATAAGTAAAAAAAAGTTAAATGTAATGAAACGCCTCTCTCTGTAGAGCCCTGGCAACTCCCTGAGAGGCCTCCCCACTACTGGGTCACATCAGTCACAAAAGTGCTGTTTGGCCTACCAGGTACTGGAGCCAGAACCTGGCTCAACTCACAGAGACACAAGGAATACGGGATTATTATAATCACCCTCACCAGGAAAGAAACCAGAAAGTCTGCGATGCAGTACCAACAACTGCAAGGTTTATAGAAAATGAATCATTGAAGCAGCCAATTGAATCCACTAATGATTGTCAGAATAATGTGGATCATTTGAAACTAGCTCAAACCCGTTAGTACCGATGGATGCCACCAGGCTGCCTGGAGCTCACAGCTAAAAGCCAGCTGCCAATCAGTTTGGAGCTGATGCATAAAGAACACCTTAAATGTAATACAAGGTACAAGACACAGTCAGATCTACTTATAATAGGAAAACAGCATGTAAAGAATCAGGGAATAATGATGGCCAATGATCTAACATTTAGAGAACAAATCCAAGCAAATTTAACATCAACTAGAAAAATGATAGGTTGATTATAAGAAGCTCAGGTTGTGAGTAGCCGCATCGAATAGCCTGGTTAGAGTTGATCTCAATATTCGTTGAACCCCTAACCTTATAGCCTTGTGCTGGTCTCAATATTTGTTGAACTGTCTGACTTTTGAAAAAATTGTACCTGTATGTACTGTAGTTAAATGCAAAAGTTAAATGCGATGCCTGAAACATTGCAGAATATAATGAACAATACTTGTAATCAAGGGTCATATAAAAAGTAATCATTGTTAAGAGTCCAAATCCTTATAGTAAGGAACTATATACATTGACCTAATATATGTAAAAGCAGTATTATCCAAAAACCACCTCTGTTATTTTTAATCTCCCACCCTGGACTTTTATCTCCCACCCCCACGCATATGTCTGCATGGACATGAAATATACAGAATGTGAGAGTCAGTCTCAGTTAGTGTTATGAACCCCAAGGCTGTAAGAGTGCCTGAATCAGTCAACCTGTGTTTGAAAAGAATGAAAACAATTAAAAGACTCATTTACAGCCACAAATCATGTAGCTCTGACATTCAAGAAGACATAAGTGCAAATGTTGGAAACCAGGAGGGCATTGTTGTAATTGCGGGAGCTGCAGCATGTGACAATGCACTCTTGTTGTGAGAGAGCTGGTGAGGAGGGGATGTGCTTCTGACCATCTAAGCCAAATATATGGCTTCAGACAGGCTCTGTGTCAAATCTATACCTTTGTGGTATTCAAGTAAGATAAGGCAATGTAATTAACTAAATAGGATCATTATTCTTTCAAATATAAACTAAGAGAGTCTCTGTTAGGAATGGGTTGCTTTCTTCCTGAAGCTACTGATTAGACCTCCATAAATGCAGAAATCAACTTGTAATCTCCTTCATGCATTGTCCAAGACGTTGCTTACATCACAAAATGGGCAACATATCTCAATTGCGTGTGCACCTGTTATATAGCATAACTATTCAGGAAGGTGCTGCGGTAAAGTGACAGGTGTGCTTGTTGGGGAAGTTAAAGTTCTAGAAGAAAATGTACATTAATGTTTTACTTAAAATAGTGGACATTTGACTTATAGATGAGCTGAATAATCACAGAACTGATCACTCCTGAAAAGCTGACTAGAAATGAGAACCTCAGTTCTCCCTAGACTCAACTTAGAAAACTATAACAGAGTTGAGTAAATACTGGGATCACAATAGTGTTCCTATATTCTCAATCAAGTAAAAGATATGGTAAACCACAATACAGTGGGGCCTCGATTTACAATGGTAATCTGTTCCCAGAGATGTATCGTAAGTCGAAATATCGTAAGTCGAAGCGATTTTTCCCGTAAGAAATATAGGAAATTGAATTAATCCGTTCCACGCCCCCAAAAATATTAACTTAAAAATACATTTTATCCTGAATACATTTTTTTTCTCTAACTACAATACAATACATATGTTTTTCTTACCTTTATGGAGGACTCTTCATGGCGTATGGAAGATGGTGAGGGGAGGGGGAGGAGGAGAGGTGTTACTGTTTGGAAGGAGAGTCCCCTTTCATTATAACTTCAGGCAGTGATGACTTCTGTGGGGAACACACACTCCTACGCTTTCCCTGTATACCACTAGGACCTGCTTGTGGTTCGCTGCTTGTTTGTCTCACTAAAAATTTGTCTAGCAACACAACAACACGGCAGTGAGGAGAGAGGCAGAAAGAAATTTTGAAAAAGGGATTGCAGACAAATGTAAAACAGAACCAGGTCTATTCTATAAATTCATAAACAACATATTGCAGGTAAAGGATAATATTCAGAGGTTAAAAATGGGAAATAGATTCACGGAAAATGAAAAGGAAATGTGTGAAACATTAAACGAAAAGTTCCAAAGTGTGTTTGTACAAAATGAAATCTTCAGGGAACCAGACACAATAAGAATTCCAGAGAACATAGAGCACATAGAGGTATCTAGAGACGAAGTGAAAAAAATGCTCAAGGAGCTAAATAAGAACAAAGCAGTTGGTCCAGATGGAGTTTCACCATGGGTTCTGAGAGAATATGCACCTGAGCTCAGCATTTCACTTCAACTGATTTTTCAGGCATCCCTGTTTACAGGAGTTGTAGCTGATGTCTGGAAAAAGGCTAACATAGTTCCAATCTATAAAAGTAGAAGCAGGGAAGACCCCCTTAATTATAGACCTGTATCATTGACAAGTGTAATAGTCAAAATATTGGAAAAAATAATTAAAACTAAATGGGTAGAACACCTGGAGAGAAATGATATAATATCAGACAGACAGTATGGTTTTCGATCTGGAAGATCCTGTGTATCGAATTTATTCAGTTTCTATGATCGAGCAACAGAGATATTACAGGAAAGAGATGGTTGGGTTGATTGCATCTATCTGGACCTAAAAAAGGCTTTCGACAGAGTTCCACATAAGAGGTTGTTCTGGAAACTGGAAAATATTGGAGGGGTGACAGGTAAACTTCAAACATGGATGAAAAATTTTCTGACTGATAGAAAAATGAGGGCAGTAATCAGAGGCAATGTATCGGACTGGAGAAATGTCACAAGTGGAGTACCACAGGGTTCAGTTCTTGCACCAGTGATGTTTATTGTCTACATAAATGATCTACCAGTTAGTATACAGAATTATATGAACATGTTTGCTGATGATGCTAAGATAATAGGAAGGATACGAAACTTAGATGATTGTTATGCCCTACAAGATGACCTGGACAAAATAAGTATATGGAGCACCACTTGGCAAATGGAATTTAATGTTAATAAATGCCATGTTATGGAATGTGGAATAGGAGAACATAGACCCCACACAACCTATATATTATGTGAGAAATCTTTAAAGAATTCTGATAAAGAAAGAGATCTAGGGGTGGTTCTAGATAGAAAACTATCACCTGAGGACCACATAAAGAATATTGTTCAAGGAGCCTATGCCACGCTTTCTAACTTCAGAATTGCTTTTAAATACATGGATGGCGATATACTAAAGAAATTGTTCACAACTTTTATTAGGCCAAAGCTAGAATATGCAGCGGTTGTGTGGTGCCCATATCTTAAGAAGCACATCAACAAACTGAAAAAGGTGCAAAGACATGCTACTAAGTGGCTCCCAGAACTGAAGGGCAAGAGCTACGAGGAGAGGTTAGAGGCATTAAATATACCAAAACTAGAAGACAGAAGAAAAAGAGGTGATATGATCACTACATACAAAATAGTAACAGGAATTGATAAAATCGATAGGGAAGAATTCCTGAAACCTCGAACTTTAACCCTTTATCTGCGCGGTCTATAACTATGACATCCCCCCAGTGCGCAAGAAATGAAACCTCGGGAAAAAATTATTTTTTCTTCTGAAAGTGTCAAAAACCCCTCCCTGTATATGGGTACAGTATAGCAACGGAAGTTCAAAATTGTACTTACTTTGGCTGCTATGGGGTCCGAAAGGTGGGGCGTGACGTCATCATTCCCCGAGGGCCAGAGCGGTATGCTCCTGGGGCCGGTGGGGAGCCCGGGCGGGGTGAGCGAGTTGCTGCGAATATATTTTTGTTCATTTTTTGCACACAGTTCCAAATACATTTTATTTGTTTTTACGTGCTAATCCTATGTATAATGAACACGTACACTACATTATGGCAGTAAAACATGCGTATTGTCTGAAGACACTGTGTTACGTGCATGACACTTGTGTACACATATGTTGCACATATTTACCATGTATCATGGTAATTTATGTATATATACAATCTATTTACAGACTATACACTGTCACACACTATATTCATTCACCATCAACACACTCAGAACACCGCGAGTGTGAGCAGCCACACCCAGCCAGCCCTCCCTCACTCCAACATCTTACTCGCCAACATTGCTCCTCCCACCATTCTGTTATTGTTCTTATTACACTAACTACACATGTTATATATACCTATCTACATGTTTTATTTACCAGAACTATGCAAGTAAGCTGGTATTGTGTCCAAACAGCACAGTAGCCACCATACACTGCATGACAAATCACACAGCAGACAGCAGACGACGCCACGATTACGACATCACCTCCCTCACCAAAATAGCTCCTCACAACATACTCCTGGTGCTGTTATTACACTATATGCACACTGTATATACACATGTACATATGTGTTGCCCATAGCGAACCACTAAGCTAGTATGGTGAGCAAAACAAGAGTTACTGCCACACAGTGAGGCTACCTCAATTCTCTCCCTCCCTCACCAAAATTCCTCCTTCCTACGCACAACGCTAACTATAACCACAATCCTGGTCACTAATACCTGTAAATGAATAATTGACCACAAGTTTATTTTGAAAAGGAACCTAAAAAGTAGTTTGAAGATACCTAGATGGACGAAATAATGCTGTGGTGCTGTGGCTAGCACTGTGAACATCGTGAACAGCATTGAATCACTGATATTTGAACATTGTACCCAGTCATTATCACACTCAGGCTCTTCTATAATACTATCATGGCTAAATAAATCAGATTATATATATATTTTGACATTATTAGGCAATGCTGTGGTCACACGCTGAACAGCAGTGCTGTGCGCTCATGCTGTGAGCGCCAGCCTTGGTTGCACACTCACTACTGAGGCTCTGACACCCGGCAATGTGGACCATGATTTTTTTTAAAGATGGCGTCTGTTTACAAGAGCCCTGAGGAAGCTGATGTGAACCCCATGTAGCCGCGGAAGTTTTGAATGGAAAGTGAAAAATAAAAACACCCGGAGGCGCGTTGCGCACCCAAAGCCTGGGCCTGCAGGCGCGTTGCGCAGTTAAAGGGTTAAGAACAAGAGGTCATAGATTTAAACTAACTAAACACAGATGCCGAAGAAATATAAGAAAATTCACTTTCGCAAACAGAGTGGTAGACGGTTGGAACAAGTTAGATGAGAAGGTGGTGGAGGCCAAGACCGTCAGTAGTTTCAAAGCGTTATATGACAAAGAGTGCTGGAAAGATGGGACACCACGAGCGTAGCTCTCATCCTGTGACTACACTTAGGTAATTACACTTAGGTAATTACACGTACTTATTTTTCCCTTCATTTTAACATTTGTCTGTAGTGATGCATCACAGTGTCATTGAAAAGGTTAAGGCAACGGCCTACTACAGCTTGCTCTGGGTGAGTTGTTTCAACAAAAGTTTGCATTTGTTCCCACAGTGTACACCACTTCCTAATTGTTGAGGAAGGGACATTCTGTACTGCCTCCCCCTTCCCTGAAGAAATTTGCTCAGTTGCCTCTATGGTCATCCTCACATGTGTTTTCATGTGTTGAACATTACCACTGACTTTCTTGGGACCCATGGCATGATATATAAGAATCAGTTTTATGTTCAAAAAGCAAAATATCACCAATAAAATGTAATTTCTTATAAGCGTGATCGTCACTAAGCAGGTGGCTCTAATAAACTGAGGCAGGTCGGCCCGTGCAACGCGCTCGGTCGACCCGAACGTGTATCAACGAATATTGTTAGTCGACGACACTATCGTAAGTCAAGTCACATTTTCCAATCAAATTTATATCATAACTCAAAATTATCGTAAGTCGGGGCAATTGTAAGTCGAGGTGCCACTGTACTGGATTAGCACCAGTACTGTAATAGTGACAATTATGACAGTGATTTTTAATAGTGAAGGCATAACATATAATGTGAATAAGAGTGCTGACTCCTGTCATCACTGTTAAGAATTACTCCTGTAATTCCAGTGACCATGCTGCTTTTTTTTCCAGATTTATCAAATATATGGCCGAGAAGCTCCTGATGTTGTATATAATGCGTTGAAGACTGCTGGAGCAACACACATTATCCTGGAGGACAGCATTTGCTTTGTTCCTCCTGACGACAAACACCCTCTCTGCAGACTTACAGATATTGTTGACCTTCACAATAGGCATGTAAGTTGCTTTTCAATGTTATTCATATGACTACCTTGAAAGTATATAAACACTGAAACCTTGGTACTCAAACTTAATTGGTTCCTGAAGGGGGGTCGAGTGTGGATCTGTTTGAGAACTAAACAATTTTCTGGGGGGAGCTCCGTCGGCTCCCCGGAGCTATCCAGGCTGACTGGATATGTATAACTTTCTGGCATCAGTCAACGCATGGAGTTCTTGCCTACCGGGGACCACGAGCCAGAACCTGGCCCCCCTCTAGAGAGGCACAAGGAGCAATGGCCTATAGAGACCCCCCTTATGATTGGGAGCATTCTATGTCTGCCATCGACCGGGATAGGCACCCAGAAAGGTAGGCGCCCCAAAACAAACCCCTTTTCTGGTAAACTATTGCGACCGAAGACCGAACAGGCTCCTAAACGAAAATTAGCAAACAAGCATGACGTCATCATGTCGCCGCGCCGCTGTCTGCGCACCCCCCCTCCCCGGAAGGGGGGAGCCCAAGACCCCACCATCGACGACCCAACCATTAGTTCTTAGGCTGAGGGGCCTTCCCAGAAGGGTCGTGCCAGGGCTCAGGGGTCTTTTCGTCGGGGTAGGCCTTTGGTGCCAGATTCGGGATTCGGCGGCGCCTTCGGTTCCGGCTGTTGCTGGTCGGCTTGGGGACCGTCCTGTTCGCCGCTTTGGTTCTCGCAAGGCGTGTCGGCCCTTTCGTGGTTCGTCCCATTGACAGGGCGATGGGGGGGCCCAGTTTGCTCACGCCTGGTCCCACGATTCATGGGCTTTTCGGGTCGTTTCGTGCGGCCTGTGGTGGCGTTGGGTGGCTCTTCCTCCCTCGGGGGGGGTTCGGGGCTGGCGGGGCAGGCCTCTTCTCCTGCGCTCTGTCGGGTCATCTCGGAGTTGGTTCGTTTGGGCGTGGTCGAAACGATGTCATCCCTCAGATGGGTTTCCCGCCTGTTTCCAGTCCTGAAACGGGACTGCGCGGACCTCCGGTTCATTCTAGACTTGTCCCGTCTGAACCCGTGGGTTTTGTGCCCCTCCTTTCGGATGACAACGCCGTCCCAAGTCCGACTTCTTTTGGAGGGGGGCATTTGGATGGTGTCCCTGGACCTCAAAGATGCGTATTGGCATGTCCCGGTTCATCCGGGGTTCAGGGACTGGCTTGGTTTTGTTGTGGGGCGTCAGGGTTACTGCTTTCGTTGTCTTCCCTTCAAGTTGAATCTGGCGCCTCACCTTTTCACACGCCTTACTCGGGTCGTGGTGACCCGCCTGTGTCTGCTAGGTGTTCGGGTGCCGGCCTATCTCGATGACTGGCGGGTTTGGGCTCCCAGCCAGTCCACGTGTCTGCTCGCCAGGGATTTGGTTCTTTCCCAGCTCGCTGGGTTCGGGTTCTTGGTGAACTGGAGGAAGTCCCATCTGGTTCCATCTCAGGTTCGGTCTTGGCTGGGTCTGGTTTGTGACACTCGCACTGCTTCCTTGTCTCTTCCTCCGGCAGCTCTCTTGCGCCTGCGGTCCCGCCTTCGCCCATTTCTGAGAGGTTCCCGGGGTCACAAGGTGGTTGCTCGAGAGTTTGTGCGGGAGCCTGAACTTTGCCATGATGGTCTACCCGCCGGGTCGGGTGTGGCTTCGTGGGCTGTTCTGGTTCCTTCAGGGCCGGCCTTTCCGCCTCTCTCGCGATCGTTGGGTTCGACCTCCGGGGGCTTTGCGTCGGTTGCTTCATCGCCGGCTTCCTGTTTGGGTTTTTCGGGGTTCGGTGCCTTGGCGCCTTCCCGAGCCCTCACTCGATGTGTACACGGACGCGTTGTCTCTTAGCTGGGATTTTTTGGCCAGTGCTCACCAGGGCGGCCAGGGGCGATGGGGTCCGTCCTTCCATCGGGCTCACAGCACGGTACGGGAGTTCACGGCAGTGTGGGTGTCGCTCCGGAGGATTCGAGTCGCTCGCAGATCGACGATCAGGCTCCATTCGGACTGCTCCTCGGTGGTTCATTGCCTGAACCGCGGGGGTTCGATGCGGTCCTTGGTTCTTTGGGGCTGGTCGCTTCGGGTGACTCGTCTGCTGAGTTCTTGGGGTTTGGCTCTCCTGGTGGTTCACGTCTGGGGGGTGTCCAACGGCCTGTCCCAGTTCCTTCCCCTTTCCACGGAATGGATGGTCGATGCCGACTCCTTCAGTTGGCTGTGCTGGATGTTCGGGACTCCGGACGTGGATCTCTTCGCGTTGGCATGGTCGAGGCATCTCCCGGTATATATGGCGCCTTTCCCCAACTGCGAAGCTGTCGGGGTCGACGCCTTCTAGCAGGACTGGGTGAGGTGGGGTTACCTGTACCTCTTTCCCCCGGTTCCGCTGGTTCCTCTGTTGCTCCAGGTTCTGACTCACTTGGAGACTTACCGAGGTCGGGTTGTCCTTCTGGCTCCTTGGTGACCGGCCCAGCCTTGGTTTCAGGCGCTGCTTGCTTGGTGTCCGAACCCGAGGGTCTTCCCGCGGCTCCACCTCTTTCAGCAGATCGGTCCAGCCCTGTACGAGGCTGGTTCAGTTTTCTCCTCGAGTCTTCACGTCTGGGGTTTTTGATTCGGGTTCACCATTCCTTGTATGGTGCTCAGGTGGCTTCATTGTTGGTCTCCCACCTGCGTGCTTCGTCTCAGCGGCAGTATGAGGTTTCCTGGTGGTCTTTTCGGTTTTTCCTATCACTGCGTCGGTGTTCTTCGGTTTCTGATAGGGTTGTTCTGTCCTTTCTCTCTTGGTTGTTTCAGGACCGTCATCTTATGCCGAATACTGTCGCTTCATATCGTGCAGCTTTGGCGGAGCCGCTTCAGCTTGCTTTCGGTGTTGATGTTATGTCCACCCCGTTTCGCAAGTTATCTCGTGCGTTGTTTCAACTCCGGCCTGCTCATGTGCCGCCTGAGCCGTCTTGGTCTTTGGACCAGGTGCTCTTGTTTCTCTCTTTGCCTCGGTTTGTTGTGGCCCCTTCCGTTCGGGATTGTTTTTCTAAGGCTCTTTTTCCTGTTGGCATTAGCCTCGGTGGGGTGGTGGGTTGGGGAGCTTCATGCTCTCCTCCGGCGTCGCGGTTTCTGCTCTTTCGGTCCTGGTGGTCGTTATGTTTTCTTGCAGTCGTCTCCCTCTTTTCTGGCGAAGAATGAGATGGCTGCGTTCCGGAGGGGGCCGTGGCTTGTTGATGCTTGGTTGGTCAGGCCAGAGGTGCATCATGTGTTGTGTCCGGTTGCGGCTCTCCGCCGTTATTTGTGCGCCACGGCTTCAGTTACCGGGGATGCGCTCTGGGTTGATCCGGTTTCCCCTTCTTCCCTGTTCCCGGGGATGGGTCTCTCAGGTTGTCCGCTGGGTTATTAAGTGTAACCAGCCTGCAGTTTTTTCCCTGGTCCACGACGTTCGTAAATTTGCTGCCTTGGCGCCTATCTTTGGCAACATGTCTTGGGTGGACATTCGGGCCTGGGGTTTTGGAGATTGAACAGGGTCCTGGCCGCTCGCTACCTGGTGAATGTTCCTGGGCCTAGTTGGGCCTGCGTTGCTTTGGGTTGGCAGTTGCAGCCAGTTGTCTCGACTTAGCGTTGAGGAGTGAGGACGGACTGCCGTCCGGGTAAGTCCCTGTTTTTCCTTATCTTTGGGTAGTTAGCTCCGGGGAGCCGACGGGCCTCCCCCAGAAAACCAGCGGTGAATGTAATGAAACGCCATTTTCTGGGTGAGTCTCGGAGGCTCCCGGCATCCCTCCCTCCCTCCGGTCGGCGGTGTTTTTGCATTTTTGACTTCCAGCCCAAGAACTAATGGTTGGGTCGCCGACGGTGGGATCTGTGGGTCCCCCCTTCCCCCTCCCGGGGAGGGGGGAGGTTGCGCAGACAGCGGCACGGCGACATGATGACGTCATGCTTGTTTGCTAATTTTTGTTTAGGGAGTTCTGTCCACCTGTTTCGGTCTTCGGTCGCAATAGTTTACCAGAAAAGGGGTTTGTTTTGGGGCGCCTACCTCTCTGGGTGCCTATCCCGGTCGATGGCAGACATAGAATGCTCCCAACCACAGGGGGGTTTTTTATAGGCCATTGCTCCTCGTGCCTCTCTGAGGGGTGCCAAGTTCTGGCTCGTGGTCCCCGGTAGCAAGAACTCTAGCACTTGACTGATGCCAGAAAGTTATGAATATCCATTCAGCCTGGATAGCTCCGGAGAGCCTCCGGGTCTCACCCAGAAAATGCGTTTCATTACATTCAACGCTGATTTTAAACCAGCCACGTGACGCACCGGCCCGATCTGTGAAAGAGCGGAGCCGCGGAAAAACCCTCGGGTTCGGACACCGAGCAACAGCACCGGAAACCAAGGCTGGGCGCCACCAAGGGGCACCAGAAGGACAACCTCCCCTGGTAAGTGCTCAAGCGAGTCAGGACCTGGAGAACAGCTGAACCGTGGGGAAAGAGGTACAGAAACCTCCACCTCGACCAGTCGCAGCTGCAAGGCGTCGAGCCCGACGGCCTCGCGAGTCGGGAGAAGGGCGCCCGCATACACCGGAAGACGCCTCACCATGCCGACGCGAAGAGGTCCACCTCGGGAGCCCCACGCTGGCAAGCCAGCAAAGGACTTGTGCGTCGAC
>WNGS01164762.1:0-33544 GCA_020271785.1 Procambarus virginalis | reverse complement strand
TTTATGAGATTTTCCTTTCTTCAATTGTTCAATATTTATTTTTTATTTGTCTTATAGCAACAGGTTCGTCGGTGTGTTTGGGCAGGTAGGCTGCTCCATGTTTCTTAAAAAAAAACGAAAATAATAAAAAGAAAATGAAGAATTTTGAAAACTTGAACAAATGTCAAAAAGGTTCGTTCGGTGGTGTACAGATAGGCTGTTTCTTAAATAAAAAAAACGAAATCTTCTCCTCGAGTCTTCGCGTATGGTATTTTTGACTTCGAGTTTATCGTCATCTCTATGGTGATCAGGTGGCCTCCTTGTTGGTGTCTCACCTGCGGCTTCATCTCGGCGGCAGTATGAAGTTTCCTGGCAATCCTTCTCTTTCTTTTTGCGTCTTCGTCGTGTTCGTTCCTTGTCTGTTCGGGTGGTCTTGTCCTTCCTCTCGTGGTTGTTTCAGGACCGTCATCTTATGCTAACATTGTCGCCTCCTATCGTGCGACGCTGGCGGAGCCGCTTCAGCTTGCTTTCGGTATCGATGTCACGTCTGCGCCGTTTCGCAAGCTGTCTCGTGCTTTGTTTCACCTCCGGCCTGCTTATGCGCCCTCCTGAGCCGTCCTGGTCTTTGAACAGGGTGCTCGCTTTCCTTTCGTCTCCTCGTTTCGTTGTGGCCCCTTCGGTCCAGGATTGTTTTTCCAAGGCTCTTTTCTTGTTGGCTTTGGCCTCTGGGGGTCGGGTCGGGGGCTTCATGCTCTCCTCCGGCGCAGGGGCTTCTGCTCTTTTGTCGTGGTGATAGTTTTTGTTCGCTTGCAGCCGTCTCCTTCTTTTCAGGCAAAGAATGACTGCGCGTTCCGGAGGGGTCCGTGGGTGGGTTGATGCTGGTTGGTCAGGCCGGGGGTGCATCATGTTTTGTGTCCGGTTGCGGCGCTTCGCCGTTATTTTGCACGCCACGGCTTCTGTGTCCGGGACGCGCTCTGGGTTGATCCGGTTTCCCTTTCTTCCCTGTTCCCGGGTGCGGGCCTCTCAGTCGTCCGCAGGGTTATTAAGTCCAGCCAGCCTGCGTCTATCCCCGTGCCCATGACGTTCGGAAGTTCGCGGCGCTTGCTGCCGTCTTTCTGAATATGTCTTGGTCTGATATTCGGGCCTCGGGGTTTTTTGCCGGTCGAACAGGGTCCTGGCTGCTCGTTACCTTGTCAATGTTCCTGGGCCCCGGCGGGCCTGTGTTGCTTTGGGTCGGCGTTGCAGCCAGTTGTCTCGGCTTCGAGTTGAGGATTGAGCGATGACCGCCTCCCGGGTAAGTCCCTCTTTTTTTTTCCGTGTTTGGGTAGTTAGCTCCGGGGAGCCGACGGAGCTCCCCCCAGAAAACCAGCGTTGAATGTAATGAAACGCCATTTTCTGGGTGAGTCCCGGAAGCTCCCCGGCATCCCTCCCTCCCTCCGGTCGGCGGTTTTTTCGCGTTTTTGACATCCAGCCTCAAGAACTGAGGTGTGGGTAGCCGGCGCGGAGGGTCTGGGGCTCCCCCTTCCCCCTCCCGGGGAGGGGAGCTGCGCAGACAGCGGCGCGGCAGCGTGTGACGTCACACTAGTTTGCTCGTTTTTCTTTGGGGAGTTCTATCCACTAGTTCGGCTTTTGGTAGCAATTTTAACCAGAATAGGGGTTTGTTTTGGGGCGCTTTCCTTTCTGGGTGCCTGTCCCTGTTGATGGCTGACATAGAATGCTTCCAACCACACGGGGGCTTCTATAGGCCATTGCTCCCCTTGCCTCTCTGAGGGGGCCCGGTTCTGGCCGTGGTTCCCGGTAGGCCTAAGAACTCCATACACATGACTGATGCCAAAGTCTGACATTAGCATATCAGCCTGGGATAGCTCCGGGGAGCCTCCGGGACTCACCCAGAAAATGGCGTCTCATTACATTCAACGCTGGTTTTTTTCTACCAAAACGTCAATGCTTTGCAACATCTCAGCAGTCACCCCTTTATATCCCAGCATCATTAGCATCTTTAAACAAGAACAACATAATTTATGTGCATCGTCGGAGGCGTCCGAGAATGTGCAAGAAGCAGCGCGACCCCACCATGTGGTGTTGACGTTACTCAAACGAGCATTCACCATACGGGACGATTTGACGCCGATCGGGCCATTCGTTACTCAAAATGTTCGCCTTTTGGGGCGATCGTTATGTGAGGTACCACTGTAATAGCATGAACATATATAATATGGCATTTGTAGGCGATGCTATGGTCACGAGCTGAACAGCGGTGCTGTGAGCTCATGCTGCGTGCGTCAGCCTTGGTGGCTCATTCAATACTGAAGCTCTCACATCAAGAATGTTGGCCTGGATTTTTTTCTAGGTGGCATTTGGCAACTATCGGTCGTAGCTGCACTATAGCTACCCCTATCCCAGGTGGGGCATTTAAATTATAGCGCTAGATACGAAATCATATACTGTATATATATGACATGCGCGGTTTAAGGTTTAAGGGTTAAATAAAAAAAAATACGAAAAATAAAAAAAACAGTTGAAACAATTTTGAAAACGGACAAATGCCATAAAGGTTCCTTCAGTGTTTGTCGGGTAGACTGCTTCATTATTGAGACATAAATGAAAAAAACAAAACAAACGGAACACATTTGAAACAAAGAAAGAGTGTCATAATGGAGCAGCCTACCCTACAAACACTGAACAAACCTTTATGGCATTTGTCCATTTTCCAAATTGTTTCAACTGTTTTCTTTATTATTTATTTTATTTAAGAAACATGGAGCAGCCTACCTGCCAAACACCGAACGAACCTTTTGCTATAAAACAAATAAAAAAAAATATTGAACAAATTTGAAGAAAGAAAAATGTTATAAAGGTTTGTTCAGTGTATGTAAGGTAGGCTGCTCCATTATTTAAAACATTGAATATAATATTATTGTTTTTTGGTGGTAGAACGGATTAATTTGATTTCCATTATTGTCACTGAGAAAATTTGTGTTGTACGACGTCTGTTTCACATGACGATCACCGCGCCAGAACAGATTAAATTTAATTATTCAAGGTTCTACTGTATAAGGTGTTTCTATAGGCCATTGCTCCTCACGCCTCTCTGAGGGGACCTGGTTCTGACTCGTGGTCCCTGGTAGGCTTAGAATTCCATCTACATTGACTGATGCCCAACGCTTTTACATCTGTATCAACCGGATAGCTCTGGGGAGCCTCTGGGTCTCACCCAGAAAATGTTGTTTCATTACATTCAATGCTGGCTTTTTTATTGGGCAGCTGAACATAACATGATGTTTAACAGTGGCAAATTCTAGGTACTTAGGTATGGACAAAATTAACGCCTTAAACAAAATACAGGGCACAAGACACAATCAGATCTACCCATAGTAGGAACGCAACATTTAAAGGATCTGGAAATATTGATGTTCAACAATCTTAACATTTGAGGGAGCATTACCAATAAATATAATGTCAGCTAGAAACATGATAGAATGGATTGTGAGAACATTCAAATCCAGGGATCCCATCACATTGCTTACACTATTCAAATCACTGGTGCTGTCCTGTCTTGAGTACTGCTCAATATTTACTTCCCACTTCAGAGTAGGTGAGATTGCTGAAACAGAGGGAATACAGAGAACATATACAGCACACACACACAAACAATAAAGGACCTAAATAATTGGGACCATCTCAGAGCTCTCAAAATGTACTCTCTGGAAAAGAAATGAGAAAGGTATCAAATAATATATATACATGGAAGATACTGGAGGGCCAGGTCCCAAATTTGCACAGTAAAATAACAACATACTGGAGCGAACGGTATAGAAGAAGAAGATAATGCTGAATAGAACCAGAGAGGAGTAGAGGTGCCATAGGCTCAATCAAACTGTGTGAAAACTTGACTCATGTAATTCATTTAAATTGATGCTATTTTTGATAGCTACGAAGGACCACCACTTTTTGTGAAAAAGTGGAAAACTAGGTAGAGCAAGTAGTTTGATAATAATTCCATGAACTAGTGTCCTATGGATGTTCTTAATTAATAATGCATTAAATATTAAAGGGACTGCATATTATGAGTCAAATTCGCTCGCCCAAAATGGGGGGTTACATGCCAAAAGATTAATATATCCCAAGCATGATTTCAGTGCTGGTTCTTCACTGAAGTAACTAAATATGAATGAAATTTTAATTGGATTATATAATAATAATTAGAGGCAAATGTACTTAGTGATACTACAGTAATATGGTGAAATATGTAACCAAATCAATGGGTTAGTAGTATTGATCTCATTAAGCGATCATTAAGGTAGCTAAGTTATTATGTCTACTTCAAAAGAGGTTAACAGCTTAGCTGTAAATTGAGAGTTGTGAAAGCGGTTGCCACACTCCACTGACGACGTGTTGTGTCGGGGACAATGTTGCACGTGAAGGTGGGGTAGCCTAGCTCCTCGGTTGACGTGGACTCAGGCGCTGCAAGGCATTACAATGTAGAAATCTACGTAAATACAGATACATCTAATAGTACGGAATTCTTCCTTATGTAATTTAAACGATATCTGACACTGTAGAATTCTTCTACAGACGTTAATGAAATATATTCCCACAGTACATAAATTACGGAATACGGCTAGAGAGCAAACGTACTGGATTTTTGTTGTAAATAAATGGCCTAACGACAACCAGTCTAAGTGTTAAATGTGTACACAATAAACAAGTAGAAAATAATAGTTGCCGGGCCAAGTGTCCGTTGGTCGCGGGAATGACTCCAATCCTCCGTCCTGAACTGCCGTTGCTAAGACGTCAACTACGGGCTGGTGCGATAATTAGTTCTAGAACACTGCCGTTATATGCCGAAAGAATGTGGCACCGCTCTCGTGGCTGTAGGAGCGAATAAAATGACACTAAGCAAGTTCCTTGCAATGGCGCTTCTCTCTTGCACGCTGCTAACATGCTGCTAATACGCTGCAAAGTATTCTCAAGCATAAAGTATTTTATTTACTTATAATTAATTTGGGAAGTAAGGAATAGTGACAGGTACTAGTGTCACGAATAAATGTATTAAGATGCAATATATTTTGCATAATGCAAGTTAGCTTATTAAGACTGCGCAAAATAAAGAAAGGAATATTATATTGAACTGTTTTACATTGCAATGTTTTCCACTGAAGTTGTTAATTCACCTAAATAAGCGAGTTCAGTAAGCAATAATATGCTATATAAATAAAACAGCTAAATAAACGATTCTCCTTAGCAAAGGAAAGTAATTAACTGGACTCTGTTTAGATTCAACTAAATGTGGAGGTATTTCATGTTTCAACTTGCTGTTACCTCTGGCGTCATGGAGACTGTAGGAAGGGTTTGGTAAAATACTGCGTCACAGTAGAAACATTAATTGGATTAATTCTACGAATTAGTAAATTAGTAATTACTATGGTTAATACAATGATGTATTATAATACAAAAATGAAGTATAAGTGTTGGATAATTAACAACAAGAACAAAAGTGGACTACTTTAACAGAAAATTTGTTTCTTGCAAGAAGTGCTGGATCAACCAAGTTGTAATAGGTATGTGGGCCTGCGGGCCACTCCAAGCAGCAACCTGGTGAACCAGTTATCACACATTAAGCCTGGCCCCAGGCAGGGTTCGAGCTGTAGAACTCTTAGAATCCTCTGCAGGTAAACTTCAGATTGTCTGTAAAGCTTTTCTGACTTTCTGGAAGCTTTTTCCAGTGGGGTGGCAGATTGTCACTTATTCCCTGTGCCTCTTTGATGCGGCCACTTCTGTGTCTGGTCTTGGTAGGCCAGCAGAACTTCAGCAACTGTTGTGACCATTTAGAATGGAACAATGTTAGCAAGATAACTTCAGGGAGTCACTCCAGAAAGTGACATTTCAGTCACTGACAAATGTCAAATGACAAATGCCTCCAGAAAGAGGTATTTCATTACATTCATCACCGGGTTTTCAATGGCGTTTTTATCTCTGCCTCTGTGGTGGTTGGTTAAGGTTCCTCCTTTTGTCTTCTCTCCTTGTGTCCCCTGCTGTGCTATCATCTGTGTTGCCACTGCTCATGTCAAATACCCAGGAAGCACCTGAACTACCGATGTTTATGCCAGATACCCAGCACCACATCCTTCACCTATGCTGGACAGCTGGGCTTTGTGCCATTCCACTCCGCTCTTCCATCTAGACAATACTGAGGATGACTTTGACTTTAAGATTAGCAAAACACAGGCCGGCTTTTGGGGAGGAAAGGGGGGTGGATACCTTGCCTCATACCTCAGGAAACATACCTTATGCCACTGCAACTATTCTCCAGTAGTCGTAGTGTACTCTACGTGTACTTACTTAGTTGTGCTTACAGGGGTTGAGCTCTGGCTCTTTGGTCCTGCCTCTCAACTGTCAATCAACTGGTGTACAGATTCCTGAGCCTACTGGGCTCTATCATATCTACATTTGAAACTGTGTGTATGGAGTCTGCCTCCACTACATCATTACTAAATACATTTCATTTGTTAACTACTCTGACACTGAAAAAATTCTTTCTAATGTCTCTCTAGCTCATCTAGGTACTAAGTTTCCACTTGTGTCACCTTGTTCGTGTTCCACCTGTGCTTAAGAGTTTGTCTTTGTCCACCCTGTCCATTCCCCTGAGAATTTTGTAGGTGGTTATCATGTCTCCCCTTACTCTTCTGTTTTCCAGGGATATGAGGTTCAGCTCCCTTAGCTTTTCTTTGTAACTCATACTTCTTAGCTCCAGGACTAGTCTGGAGGCATACTCTGAATCTTCTCTAGCTTTGTCTTGTGTTTAATTAGGTATGGACTCCAGGCTGGAGCTGCATATTCCAGGATTGGTCTTACATAAGTGGTTATCTTGAGGTTATCTTGAGATGATTTCATTGCTTTTAGTGTTCCCGCAGCCCGGTCCTCGACCAGGCCTCCACCCCCAGGAAGCAGCCTGTGACAGCTGAGTAACACCCAGGTACCTGTTTTACTGCTAGGTAACAGGGGCATAGGGTGAAAGAAACTCTGCCCATTGTTTCTCGCCAGCGCCTGGGATCGAACCCAGGACCACAGGATCACAAGTCCAGCGTGCTGTCCGCTCGGCCGATCGGCTCCATTTGGTATTTGAAGTGGTATACAAGGTCCTGAACAATTCCTTACACAAGTTTCTAAAGGCAATTCTTATGTTGGCCAGTCTAGCATATGCCGCTGATGATATTCTTTTGATGTGTGCCTCTGGGGACAGGTTCGGTGTGATATCAACCCCCAGATCTTTCTCTGTATTTGACTCATGCAGGATATCACCTCCCAGATGGTACCTTGTGTTCAGCCTTCTGCTCCCTTTGCCTAATTTCATTACTTTTCAATTTCCCGAGTTGAACTTTAGTTGTCATTTTCTAGACCATTCCGCCAGTTTGTCCAGGTCGTCCTATAGTCTCTGTCTATCTTCACCTGTTTTGATTCTTCTCATAATTTTTGCATCATCAGCAAGCATTGAGAGGAATGAGTCTATACCCTCTGGAAGGGTATAGACATATATATATATTAGAAACAGGATGAGTCCAAGTACAGAACCCTGTCGAACCCTACCGGTGACATCTCTCTATTTTGATGTTTCCCCTCACAGTTACTCGCTGTTTCCTGTTTCTTAGATACTCCCTTATTCACTGGAGCAATGTGTGAATGGAGACTGTGATAAGCATATGATTACTACTGGATCACATGCTTATTGCATGTGACCCAAAAGTGGCTATGGTCACTTGCAATAAGCACGAGTCCTACAGGCATCAAATCAGGGATCAGTTCACAATATGTACTAAATTCTTCAAAGATTCTTGCTATGGCCTTATAAAAAGCAGATCAGACCCAACAGAGAGGAGTACAATTTAAACACTACTAACAAATATGACTTTTTCTGGGGGGAGCCCCGTCGGCTCCCCGGAGCTGAATGGAAATGTATAACTTTCTGGCATCAGTCAAAGTGCTAGGAGTTCTTGCCTACCAGGGACCATGAGCCAGAACCTGGCCCCATCAGAGAGGCACAAGGAGCAATGGCCTATAGAAACACCCTTGTGGTTGGGAGCATTCTATCTCTGCCATCGACTGGAATTGGCACCCAGAAAGGTAGGCGCCCCAAAACAAACCCCTATTCTGGTAAAAATATTGCTACCGAAAGCCGAACGAGTGGACAGAACTCCCCAAACAAATTATCTAACTAGCATGACGTCATCACGTCACTGCGCCACCGTCTGTGCAACCCCCCCCCTCCCCGGGAGGGGAAAGGGGGAGCGCCAGACCCTCCACGCCGGGCGATCCAACTGGCATTTCTTGGCTGATGGAATTACTGGCCGGTCGAGTGCCTCTGGCTCTGGTTTTGTTTCAGTTCTGTGCCTTGTGGTGTGGACTGTCTCTACCGGTGGGGTGTGAGCCAGGAGTAAGATTCCACGGTACTCGGGCTGCATGCGCCTAGGGTTATCTTCCCTAGGTGCCCTGTAAGTACTGCCCTTGCGGCTTGGGGCCACCTTCCACAAGTCACCTTGGGTTCTACCTCCGCTGTGTCCTTTACTGCTCGGTACTGGGTGGCCCTTGGAGTCGGCTGGGCTTTTGTTGCCCTAGTTTGTCTCTGGGTAGGTGGTAGTTTTCGTCACTGGTAGGGGCACGGGGTACTGCACAGCTAGTTTTCACCATAACAGCGGCCGGCTCTGTTCCGCTTGGGTACGTTGTCCTCTTGCAGGGTTTTTCTTTTGTTTTTGCCTGGTGGGGGGTCTGCCTTTATGGTCCCCCATTCCTGTTCTAGGTAATTTCTTTAGATTCCTTCTGTTGGTGGTAATCCCCGCTTGGCCCCCGTGAGTGGACACGTCCCAGAGGTTCAGCTTTAGCAGTTTGTTGGTAGAATTGGGCGCCGGTTCGCGGTACCCTGCCTGGGCTTCCCTTAGCGTGTACCAACGGCTAATTGCCCTGGGAAAGCCCACAGGGGCTCCGTGGTCCTATAGGTGTGTCCCCGGAGTCCCTCAAGTGTCCTGCGAGTTTGACGGTTGATCTGTCCTCTTGTCTCAGGGTGACACTCACCAGTTGTGCCTCCGCCATGCTGCCTGTTGGGTCCTTGTTTCTTGTGACCCAGAGTTGTACGACGGGTGTTGTCGGTACATGCTCTTTCACCCAGGCCACTGGTCATGATACTCGGGTGCAGGGGGCTGCAGCGTTGCTTGCTGGTTGTAGGTTGCTGCGACGCTCTTGGTTGTTTGCGGCCCCGGATGCCACAAACAAGATTGAACCAGTGAAGACCCAATCTTGGCAATCACCAAGATTGAACCAGTGAAGAGCAGAGGTGCCATAGGCACAATCAGAGAGCACTGTATAAACATCAGAGGTCCGCGGTTGTTCAACGTCCTCCCAGCGACAATAAGAAATATTGCCGGAACAACCGTGGACATCTTCAAGAGAAAACTGGACCATTTTCTAAGAGAAGTTCCAGATCAGCCAGGCTGTGGTGGGTATGTGGCCCTGCGGGCCGCTCCAAGCAACAGCCTGGTGGACCAAACTCTCCCAAGTCGAGCCTAGCCTCGGGCCGGGCTTGGGGAGTAGAAGAACTCCCAGAACCCCATCAAGCCATCACCCCAGATATCATGCCCCAAGGCTGCCCTGTTTTGGTGGTTGGGGTCCGGACTTGGGGGTGGGGGTTGCTTCGGCTCTGGCTCCTTCTGCTCCTTGTCCTTCCCCTTCTGTTCTACACACTTCCTCCCTTGCTTCCTGCTCTGAACCGTAGGCGGGTTTCGGGGTTGGGGCGGGGTCTGGTTGGGTTGAGACTCGGGTGGTCTCGGAGGTTTTTCCTCTTCCAGGGTGGCGGCGGAGGCATTCGAGTCGGTTCCTCCAGCCGTGCTGTATAGGTCTGACCAGTGGGCTCCCTTCCTTAGTGTTTGCACAGCTGCCCCGGCTTTTCCTTGTTAAGCTGGAGCTTTGGGGTGCGGCTCGGCCCCGGGTCATGCCGTCGAGATTCCCGGGGTTAGGGAGGGGTTGCCTGGGGGGGCCTCGGCCCCGTTTGCCCCTCTTGGGTCTTTGTACCTTTGGTGAGGGGCTGGCAGTTCCTCAGTGGGGTTGTTCCTTCCCTCTCTGTGTTCCTGTTGTTTTCGGGTATACCCCTCCCTGGGTTCGGGTTCGTCGGTCCCGTCGTTTCTGGGGGTGTGTTTCGCTCTCTTTTCCTTACCCTTTTCACTCTTACGTCACGATATTGTTCTGGAAAAAAACAAACATTCAAATGTTTATTCAGGTAAGGTTCATACAAGGTGTGAAACACACATTGATGGCTTTATATATTGACCTAGTACATACAATGCCTAAACTACTTCGTATCGTTGTCCCTGAGTGTCCCTTGATCAAGGGTGCTTGTCGTGGTTCTCGTTGGTTCGTGAGTCTCTTCGTACCTTCCAATATTATTCGAACGTCTGTTGATTTTCGGTGTGGTTTCCCTCTGGTCTTTTGTCGGCCTCGTTGGTTGCCTTCCGTCATCTGTTTTCTTTTGCTTCGTTTTTGCCTTGTTTTGTTTTCATGTCGTTCTTCCATTTTCTGCGTTCTTCGTCTTCGTTACGCACGCCTTCCTGGTGTTTGTACGATGTGTGTTTATGATGTGTCTGTACATTGTGTGTGTGTACGATATGTGTGTCCGCCTGGTGTACGAGCCATGCCTCCTGGTGGACGGGTGGTGCGTTCGTACCTCGTGTGCTGGGGCCGCGGTGTGCGTTTTGTTTATGGGCGGTATGCTCGTGTGTTCGCGTCATTTCTCGTAGTTTTTCTACAGCTTCTTGCTCGTTTTCTCCCTCTGGTCGTAGCCCTCTGGATGCTGAGGGTGTTCTGGATTTATATCTGGGGGTGTCACTTCGTTCTTCCTCTGCTTCCGGGTGTGGGATGGCTCAGCGTGGCGCCGCCGCCTCTCCCTCTGTACTGCTCCGTCTTCTGCGGGGCGCGCGCCTCTGGACGTATTTCTCCTTCGACTTCCAAAGTTTATTCAGGTAACGGTACATACCATGCCTTCTGCCTCGAGTATGCTTGGCTTTCGGGCACACCATTAGCACTGCTGATATGTTACTTGGCTCGCCTGTGTTGTGGCACAGTCGTGTGTCTGCTCTGCAGGTGAGGTTGTCATGTCTGGCACCTCTGTCTGTCAGGTGCTGGTGGGGTGCTTGCCTAGTTGTGCTTTCGGGGATTGAGCTCTGGCTCTTGGGCCCCGCCTCTACTGTCAGTTGACGGTTGTGCAGTTTCCTGAGCCTCCTGGGCTCTCTTCTCTACGTTTGCTCCTGTGGATGGAGTCTGCCTTCACCACATAGCTTCTTAGTGCTTTCCACTTCCTTTCCCCTCTGACATTGATCAGGTTATTTTTTGTGTCTGTGGCTCCTTTGGGTACTCGGCTTCCTCTTGTGTCCCCTTGTGCGTACGACCATACGGACATAAGACCAGAGGAACTGCAGAGGGCCTATTGGACCATACGAGGCAGCTCCTATTTCTTCCCACCCATTCCCACTCATATACATGTCCAACCCGCGTTTGCACAAATGGTGGGGCCCCACCACCACGTTACGCGGTTATTGGTTCTGCAAATCACCGAACCTGTTACCGTGCTGGTCATTCCTCAGGTCTTTCCTGATTCTACACTTATCCCTTTTATGCCCATTGTTTCATGTCCAAAATGTGCTGCGAGGGTGGCGTGTGCCTCTGTCCCAGTTATATTGTTTCGTGAAGATTGGTGACAATAAACACAACCACTAAGAGGCTACATATGTTTTGTTGCGTATACAGTGGTCTGCGGGTGATACTTTGGCGGGTAATGGTGCGAGTTCAGAGCACTGAGAGTCGGTACGGTATCTCGCAAGTGTCTGTTCTAGACCACACTTGCAGGTAGACTAGTTATTATTCGCTACTCTGCTGCTTCTATGCTCGGGCAACGCCTCGTCGTTCACCAAAGGTTGGCAGGAATATTAACTGGAAGTTAGGAACGGTTTGAGTTCCATAATTGGTCCTCCGTAGAGCTTTGCTTCTCTCGTTAGGCTAATGCGTTTGGAGCGAGTATCTTATTGGGATAATCTACTCATTCCACCACCCTTGTTCACTGCTCCGTTGCGTCGATGGCTCCTAAAAGGGGTGTTTGGTGTGGTGTGTTGTTTGGTCACTTTGCGTGGGTCTTCAGTGACTTTTTTGTCCCTGTCTTTTGCTCTCGTTGTCCTGTGGGGCTCTGCCCCGCATTTCGGTGCTTTTGGTTTCGTTGTCGATACCTGGGTCTTTTCCCTCTCGGGACACTCATTCCTTGCTTATCTTCGGTGCCTGACTGCACCCTGCTGTTCATGAGGTCCATCGGGTATGTACGCCCTCCTCTACACATTTTGTGGTTGGTCGTGTGCCTTACTTCCCGGCCGCTCCTTGGGCTGTATTCGGGGTTTTTCTTACCTATTTCCGTTTTTCCTCCTCCCATGCTCCACCTATTTGTGTATCTGGGTCAGTTTTTCTTGACTATCCTGTTGTTTGGTGCTCAGGTGGGCCTCTGTCCATGTTCAGTTCCCTGCTTTTGGACTTCTCCGGTGTTCCGTTTTGGTACCGAGTTCCTGCGAATTTTCTGTGTGACTTCCTGCAGGCTTCAGTGTTGCGCTGTCTGTGAGGGGTTATGGACTTTCGGTCTGCCGCTCCTGCCTTCCTGGTTCCTTTTCTTGGAACCGGGTTTGCTGGGTTCCGGTCCTGGCTCTGGTTTTTCTTTGTTCCTTTTCCGGAATGGGTGTGTTTGCTTTCCTGTGGTTCACGTCCTGGGTAGTTCTCCTCTTGGATACCTCTGGGACACGTGCGTCTTTTTTTCCCTGCTAGAGCTGGTTATCTTGCTCCTTTGGGTTGCGGGGTCGCAGTTTTTCTATTCGCGTTTTGCGCTTTCATTCGTGGTGCTAGTTCTCGTCGTTTGTGTCGGCACTGGTGGGTTCCTTATTGGTCTCCCACCTGCGTGTTTCGTCTTGGGGGCGGTGTGTGGTTTTCCTGGCGGTCCTTCCGGTTTTCCTATCACTGCGAAGGGTCCTTCAGTCTTTGATAGGGTTGGCTTGTCTTCCCTTCAGGGTTGTTCCGGGACCGTTGTCTGGGCTCGTGTCCTGTCACCTCGTGTTGGGTGGTGCTGGCGGAGCCGCTCCTGCTTGTGTTCGGTGTTGCGGTTCCTTCTGCTCC
Source organism: Procambarus virginalis (assembly GCA_020271785.1). Classification (NCBI taxonomy): domain Eukaryota; kingdom Metazoa; phylum Arthropoda; class Malacostraca; order Decapoda; family Cambaridae; genus Procambarus; species Procambarus virginalis. The sequence goes on along the minus strand of WNGS01164762.1, from coordinate 20,380 downwards.
GTTCCACTTGCTGTTCTGAGCATTGTTCCCCTCTGGCCTGCTCTTGAGTTCTGGTGCCATCCTGGTAGTTGGCCTGGGTGGTCTATTTTCTTCTCGTTTTGGTCTTTATTTTGTCTGTGGTCTTGATTTTTAGGTTAGGGCGCGTGGCATCCGCCTCCCGGTTCCTTCCCTGTTTTCCTTATCTGTGGTGAGGTAGCTCCGGGGAGTCGACGGGGCTTCCCCCAGAAAACCAGCGTTGAATGTAATGAAACGCCATATTCTGGGTGAGTCCCGAAGGCTCCCCGGCATCCCTCCCTCCCTCCGGTCGGCGGCGTTTTTCGCCTATTTTGACATCCAGTCTAAGAACTGCCAGTTGGATCGCCGGTGTGGAGGCTCTGGGGCTCCCCCTTCCCCCATCCCGGGGAGGGGGGGGGGTTGCGCAGACGGTGGCGCAGCGATGTGATAGCGTCATGCTAGTTAGATAATTTTGTTTGGGGAGTTCTGTCCACTCGTTCAGCTTTCAGTAGCAATATTTTTACCAGAATAGGGGTTTGTTTTGGGGCGCCTACCTTTCTGGGTGCCTATCCTGGTCGATGGCAGGCATAGAATGCTCCCAACCACAATTCGGACAATTTGGGACTCGCGATGATGGTCTACCCGCCGGGTCGGGTTTGGCTTCGTCGGCTGTTCTGGTTCCTTAGGGGTCGTTCCTTCCGCCTCTCTTGCGATCGCTGCGTTCGAACCCCTGGACCTTGCTCGCCGGGCTTCCCTCTTCGAGTTTTTCGGGGTTCAGTGCCTTGGCGCCTACCGAGCCCTCACTCAATGTGTAACACGGATGCCTTCGTCTCTCGGCTGAGCTTTGTGACCAGTGCTCACCAGGCCGGCCAGGGGCGCTGGGCTGTCCTTCCGTCGAGCTCACACACAGTGCGAGAGTTCGCGGCAGTGTGATTTGCTCTTCGGAGGATTCAGGTCTCCGTGAATGGACGATTCAGCTCCATTCGAACTGCTCTCCGGTGGTTCATTGCTTGAACCGTGGGGATTCGATGCGGTCCTTGCCTCTTTGGGGTGGTGGCTTCGGGTGACTCGTCTGCTGAGTTCTCTGGTTTGGCTCTCCTGGCGGTTCACGTGCGGGGAGTGTCCAACTTCTTGGTCGACGGCCTGTCTCGCTTCGTTTCCCTCTCCACGGAGTGGACGGTCGACGACCCTTCCTTCTGTTGGCTTTGCCAGACGTTCGGGCTTCCGAGGATGGACTTCTTCGCGTCGGCAATGGTCGAGGCACCTGCCTGTGTATGCGTTGTTCTTCCCCAATCACGAGGCCGTCAGGGTTGATGTCTTTCGCTAGACTGGTGGAGGTTCCTGTACCTCTTTCCCCTGGTTCAGCTGTTGCTCCAGGACCTGACTAGCTTACAGACTTACCAGGGAAGAGTTGTCCTTCTGGCCCCTTGGTGGCGGGCCCAGCTTTGGTTTTCAGGCGCTGCTTGCTCGGTGTCCGAACCGGAGGGTTTTCCCCCGCGGCTCCACCTCTTTCAGTAGATCGGTCCAGTGCGTCACGTGGCTGGTTCGATCTTCTCCTCGAATCTTCGCATATGGTTTTTTTTGACTCGAGTCTATCATCATCTCTATAGTGGTTAGGTGGCTTCCTTGTTGGTGTCCCATCTGCGGACTTCTCGGCGGCAGTATGAAGTTTCCTGGCGGTCCTTCTTTTTCTTTTTGCGTCTTCATCGTGTTGGTTCGCTGTTGGATAGGGTGGTTTTGTCCTTTCTCTCTTGGTTGTTTCAGGACTGTCATCTTATGCCTAACACTGTCGCCTCATATCATGCGGCGCTGGCGGAGCCGCTTCAGCTTGCCTTCGGTATCGATGTTACGTCTGCGCCGTTTCACAAGCTGTCTCGTGCTTTGTTTCACCTCCGCCTGCTCATGTGCCATCTGAGCCATCCTGGGCTCGCTTACCTATCATCTCCTCATTTCGTCGTGGCCCCTTCGGTCCAGAATTGTTTCTCCAAGGCTCTTTTCCTGTTGGTATTGGCCTCTGGGGGTCGGGTTGGGGAGCTTCATGTTCTCCTCCAGCACAGGGGTTTCTGCTCTTTCCGTCGTGGCGCTTGTTTTGTTCGCCAGCAGTCGTCTCGTTCTTTTCTGGCGAAGAAGGAGACTGCTGCATTCCGGAGGGGTCCATGAGTGGTTGATGCTTGTTTGGTACAGCCGGGGGTGCATCATGCTTTGTGTCCGGTTGCGGCGCTTCGCTGTTATTTGCGCGCCACGGCTTCTGTGTCCGGGGACGCACTTTGGGTTGATCCGGGTTTCCCTTCTTCCCTGTTCGCAGGTTCGGGTCTCTCAGGTCGTCCGCAGGGTTATCAAATGCAGCCAGCCTGCGGTCTATCCCCGTGCTCATGACGTCCGTAAGTTCGTGGCTCTTGCTGCTATCTTTGGGAACATGTATTGGTCTGATATTCGGGCATGGGGTTTTTGGCGGTGGAACAGGGTCCTGGCTGCTCGTTACTTTGTGAATGTCCCTGGGCCCCGTCGGGCCTGTGTTGCTGTGGGTCGACGGTTTCAGCCAGTTGTCTCGACTTTGAGTTGAGGAGTGAGCGACGACCGCCTCCCGGGTTAGTCCCTCTTTTTTCCGTCTGTGGGTAGTTAGCTTCGGGGAGCCGACAGGGCTTCCCCCAGAAAACCAGCATTGAATGTAATGAAACGCTATTTTCTGGGTGAGTCCCGGAGGCTCCCCGGCATCCCTCCCTCCCTCCAGTCGGTGTTTTTTTTCGTGTTTTTGACATCCAGCCTCAAGAACTGAGGTGTGGGTAGCCGGCGTGAAGCTTCCCTTCCCTCTCCAGGGAGGGGCGAGCTGGGCAGACAGTGGCGTGGCGACGTGTGACGTCATACTAGTTTGCTCATTATCTGTGGGGGAGTTCTATCCACTAGTTCGGCTTTTGGTAGCAATTTGAACCATAATAGGGGTTTGTTTTGGGGCGCTTACCTTTCTGGGTGCCTGATCCGGTCGATGGCAGACATAGAATTCTTCCAACCACACGGGGGTTTCTGTAGGCCATTGCTCCCCTTCCCTCTCTGAGGGGGCCCGGTTCTGGCCGTGGTCCCCGGTAGGCCTAAGAACTCCATACACATGACTGATGCCAAAGTCTGGCATTAGCATATCAGCCTGGGATAGCTCCGGGGAGCCTCCAGGACTCACCCAGAAAATGGCGTTTCATTACATTCAACGCTGGTTTTTACCACTGCAATGTATCGTAATATATATTGCTTACTATCGCATGGGTATTAACACACTATGTGTTATAATGCCCATCTCTCTGATAACTAAGGTTACTAGAGCTTGTGCATATATAGTACAACATTTGTTGCATACTGATATGTAGCTCTGCTAAACACAAGTAGCCAAAATTGCCAATACAAAATGAGCAACTAGTAAGGGTCTGTTATACTTGTCTGGACAGTCATGATCTTGGCCACTCCTCCTTATGAATGACTATGTTATGAACTCATCATTCAAATAATTTGTTGTACTCTACTGTTATAAAAGAATAAAGATTACATGTCATTTAAATTGTATTATTAGTTACATAATGTTAATTATAAATAATTACAATATAAACTGCAGTACAGTAATTAATTTAGGAATATAGTTGAATTGTGAATGAGATTACAGAGTGATGGCTTAACAAACAATTAAGTTGAATTTGCAATGAGCTTTCAAGTTGCTGTAAAAACTGCATGGTGAAGTAATGAAATTCATGTGTTCACTAATATTTAACATTTTCCTTAATTTACAGATACCTGAAAGTGGAGGACATGGTATGTCAGGCTTACATAAGCCTCTACACGGAAGATTTTGTGACATGATACGCCACAAATTGACAGAGTACAATAGATTTTTCTCATTAGTCATGAGTAATAAAACTTTCAGGGTCTACAGAGTTGCTACCACTTAGATGTAATTTACTAAACAATTCTTGTCCGGTAGTACAGTCGGGGTTTGTTCTCAACTCTCAATCGGGAAGTCTGGGTTCGAGTCCCAGGCAGACAGAAATATTGGGCATGTTTCCCTATTATCTAATGCTCCTCTTCACCTAGCAGTAAATAGGTACTCAGGAGTTAGTCAGCTTGTTGTGTGATTGCATCCTTGGAAGATCAGTAATTTGACCCTTGGGGGCACCTCGATAAATAACATGTATATGTACACGGGCAGTCTGGCCCTTGACACGATGAATTATAAATGATAATTACTTAGTTTGTTCGAGTTTACATAAACCCTTAACCTGCGCAACCCTTTTTTCTAAGTTGTCTTCTTGCTGCACACAAAAGAAAAAAATTTTTAAACAATTTCCCCATTTTATATTGTGAAACATTTATTTCTGATGTTGGAAAACTTTTAAAAAATCTAATAATTTTAATGTGTCCATTGTGACGTCAAGAAATTTTGAAAATGTAAAATTTCAAGAATTATTTTTCAATTAAACTATTTGTAATAGATTTCTCCTTATCACAAATATCTTCCTGGTCCATAAAAAGTCTTGAAATGTTGCATGGTCGCTGTTTATGAATGGTTTTTACACAGGCATGAATGGTTATAGCAAAGGTGTCAGGCAACAGGAGCATTGTGGGTCTATCATTTGAGGGGGGCAGGAGCATCGTGGGTCTACAGTATCACCTGAGGGAGACAGGAGCATCGTGGGTCTATCATCTGAGGGAGACAGGAGCATCAGGGGTCTATCATCTGAGGGAGACAGAAGCATCAGCGGTCATCCATCTGAGGGCGACAGGAGCTTCATGGGTCTACCTTCAAAAGGTGACAGGAGCATCAGGGGTCTATTAGCTCAGGGAGACAGGAGCATATGGGATGTATCAGCTGAAGGAGACAGGAGCATCGGAGGTCTATCATCTTATGGCGACAGGAGCATCATGGGTCTATCAGCTGATGGCGACAGGAGCATCGGGGGTCTATCATCTNGGCTCACACAGAAAATGGCGCTTCATTACATTCAACGCTGGTTTTTTGGTTGTTCCTGAGGCAAGTCCATTTGTTTTTGGCTTTTGATTTTCCCTAGTAGCGGGACAAAATTTTGCTGGCAGGACGCACTGCGGATTACACAACCTTACTAAGCATGCTGAGGTCAGCTTTCTGAGCCTCCAGTGAGCTGGGTTTGCCTAATATATTACTCGTTCCATGGTCCATACGACTCTGTTCCCTTGTAAGGGCACGAGCTTGTGAGCCGTACCCTAGAGTACAAAATACAAAAACCCGTCCATTACTTTCTCATATGCATATGAGTCAATATGCATTAATAAACACTTCAAACACAAGAATGACCACATGGGACGGGCACCATATTATTGCATTGGCGGGACTCCAGAAACAATCAAAGTGCGTCTATTTCATTACACAGGAAAAGGAATAACACACTAACAAGGACAGATCTCTCACTCACCTGATTAACGATTATAGTTCCAGTCACTCAGATATAAACAGAGGTCAATAATCTCACACAGTGAGGTGTGTACCTCACTAGCACACAACACAACCTGAGTGTGTATTCTCTCGCCCCTCTCTCGTGGAGTCCAGGGATGCTCCTCTCACGAAAACACGCTGGAAAACTTTACACACAGAATCATACTCATTTACTAATACTGTACAGAGGTACCTCGGTTTAAGAGTTTAATCCGTTCCTGGAGACAGCTCGTAACCCGAAGCTAATTTCCCCCATAAGAAATAATGGGAAATGAATTAATCCATTCCTGACTACCCAAAAACCTCACTTCAAACTAAATTTTATACCTAATTCATTTAAATCTACACTACAAAACTATGTTCAAGTTATTACCTACCATTGCTGATGACTGCTCTTGGCGTATGGAAGATGGTGAGGAGGGGGGGGGAAGGAGAGGTGTTACTGTTTGGAAGGAGAGTCTCCTTCCATTATCACGTCAGGCAGTGAGGACTTCTCTGGTGTGCACTCTCTGGCACGTTTTTCCTGCATACCACTAGGACCTGCTTGTGGCTCACTGCTTGCATGTCTTACTAACAATCTGTCTAAAGACACTTGTTTTTCCCTACATTTTAACACTGTCTGTAGTAAGACATCACATTGTCTTTTAAAGGTCAATGCAATGGCCTGCTACAGTTTTATCTGGTGAGTTTTTTCAACAAAACTTTGCAGTTCTTCCCATACTTCACACATTTTCTTAATGAAGAAGGGACATCCTCTACTGCCTCTACTCACAACTATTTTCTTCGGTGGAACCTTACCACTGGCTTTCTTGGGACCCATGGCGAGACATATAATATCAACTTTTATGCTCAAATGGCCAATAATCCGTCAAAAAACTGTAAATCCTCGTGAAGAATTCAGGCAGGATAGTCACTGAGGCAGGCACTGGTAAACTGAGCAGCAATCGCCGTGCCACCACGTGTTCGGTTGCCTGTACGCATATCAACAAACTTTTATCCTGAGGCAACCCTCGTATCCCGATACAAAGTTTCCGAGCAAATCCTGCTCGTAACCCGAAAAACTCGTAACCAGGGGCGCTCGTAAGCCAAGGTACCACTGTACATACTATCAAACACAAATGAAATATAAAAATTAACACAAAACAAACTGGTATTTTAACTGAGAAACATTTACATTAACCTTTAAACTGCGCAACGCGCCTGCAGGCTCACGTCTGGTTTGCGCAACGCGCCTCCTGGTATTTGTATTTTTCACGTTCAATTCAAAACTCCCGCGGCTACACGGGTTCACATCAGCTTCCTCAGGGCTCTTGTAAACAGACGCCATCTTTAAAAAAAATCGTGGTCCACATTCCCGGGTGTGGGAGCCTCAGTAGTGAGTGAGCAACCAAGGCTGGCGCTCGCAGCATGAGCGCACAGCACTGCTGTTCAGCGTGTGACCACAGCATCGCCTAATAATGTCAAAATAATATATATATATATAACTTGTATTATTTAGCCATGATAGTATTATAGAAGAGCCTGAGTGTGATAATGACTGGGTACAATGTTCAAATATCAGTGATTCAATGCTGTTCACGATGTTAACAGCGCTTGCCACAGCACCACAGCATTATTTCGTCTATCTAGGAATCTTCAAATGATTTCTTAGGTTCCTTTTCAAAATAAACGTATGGTCAATTATTCATTTACAGGATTAGTGACCAGGATTGTGGTTATAATTAGCGTTGTGCGTAGTATTGTGGAAGGAGGAATTTTGGTGAGGGAGGGAGGGCGAGAATGAGGTAGCCTCATTGTGTGTGTGGCTGCCACTCTTGTTTTGCTCACCATACTAGCTTAGTGGTTCGCTATGGGCAAAACATGTGTACATGGGTATATATAGTGTGTATATAGTGTAAGAACAGCAACAGGAGAATGTGAGAGGAGCTATTTTGGTGAGGGATGTGACGTAATCGTAGCGTCGTCTGCTGTGTGATTTTTCATGCAGTGTATGGTGGCCACTGTACTGTTTGGACACAATACTGGCTTACTTGCATAGTTCTGGTAAATAAAACATGTAGATAGGTATATAGAACATGTGTAATAAAACTATAACAGTATGGTGGGAGGAGCAATGTTGGCGAGTAAGATGTTGGAGTGAGGGAGACTGGCTGGGTGTGGCTGCTCTCACTCGAGGTGTTCTGAATGTGTTCATGGCCAAATGCTCCTATTGGCCCATACGAGGCAGCTCATATTGGCCCATACGCGGCAGCTCATATTGGCCCATACGAGGCAGCTGCTATTGGCATATACGAGGCAGCTGCTATTGGCCCATATGAGGCAGCTCCTATTGGCCCATACGAGGCAGCTCCTATTGGCGAAGCAGCTGCTACGCGATGTTCTGAATGTGTTAATGGTAAATGTATATGGTGTGTGACAGTGTATAGTGTGTACATGTGTTGTAAATATACATAAATGAACATGAAACATTGGTGTGAATAACTGTATGATGGGAGGGGGCAAAGTTGGCGAATACAATGTTGGAGAAGTGAGGGAGGGCTGGCTGGGTGTGGCAGCTCTCACTCGCGGTGTTCTGAATGTGTTGATGGTGAATGTATATAGTGTGTGACAGTGTATAGTGTGTAAATAGATTGTATATATACATAAATTAGCATGATACATAGTAAACATGTGCAGCATATGTGTACACAAGTGTCATGCACGTAACACAGTGTCTTCGGACAGTACGGATGTTTTACTGCCATAATATAGTGTACGTGTTCACAATACATAGGATTAGCACGTAAAAACAAATAAATATATTTGGAACTGTGCGAAAAAAATGAACGAAAATATATTCGCGGCAACTCGTGCGCCTTTCCCCGAGCACCCCACCCGCCCCGGGAGCTTACGGCACGGGAGCACGGGGAATGATGACGTCACGCCCCAACTTACGGACCCCATAGCAGCCAAAGTAAGTACAATTTCGACCTTTTTTTTACATACCCATACTGAGGGAAGGTTTTTGACACTTTAACCCTTAAATGGCGCATAGCTATATACCGTTTGACACCCGCAGGCGCATAAAAAAAAAAAAAAAAAATTTTTTTCTTCCTAACCTGTTAATTTGTGTTCACTGATCACGGTAAAAAGAATAAAAAAATCGTAAGTTGAATATATTGGCTGCTATAGGGCAGGGAAGTCTGGCACAAAACAGGCGCTCACTCAGCATGCGTCCCAGGCGGTCTGTTGATCGCCAGCTGTCAGGCCGGAGTTGCCACAAAGAGATAATTGCTTTCAATGTCTCTGATTGATTTTTCGTAGTTTTTTTGCTGTAATATTATTCAATAGTGTGTAGTGTGATATATTTATATAATGAAATGAGTGAATCATCGCTGTACTCAAAAATATGGTGTGCTTATTGTTGATTCAATTATGTTCATCAAACAGTGAACAAATACTTTGTCGGTTGTTACACTATATACACAGGTTATATATAAGTATCTGCATGTTTTGTTCACCATAACAAACCACTAAGTTGCTATTATGAGTCAAAAAGTAACGAGGAGTGACCGCCGTGTACCAGCCAGCCACTCACGCCCTCCCTCAAGTCATCTGACTCACCCACATTCTCCTCCCACAATACTGTTTTTGCTTTTATTCACTATATACAGACGCTATATATAAGTATCTACATTTGTGTTCACCATAACAAACCACTAAGTTGGTATGCTGAGTGGCAGTGGCAGCCCGCCACTGGCTGCCACTCCCTCCTTCCCTCACCTCACCTCATCTGACTTGCCACCAATCTCCACCCACCATACTGTTTCTGCTTTTATATACAGACGTTATATATAAGTATTTACATGTTTTGTTCACCATAACTGTACATCTAAGCTTGTATGGTGAGTAAAGGCACAAAGACGTAGGACCTCACAGTCAGCTGATGGCTGCCGCCCTCAAGGCCAGACGCACTAATATTTCTCCTCCAACAATACTGCTTGTGGTGTTATTACGCTATATACACACATTAAATATAAATATCTACCGGTTTTATTCACCATACTTGTACAAGTAAACTGGTATGTTGCCCAAAGACCATCGTGGTCACCAGTAAACAACACGATAATTCCTGCAGACGACGCTCCTCTCTCACCAAAATGGCGGCTCCCAACCTCCTACTCTTGCTGTTTATACCCTCTATACACACGTTATATATAAGTATCTACATTTGTGTTCACCATAGCGAACCACTAAGCTGGTATGGTGAGTGCAGTCAATAAAAGGTGGCCACACGCAGTCAGATAACAACGCCACCACCCTCCCTCCCACAGCATTACTCCTCCCTCCATGGAGCACAGCGCTAAATATCATCACAATCCTCTTATTATCAGACCCATGGTCAGTTTTATCACAGTCAGGGGTCTTCTGTAATAATATTATCGCTACATAATAGCATGAACAAGTATATATTGGCATTTTTAGGCGATGCTGTGGTCACAAGCTGAACAGCAGTGCTGTGAGCTCATGCTGCGTGCGTCAGGCTTGGTAGCTTACTCGATACTGAGGCCCCTAACACCCGGGAGTTTGGCCCACGATTTTTTTTTAAAATGGCGTCTGTTTACAAGAGCCCTGATGAAGGTAATTTCCTAAGTGATTACCTAAGTGTAGTTACAGGATGAGAGCTACACTCGTGGTGTCCCGTCTTCCCAGCACTCTTTGTCATATAACGCTTTGAAACTACTGACGGTCTTGGCCTCCACCACCTTCTCCCCTAACTTGTTCCAACCGTCTACCACTCTGTTTGCGAAAGTGAATTTTCTTATATTTCTTAAGAAAATTCACTGAATTGTGGTGAATTCACGGGTGTGGTGAACCCTGTGTATCCGCGGGCCGTTTAAATCTTGCGTAGTACTCCAACGCATCATATGATGCGATGCGCAATTTACTGCAAGTCGGTCAAAGCATCATATGATGCGATGCGCAATTGAGGGTTAAAAAGAAAAAAGAATTTTTTCCAGAGAATTTATTTCCTGCGCACCACGGGGGTGTCATATTTGGAAACAACGCAGTTAAGGGTTAATGACAACAAGAACTAAACTTTACATACAATCATTGGCATTTATATAACTTAAAATTTTATATGGTATTCTTTCAGTATTGGGGCAAGATGGCATCAGAACTGTGGCCAGAAGAGGTGTATGAATTTTGGGATCCTGACACTGTGGAGCTGATGGAGTGGATCCAGTCTTACACACCTCCTGAGGCAGTATTTGCAGGCTCCATGCAGTTATTAGCAGGAGTGAAGTTATGCACAGGCCGACACATAACTAATCACCCACACTATGAAGACTCGTGGCTCAGACACCGCACACATCAGGTGAGGCCTGCTATTAGTATTGTTATAATTCAGCAGTAGCAGAACGAACGTGCGTTCAACATGGCGTTTATTGCAACCACACAAAAACAATGACGTCACCAGGTATAGGTTACATGACTTACAGTTTACAATGCTTATATAAAACAAAAGGGCATCTGCTCAAAACATTATGCACTTAACCTATGTAGTACAGGTACTACTAAAAAATACCTTAATCCTAACAAGCATTTAATACAGCCAGCAATTCAAGTGGTTTATCATGTGGAATCCCATGAAAGATGTATGCTGCAATCCAGTGAGGTGTTTTGACAGAACTGCCTTGATTTTCGAGTTCTAGTTGTGGGGAGCATTTGTAGGCTATTTGGAAAGCCTGGCTCGGGTACACCTAAATGTAACTTTGTAAGTAAATTGTTGAGCAGGTGTGGCAAGAGTAGTGACAAGGAAATGTTTAGTCCTTCTCAACATAAAGTTTTCAATGAAGCTTTATACCAGGGGTGCTGCATCATAACCTAGTTGTAGCTGCAAGTATTGCATAGGTAGTCTGCAGCAGAAAATATGGTACAAGTTATGGGCATTAGAATACTATTCAACATTATATTGTAACCACATTTGCTGAAGCTGGGTTTATTTACAAAAAGATAAGTAAAAAAAAAGGTAAATGTAATGAAATGCCTCTCTCTGTAGAGCCCTGGCAACTCCCTGAGAGGCCTCCCCACTACTGGGTCACATCAGTCACAAAAGTGCTGTTTGGCCTACCAGGTACTGGAGCCAGAACCTGGCTCAACTCACAGAGACACAAGGAATACGGGATTATTATAATCACCCTCACCAGGAAAGAAACCAGAAAGTCTGCGATGCAGTACCAACAACTGCAAGGTTTATAGAAAATGAATCATTGAAGCAGCCAATTGAATCCACTAATGATTGTCAGAATAATGTGGATCATTTGAAACTAGCTCAACCCGTTAGTACCGATGATGCCACCAGGCTGCCTGGAGCTCACAGCTAAAAGCCAGCTGCCAATCAGTTTGGAGCTGATGCATAAAGAACACCTTAAATGTAATACAAGGTACAAGACACAGTCAGATCTACTTATAATAGGAAAACAGCATGTAAAGAATCAGGGAATAATGTGGCCAATGATCTAACATTTAGAGAACAAATCCAAGCAAATTTAACATCAACTAGAAAAATGATAGGTTGGCTTATAAGAAGCTCAGTTGTGAGTAGCCGCATCGAATAGCCTGGTTAGAGTTGATCTCAATATTCGTTGAACCCCTAACCTTATAGCCTTGTGCTGGTCTCATATTTTTTGAACTGTCTGACTTTTGAAAAAATTGTACCTGTATGTACTGTAGTTAAAATGCAAAAGTTAAATGCGATGCCTGANCCTTGCCTCTCTGAGGGGGCCCGGTTTGGCCGTGGTCCCCGGTAGGCCTAAGAACTCCATACACATGACTGATGCCAAAGTCTGACATTAGCATATCAGCCTGGGATAGCTCCGGGGAGCCTCCGGGACTCACCCAGAAAATGGCGTTTCATTACATTCAACGCTGGTTTTTTTGCCACACTTCCCTACCCTACTGCGGCTAAAATATGCTACCTACGATTTTTTTGTTATTTTTCCGTGATCAGGGAACAAAAATAAACAATTCAATAAGACGAAAGAATTTTTTGATTTTTTTTTTTGTTGCGCCTGTGGGTGTGAATTCCATTTGGGCCCCTAGTGTTTGAGGGTTAACATAAGCTTACCCCTTCCATTTATCTTTCTTTCTCTATCCTTTCTTTCTCTCTTCTCCCCTTTTTCTGTTCATTATCTTCTCCTACGCTCCCTTGCTATCCTCTGCTTATTCCTATTACCTTTCCTTCGGTGGTTATAATGGGAGATGCCTCGTATGGGCCAATAGGCCTTCTGCAGTTCTCATTATTGCTACTATTCTTTACACCTTACTTTCCTCCTCACCTCTCTCTTGCCTATTTATTTCCCGTTCTCTACCTCCTCATCACAAGCGACTTGAGAATGGTCCAGGACGGACCGAAACATCTTCGTCCCTTCAACTTCTAGTGTGTGGTCTGGTCAAGGTAGGCATAACAAAACAAACCCCACATGGTAAAAAAATAAAACAAAAAAAAACGAACAGAGAGGTAGAAACCCCCTACAATCCAAAGGAAACAAGCAACCAACACACTTTACTGCCGCGCCGATCGTCCACGCAGCCCTCCCCGCCCCGAGAGGGGGAGGGGGGGGAGCCCCGGACCTACCACGCCGGCTGCCTAGCATCAGTTCGTAAGCTAATGTTAACCGGGATAGACGCTTCTCTGCCCTCAGTTTCCTAGGTGGTGTTTGCCTTGTGTGGCGTTCACTGCCGTGTGTTGTGTTGTGCGGTGGCCAGGAGTACCTCATCAGTGCCGGGGCTGCATGCGCTTAGGGGCTTCCTTCCCTAAGCGCCCTGTGAGTACTGTCCCTGCATGACAGAGTTATCTTCCCTGGGGCGTTCGGGAACCATTCCTGTAGAGGTTCTTGCTGCTCGGCATTTGCCTCACCCTTGGGGCCAGCTGGGGCTTGGGGCCCTGGGTAGGGATTGGTATTGTGCTGATTAGGGCGTCAAGGTGTTGCACGACTTGCCACATAAGCGGCGACCCGTTCCTGTTGCCTCTGGAGACGGTGTACTTTTGCGGGGTTTTTCTTTTGTTTTTATTTTTAATTGCCTGGTGGGGGTCTGCCCAGTGTGGCTATAGTTCCACTGGTAGTGTTTGGTAGCCCTCTGCTAGGCCCCCGTGATTGTACACGTCGCAGGAGTTTTCAGTGCTATCCTCTACCCTCTTGTTATGTTTGGGTTTCTTAACCGGTTAGCAACACCTTGCCCGGGCTTCCCGTAGCAGTCAGCCTATGGGCCCTGGAAACCCCTGTCGGGGCTCAGTGGACCATTGAATGTGTCTTCCGGGTTCCAACCCGTCTTGTACGGGATTGTTGGTTGCTGTGCCCTTGTCTCCGGGTGACAGTCGCCACTTTTACCTCAGTCATGTTGCCTGTTGGGTCACTGGCACCTTGACCCGGAGTCTTGCAAGAGATAGTCTCTGCTTGTTCTCCAGTACTCTCCTGATGTTATTACTGTTCAGAATACAGGCGGCGTCCGTGTTGCACGCTAGGTTAGGTTGCTGCAACACGCTAGGTTGCTTTCCCATCCGGATGGCCCTGGGCCACCCCATTTTGGTTAGGTGCTGTTCTCCCATTTCCTCCCTGTTCCCGGCTCTGGACCGTCTGTGGGTTTCGGGGTCGGGGCAGGGTTTAGTTGGGGCCAAGACTCGGGTGGGTTCGGGAGCTGCCCCGTTCGGGTTGGGGACGGAGGTTTTCGAGCCTGTTCCTCCTTCCAAGGCTTCTGGGTCTTACCAGCGGCCCTTTCTTGCTGCCTTTCCCATGGACTCTTCCTTTTCTTTAGGAGCGGAGGGCTTGGAGGACGGCTCTGCCCCTGGGCCTCTGTTGCTGGTTCCCGGGCTGTGGGGGATGCCTGCTAGCAGCTCTGGGGCGGTTTGCCCCTGTCTGGGTTTTCTGCTTTTGGGCGGAGTTTTTCGCCCATCCAGTCTGCTTGCTTCCCACTTTTGCTGGCGTGTTTTCGTATCTTTTGCGTCAGTCACAGCCTTCTGTTCTGGCGGCCATTTTCTTCTGCCAGTTTCCTGGCATGGCCACCAGGGAGGCGTTGCGGTTTGTTTACATGCGCCTGGGTGTGCGAGGGAGCGTCTTGGGTGAGTTTTTCACCTTTTTTTCAGGGGTTTTATTCTCCTGTTGTCGTTTCTTTGCTCTTCTGGTGTCTTCTGCCCGTTTCCTGTTCGTCTGGGAACGTTTGAGTGTTGATTTTACATCGGGTTTTCCATTTTGTCTGTTTTGGGTCTGGGCCCTTGGGTTTGGGCTAAGTGTCCCTGGCTGTTATGCTTGCAAGTTTGAGGGTTGCTCGGTCCTCTTGTCTCGGGGTGACCCTCATTGTTTTTGCCTTCCACACTGCCTGTTGGGTCGGGGATACTTTCGACCCTGAGTCCTATGAGTGTTACTGCTTGCTTGTGACTCAATTTACCCAATCCTCTGATGATTCTATTCGGGTACAGGTGGCACGTGCGTTGCAATCTAGGTTTCGTCTGTTGCAACGCACTCGGTTGGTTTCTCACCCAGATGCCCCGGGGCTGCCCCGCTTTGCATTTCGAGACCCGGACTTGGGGGTGGGGGTCGCTTCAATCCTGGTTCAGTCCGCACCTCATCGTCGTTCCCCCTTCTGTTGTTTGTTCTTGTCCCCCCCATCTCCCTGTTTCCAGCCCCGAAGTGCCTGAGGGTTTCGGAGTCGGAGCAGGTGTTACTTGATCTCGAGAGACTAGAAGCTTCGGGGGATGTCCCTTCGGGGGAGGGGGGGGGCAGCAGAGGCACTCGAGTCTTGTCTCCCGGCCGAAGCTTCTGGGTCTGACCAGTGGGCCCCTTTTCTTCCGGCTTCTACGGCTGCTCCGTCCTTGTCTTGTAAGATCGGTGATTGAGGAGAGGACCCGGCCCCAGGTCCTGCTGTGAAGGACCTCGTGGCTGGGGAGGGGCTGACTTGGGGGGCTTGGGCCCCGATGGACCCCGCCTGGGTGTTTTTACCCTTTGAGCGAGGCTTGTTGTTACAAGGTGTGGGGTTTTCTTTTCCCCCTCTGGGTATGAGTTGGATTTGGTGTTGGCCCCTCCCTGGGTTCAGTTCCGTGTTCCCCGGGTGCGTCGGTTCCGTCTTTCCAGAGGTTTTCGGCTTATCGCATCCAACCTGGTGTGGTGCAGGCGGCCGTTGCAGCGTACCTCCTGTGTGACCCGGATTATACCTCGGAAATGGATCCATCCAAGTTCAGGTTTGGGACTTCGTTCCCTTTCTGGCTCCGTTACGAGGTTCCGGAGTCTTCCTGGCTAGCGGACTGCCCCTTGATTGTTTTGGATTCCTGGCATTCCTTCTGTCGTTCCCGCACGTTGGAGTGGCGGGAAGCTTCCACGGTGATTCAGGTTTTCCTGGAGAGCGATCTTGAGTACCTGAACGAGTGCTTGTTTGCCCCTGCTCTTTCCCGCAATGTGGGCGTTGTTAGCTCCATGTGCAGGTTCCCACCCTTTAGGCGGCGCTCGTGGGGGAGGACTTGCGTGCACGGGGCCTTTTGGCTTCGGCCTTGCGGTTCTTTTCCCTCCTGGAGCTGTCCTCGGATTGGTGCGTGGAAGATGTGAGGACGCTTGGGTCCGTCCCGGGGTCTGGCGCCTTGTGTTCGGCAGCGCGTTCGTCGCCTGCCTTGTTGAAGCTTTTCACACCGATTTTACGGGATGCGGTTTCCCTGTTTTATGCTTCCCATCTCGCGTGTCGGCAGGTGGTGCTGGGTTGCTCTGTGGAATCTGCTTGGGCTCTGACTCTTAGGCTGTCGTCGCCTTTTTGTCCTCTTCTGTTTGAGGAATCGGCCGTGGCGCAGTTTATCCAGGCTGCGTCGTCGGCTTGTCGTCCGATGTCGGACTTGCTGGTTTTCCGGGGGTCCCGGGGTGGGTCATCCCGGAAGGGTCATGCCAGGGCTCGGGGTTCCTCTCGTCGTGGTAGACCATTGGTGTCAGGTTCGGGTTCGGCACCTGCTTCGGACCCGCCCTCGTCTGGTTGGCGCGGTGTTCGCTCTGTACGTGGGTTCTGGATCTCGTAAGGGGCGCCGGCCCTTTTGCGGTTTGCCCCATTGATGGGGCGATGGGGGGGAGGATTGCGTTGTTCGCCCACGCCTGGTCCCATGATTTGTGTGTGTTTCGGGTCGTGTCTGTCGGCCTGCGGTGGCGTTGGGTGGCCCCCCCTCTTTGGGGGGGTCAGGGCTGGCAGGGCAGGTTTCTTCCCCTGCGCTCTGTCAGGTTGTCTTGGAGTGGGTTTGCTTGGGCATCGTATGATGTCGTCCCTCAGATGGGTTTCTCGTCTGTTTCCGGTCCCGAAATGAGACCGTGCCGACCTGCGGTTCATTCTGGACTTGTCCCGTCTGAACCCCTGGGTTCATTGCCCCTCCTTTTGGATGACTTTGCTGTCTCAGGTCTGGCCCCTCTTGGAGCCGGGCGCTTGGATGGTGTCCCTGGACCTCCAGGACGCTTATTGGCATGTCCCGATTCATCCGAGGTTCCGGGACTGGCTCGGTTTTGTTGTGGGGCATCTAAGTTACTGCTTTCGTTGTCTCCTGTTCGGGTTGAACCTGGCACCTCACGTGTTCACGCGCCTTACGCGGGTCGCAGTGGCCCGTTTGCGTCTCTTAGGTGTTCGGGTGTTGGCCTACCTCGACAACTGGCTGGTGTGGGCTCCCAGCGGGTCGGCTTGCTTGCTAGCCAGGAATTTGGTTCTTTCCCAGCTCGCCGGGTTCGGGTTCTTGGTGAACTGGAGGAAGTCCCATCTGGTCCCCTCTCAGGTTCGGACTTGGTTGGGTCTCGTTTGGGACTCTCGGACCGCTTCCTTGTCTCTCCCTCCAGAGTCTCTCCTGCAGCTGCGGTACCACCTTCGTCTGTTTTTGGTGGGCCCTCGGGTCACCAGGCGGTTGCTTGAGGGGCTGTGTGGGAGCCTGAACTTCGCGATGGTAGTCTACCTGCCGGGTCGAGTTTGGCTTCGTCGGCTGTTCTGGTTCCTTCGGGGTCACCCCTTCCGCCTCTCGCGATCGCTGGGTTCGACCCCCGGGGGCATTGCATCGGCTGCTGCGTCGCCGGCTTCCTCTTCAGGTTTTCGGGGTTCAGTGCCTTGGCGCCTACCCGAGCCCTAGCTCGATGTGTACACGGATGCGTTGTCTCTCGGCTGGGGCTTTGTAGCCAGTGCTCGACAGGCCGGCCAGGGGCATTGGGGTCCATCCTTCCGTCAAGCTCACAGCACGGTGCGGGAGTTCGCGGCAGTGTGGTTTGCTCTTCGGAAGATTCGGGTCGCCCGCATATCGACGATTCGGCTCCATTCGGACTGCTCTCCAGCAGTTCATTGCCTGAACCGCGGGGGTTTGATGCGGTCCTTGTCTCTTTGGGGCTGGTCGCTTCGGGTGACTCGTCTGCTGAGTTCTTGGGATTTGGCTCTCCTGGCAGTTCACGTGCAGGGAGTGTCCAACGTCTTACCTGACAGCCTGTTTCACTTCGTTCCCCTTCCCACGGAGTAGACAGTCGAAGAATGCTTCCTACCGTTGGCTTTGCCAGATGTTCGGGCGCCCCGAGGTGGACCTCTTCGTGTTGGTGTGGTCAAGGCGCCTTCCCGTGTATACGGCGCCCTTCCCCTATCGCGAGGCCGTTGGGGTCGATTCCTTTTGGCTGGACCAGTCGAGGTGGGGGTTCCTGTACCTCTTTTCCCCGGTTCGGCTGTTGCTCCAGGTCCTGACTCGCTTGGAGACTTGCCAGGGAAGAGTTGTGCTTCTGGCCCCTTGGCGACCGGCCCAGCCTTGGTTTCAGGCGCTGCTTGCTTGGTGTCCAAACCCGAGGGATTTCCCGTGGCTGCGTCTCTTTTAGCAAATCGGGTCGGTACGTCACGTGGCTGGTTCGATCTTCTCCTCGAGTCTATCATCATCTCTATGGTGATCAGGTGCTGTCCCGCCTTCGTCTGTTTTTGGTGGGCCCTCAGGTCACCCAGCTGGGTCTACCAAAAACCTTGTTGGTGTCCCACCTGAGGGCTTCTTCTCAGCGGCAGTATGAAGTTTCCTGGCAGTCCTTCTGTTTCTTTTTGCGTCTTTGTCGTGTTAGTTCATTGTCTGTTAGGGTGGACTTGTCCTTTCTCTCTTGGTTGTTTCAGGACCGACATCTTTTGCCTAACACTGTTGCCTCATATCGTGCGGCGCTGGTGGAGCCACTTCAGCTTGCCTTCGGTATCGATGTTACGTCTGTGCCATTTTGCAAGCTGTCTCATGCTTTGTTTCACCTCCGGCCTGCTCATGCGCCGCCTGAGCCGTCCTGGTCTTTGGACAGAGTGCTCGATTACCTTTCGTCTAATCGTTTCCTTGTGGCCCCTTCGGTCTGGGATTGTTTCTCCAAGGCTCTTTTCTTGTTGGCATTGGCCTCTGGGGGTCGGGTCGGGGAGCTTCATGCTCTCCTCCGGCGCAGGGGTTTCTGCTCTTTTTGGTCGTGGGGATTGTTTTGTTCGCTTTCAGCCGTCTCCTTCTTTTCTGGCGAAGAATGAGACTGCTGCGTTCCGGAGGGGTCTGTGGGTGGTTGAAACTTGGTTGTACGGCCGGGGGTGCGTCATGCTTTGTGTCCATTTGCGGCGCTTCGCCGTTATTTGCGCGCCATGGCTTCTGTGTCCGGGGACGCGCTTTGGGTTGATCCGGTTTCCCTTCTTCCCTGTTCGTGGGTTCGGGACTCCCAGGTCGTCCGCAGGGTTATCAAATCCAGCCAGCCTGCGGTCTATCCCTGTGCCCATGACGTCCGTTAGTTTGCGGCTCTTACTGCAGTCTTTGGAAATATGTCTTGGTCAGATATTCGTGCGCGGGGTTTTTGGCGGCCGAACAGGGTCCTGGCTGCTCGTTACCTTGTGAATGTCCCTGGGCCCCGTCGGGCCTGTGTTGCTTTGGGTCGGCGGTTGCAGCCATTTGTCTCGACTTCAAGTTGAGGAGTGAGCGACGACCGCCTCCCAGGTAAGTCTCTCTATTTTTCCGTTTGTGGGTAGTTAGCTCCGGGGAGCCGACGGGGCTCCTCCCAGAAAACCAGTGTTGAATGTTATGAAATGTCATTTTCTGGGTGAGTTCCGGAGGCTCTCAGGCATCCCTCCCTCCCTCTGGTCGGTGTTTTTTTTCATGTTTTTGACATCCAGCCTCAGAACTGACGTGTGGGTAGCTGGCGTGAAGGGTCTGGGGCTCCCCCTTCCCCCTTCCAGGGAGAGGGGGGAGCTGTGCAGATAGCGGCATGGCGACGTGTAACGTCACACTAGTTTGCTTGTCTTTCTATTGGAGAGTTCTATCCACTAGTTCGGCTTTTGGTAGCAATTTTAACCAGAATAGGGTTTGTTTTGAGGCTTACCTTTCTGGGTGCCTGATCCAGTCGATGCCAGACATAGAATCCTTGCAACCACATGGAGGTTTCTATAGGCCATTTCTCCCCTTGCCTCTCTGAGGGGGCCCAGTTCTGGCCATGGTCCCCAGTAGGCCTAAGAACTCCATACACATGACTATCTGACATTAGTATATCAGCCTGGGATAGCTCCGAGGAGCCCCGGGACTCACCCCCAGAAAATGGCGCTTCATTACATTCAACGCTGGTTTTTTCACGTTGGTTGAAGCCTAGTTTCCAAACTGAAGGCAGCTGGCGCGGTGAGGTCCGGGGCCCCCCCTCCCCCTCCCAGGGAGGGGAGGGTTGCGTGGACGACCGGCACAGCAGTAAATTGTGATAATTGCTTGTTTAATTGTTTCCTTGGGATTGTAGGGAGTTTCTACCTCTCTGTTCGGTTTTTGTTTTAGTTTCTTACCGTGTGGGGTTTGTTTTGTTATGCCTAACCCGGTCGATGGCAGATAAGGAAAACCCCCAACCACAATGGGGTTTTCCAGGGCCATTGCTCCCTGAAACCTCTTTGAAGGGGCCAGGTTCTGGCACTGGTCCCTGGTAGGTCTGAACTCCTTAGCTAATG
>WNGS01164761.1:19224-33093 GCA_020271785.1 Procambarus virginalis | reverse complement strand
CAGTTTTGTACTGGTGGGGTGCAGGGTACTGTGCAGCTTGTCTCCACCAATCATGGCAGCCGGCTCTGTTCCGCTTGGGTACGCTGTCTTCTTGCGGGGTTTTCTTTTTCTTTTTCTCATCTTTTTCTTTTTCTTTTTCTACCTGGTGGGGGGTCTGCTTTGTTCTTCCTTCTTGTGTCCTTGTGTTTGAGTATTTTCTGGTGGTACCCCTGTAGGTCCCCGTGAGTGTACACGTCCCGGAGGTTCAGCTCTTAGAAAGTTGTATGGTAGCTTTGGGCGCCGTTAGCAGTATCGACAGGACTAATGTGGGTCTATCCTCTGAGGGCGACAGGAACATCGTGGTTCAATTATCTTAGAGCGAAAGGAGCTTTGTGGGTCTATCAGCTGATGGAGACAGTAGCATCGAGGGTCTATCATCTGATGGCGACATAAGCTTTGGGGTCTATCATCTGACGCGGCAGGAGCATCGTGGGTCAATCATCTGATGGAAACAGAAGAATCGTGGACTATCATCTGTGGCGACGGGAGCATCGTGGGTCTATCATCTTAGGGCGACAGGAGCATCATGCGTCTGTCATCTGGGTGCGACAGTAGCATCGTGGGTCTATCATCTGATGGCGACAAAGCATCGTGGGTCTATCATCTGATGGCGACAAGAGCATCGTGGGTCTATCATCTGAGAGCGACAAGAGCATCGTGGGTCTATCATCTGATGCGACAAGAGCATCGTGGGTCTATCATCTGATGGCGACAAGAGCATCGTGGGTCTATCATCTGATGGCGACAAGAGCATCGTGGGTCTATCATCTGAGAGCGACAAGAGCATCGTGGGTCTATCATCTGATGGCGACAAGACATCGTGGGTCTATCATCTTAGAGCGACAAGAGCATCGTGGGTCTATCATCTGAGGCGACAAGAGCATCGTGGGTCTATCATCTATGCGACAAGCATCGTGGGTCTATCATCTGAGAGCGACAAGAGCATCGTGGTTCTATCATCTTAGGCAACAGGTGCATCATGGTTCTATCATCTAAGGGAGACATGAGCATCGTTGTTTCTATCTCTGAGGGAGACAGAAGCATCGTGTTCTATCATCTGAGGGAGACAGAAGCATCGTGGTTCTATCATCTGAGGGAGACAGAAGCATCGTGGTTCTATCATCTGAGGGAGACAGAGCTTCGTGGTCTATCATCTGATGGCGACAGGAGCATCGTGGGTGTATCATCTGATGGCGACAGGAACATCGTGGGTCTATCATCTGTGGGCGACAGGTCATCGGGTTCTATCATCTGGGCGACAGGAGCATCGTGGTCTATCATCTCATGGCGACAGGAGCATCGTGGGTCTATCATCTAATGAATAAATAATAATGTTTGTTCAGGTAGGTACATACAGACAAGGAGTTTTACAAAATTCATAGATTTAAGATGGAGCTAGTACATACATCCTAAAGCCACTATACGCGAAGTCGTTTCGGGCATCTATGGCGACAGGAGCATCGTGGGTCTATCTTCTGATGGCGACAGGAGCATCGTGGGTCTATCAGCTGATGGCGACAGGAGCATCGTGGGTCTATCATCTGACGGCGACAGGAGCATCGTGGTTCTATCATCTGACGGCGACAGGAGCATCGTGATCTATCATCTAATAACAACATGAGCATCGTGGTTCTATCATCGGAGGGAGACAGGAGCATCGTAGTTCTATCATCTTAGGAGACAGGAGCATCGTGATTCTATCATCTGACGGCGACAGGAGCATCGTGGGTCAATCATCTGATGCAACAGGAAAATCGTGTATCATCTGAAGGCGACGGGAGCATCGTGCGTCTGTCATCTGGGGGCGACAGGAGCACGTGGGTCTATCGACTGAGGGCGACAGGAGCATCGTGGTCTATCGATTAATGGCGACAGAAGCATCGTGGGTCCATCATTTGAGAGCGACTGGAACATCGTGGTCTATCGACTGAGGGCGACTGAAGTACCGTGGGTCCATTATCTGAGGGTGACACAATCATTTTAGGGTGACAGGAGCATTGTGGTTCTGTTATCTGAGGGCGACAGGAGCATCTTGGGTCAATCATCTTAGGGCAACAGGAGCATCGTGGGCTTTATCAGCTGAGGGCGACAGAAGCATCATGGTTCTATCATCTGAGGGCGACAGGAGCAGCATCGTGGGTCTTTTGATGGCGACAGTTGATCGTGGGACTGTCAGCTGATAGCGACAGTAGCATCGTGGGTCTATTAGTTGATGGCGACAGGAGCATCGTGCGACAATCATCTGATGGCGACAGTAGCATCGTGGGTCTGTCATCTGAGGCGACAGGAGCAGCATCGTGTGTCTTGTGATAGTGACAGTTGCATCGTGGGTTGTCATCTGATAGCGACAGGAGCATCGTGGGTCTATTATCTTAAGGCGACAGGAGCATCGTGGGTCTATCATCTGAGGGTAACCAGAGTGTCGTGGGTCTATCATCTCAGGGCGGCAGAAACATCGTACGCTGTCATCTGGGGGCGACAGAGCATCGTGAGCCTATCAGCTGATTGCGACAGGACATCAGGGTCTGTAATCAGCTGATATCGACAGGACTAATGTGGGTCTATCATCTGAGGGCGACAGAAACATCGTGGTTCAATTATCTTAGAGCGAAAGGAGCTTTGTGGGTCTATCAGCTGATGGAGACAGTAGCATCGAGGGTCTATCATCTGATGGCGACATAAGCTTTGTGGGTCTATCATCTGACGGCGACAGGAGCATCGTGGGTCAATCATCTGATGGCAACAGAAGAATCGTGGGACATCATCTGATGGCGACGGGAGCATCGTGGTCTATCATCTGAGGGCGACAGGAGCATCATGCGTCTGTCACTGGGGGCGACAGTAGCATCGTGGTCTATCATCTGGATGGCGACAAGAGCATCGTGGGTCTATCATCTGAGAGCGACAAGAGCATCGTGGTTTATCATCTGAATGCGACAAGAGCATCGTGGGTCTATCATCTGATGGCGCAAAGCATCGTGGGTCTATCATCTGATGGCGACAAGAGCATCGTGGGTCTATCATCTGAGAGCGACAAGAGCATCGTGGGTCTATCATCTGAGAGCGCCAAGAGCATCGTGGGTCTATCATCTGAGAGCGACAAGAGCATTGTGGGTCTATCATCTGAGAGCGACAAGAGCATCGTGGTCTATCATCTGATAGCGCCAAGAGCATCGTGGGTCTATCATCTGAGAGCGACAAGAGCATCGTGGGTCTATCATCTGAGCGCGACAAGAGCATCGTGGGTCTATCATCTGAAGACGACAAGAGCATCGTGGTTCTATCATCTGAGGGCGACCAGAGCATCGTGGGTCTATCATCTGAGAGCGACAGAAATTCGTGGTTTCTATCATCTGATTGCGGCAGGAGCATCGGGGGTCTATCAGCTGATATCGACAGGACCATAGTGGGTCTATCATCTGAGAGCGACAAGAGCATCGGGGTCTATCATCTGAGAGCGACAAGAGCATCGTGGGTCTATCATCTGAGAGCGACAAGAGCATCGTGGGTCTATCATCTGAGGGCGACAAGAGCATCGTGGGTCTATCATCTGAGAGCGACAGGAAATTCGTGGTTCTATCATCTGATTGCGGCAGGAGCATCGGGGGTCTATCAGCTGATATCGACCAGGACCATAGTGGGTCTATCATCTGAGAGCGAGCAAGAGCATCGGGGGTCTATCATCTGAGGGCGACAGGAACATCGTGGTTCAATCATCTTAGGGCGAAAGGAGCATCGTGGGTCTATCAGCTGATGGAGACAGGAGCATCGTGGGTCTATCATCTAATCCTCTAATCAAATAAATCTCAAAATAAACAAATACCCAAATTTGTAACAAACTAGATGGAAAATTCCTTGGCGTCTCATTGATCACAAGCTGAATTTTCAGGGACACATTCTAAATATATCAAAAAAAGTTTCAAAAACTGTTGGCATTCTTTCTAAGATCAGATATTATGTACCTCGCCCTGCCCTGGTGACACACTATTATTCTCTTATCTATCTTTTCTCAACTATGGTATTTGTGCTTGTGGGTTCTACTTCCCAAAATCATTTACGTCCTCTAATTTCTCAACACAAAGCTGCTATTAGGAAATATCTCACTCTGGCCTCAGACATCACTCGGTACCTCTACTCAATCTCTGAATGTGTTAGATATTAAGTCCCTGCACATCCTCTCATGTTGTATTTTATATATAAAAACGCTTTGCCCGAAACGCTTTGCGTAATAGTGGCTTAGGCATTGTATGTACTAGCTCCTATAAATCCATAAATCTTTGTAAAATCTCTTGTATGTATGTACCTTACCTAAATAAACATTTATTATTTATTATTTATTATTATATAAAACGCTGAACTGTAATGTCAGTCCTGACCTTAAAAGCTTCCAAGAAGGTTGTAACAGATCCCATGAGCACCACACCAGAAACAAATACCTATTTGATATTCCAAGAGTACGACTTAGTCAAACTAGAAATGCTCTACAAATCAAGGGACCTCGAATGTGGAATGACCTTCCCAATCATGTCAAAGACTGTACCTCTCCCAACCAGTTTAAGATAAAAACTTAGTACTACCTAATTAACTCAATGTAACATACCTCACCCCCAAAATGTCAACCCATGTCTTCTATTTTAAACAATGCTGTTTGTTGACCAAATTGTATTTTTGCTTTTTTCTGCCATGTTTCCCCCCCCCCTTTTTTTCCATTCTTTTCTTATTTTTCTCAACACAATTTATACTTTAATCAAAATTAGAATTAAGTTCTAGTCTTAGTGTTTTTCCTGCCTGAAACGCTTTGCGTAATAGTGGCTTTAGGCATTGTATGTACTAGCTCTATCTATAAATCCATCAACTTTTGTATCTTACCTTGTATGTATGTACCTTACTTGAATAAAAATTTATTTATTTATTTATATTCAGAGATTTGAGTAGGGGTACCGAGTGATGTCTGGGGCCAGAGTTGGATATTGTCCTAATAGAAGCTTTGTGTTGAGTAATTAGAGGACGTAAATGATTTTGGGTAGTAGAACCCCAAGCACAAATACCATATTTGAGATATGGATAGATGAGGGAGTAATAGAGAGTCACCAGGGCAGGGCGGGGTACTGATCTTAGAAAGAATGCCAACAGTTTTTGATTTTTTTATATATATTTAGAATGTGTCCCTGGAAATTCAGCTTGTGGTCAATGAGAACGGTAAGGAATTTACCACCTATTTTGTTACAAATTTGGGTATTTTTTATCCTGAGATTTATTTGATTAGAGGATTTATTGCCAAACAGAATATAGAAAGTTTTGTCAATGTTAAGGGTGAGTTTGTTGGCAGTTAGCCAAAGATGGACTTTATTTAGCTCAGTATTCACTGTGACATTTAGAGCAAGGGGGTCAGGACTGGAGTAAATAAAGGTTGTGTCGTCAGCAAATAGAATTGGTTTGAGGTGTTGGGAGGCATTTGGAAGGTCATTAATGTAGATAAGAAAGAGGAGAGGGCCAAGTATGCTGCCCTGAGGAACACCAATGTTGATGGGTAGGGTGGGAGAAAATGAATTATTCACAGAGACATACTGGAGCCTGTCAGTAAAGTAAGATTTGAGGTATTGCAGGGAGTGACCTCTGACTCCATAATGATGTAATTTAAGAAGAAGGTTTTGGTGGTTGACAGTGTCAAAAGCCTTACGCAGGTCCACAAATAACCCAACAGGGAACTCATTTTTATCAAGAGCTGCATGAAGCAAGTTAATCATACTAATAAGTGCATCGTTAGTGCTTTTTTTGGCTCTGAAGTAATAGTGACAAGAGCTAAGTATATTGTGTTTGGCTAGATAAGAGTAAAGCTGCTTGTAGATTAGTTTTTCAAATATTTTTGACAAGTTTGGCAGGATTGATATAGGTCTGTAGTTATTAACATCAGTGAGATCACCCCATTTATGGACAGTTAGTTAGTTTAGTTCATTTATTATGCACCCCATTCCTATCTTGTAGGCGGTAGTGGAAAGGGTTACAGAGGCACATAATGGGCTCAGGGCCTCCCACAATTCATTTAGCTAAGCAAGTTACAATCTTGATGAGCTAGTTACAAAATTCAATAAAAGTCGTCTCATCAACAATGGGTTCGAGATCGACCACAAGTACAGATTCTAAATTAAGCAACTGACATATGTGGAGAGCTAGTGTCACAATTGATATGTTTGTCCTGCACACCGCCCCCCATCATGGCTTCGTTCTGCAGTTTTTCAAGCCTTCCAAGCTTTCTTTCAGGCATCAAAACAAGCAGAGGTGCAGCATAATCCACTAAAGATCTGATGTATTCATGGTACATCATTTTGACAATGCTGACATTGGCACCATAGCCTGAGTGATAACCTGCAACAGCCTTGAGAGTTGTTGTTGTTGTTATAGATTCTGCTACTCGCAACAAGTTCCAAGTAGCACGGGCTATGGTGAGCCCGTAATTTACTTGGCACAGGAGCGGGGCAAGTAGCACGGGCTATGGTGAGCCCGTAGCGGACTTACCTGGCACGGGAGCGGTGCTGTGCTGAAGAGTCTTGTTGTTGTTTAAGATTCAGCTACTGGGAACTAAAAGTTCCAAGTAGCACGGGCTATATGGTGAGCCCGTGATGGACTTACCTGGCACAGGAGAGGGGCTGAAACTGGCCTTGAGAGTTGTTGTTGTTGTAGATTCAGCTACTCAGAACAAGTTCAAAGTAGCACGGGCTATGGTGAGCCCGTAACTTACCTGGCACAGGAGCAGGGCAAATAGCACGGGCTATGGTGAGCCCGTAGTGGACTTATCTGGCACAGCTCGGAGCCTCTCTTTATACTGACGACAGAGTCTGAATACAACAGAACCACACAGTGGCACCTCAAGGCCAAGGTATTCGAATCTATTTACATAGTCAAGCTGGGAGCCATCAGACAGTTGCATCTTGCGAACAGCTCCTCCCTGCCCGGGTGGGCGCCGATTTGTTTTCTCTGCTGAGAAATCTTTGTTTTCTCTGCTGAGATAATTAAACCTGGGTCCTGACACGAGTCTAATACAGAGTGTTCTGCGTGTTAACGTACCCAGTGGTGTGTATCATTATATCATCAGCATAGCTAATGATGTGGACGTTGGGTTTGCTCGGTACAGAGTTTAATAGGAGATGCTATTTTACTCATAGTGATAGAAACCCATGGAACCGCTTACCTGCCGAAGGCTTAAATGCCAAAACTGTTAGATTTCAAAATTCAACTGAAAGGGATTATCAAGACAAATGCGAGGAACCTTCGACAAGCCGGCGACTTTCTGTCCTCATCGAGGCCACTAGTGTCAGTGGCCTTGAGGTAAATTATTATTCAGATTATTACTAATTCAGATTATACATGCATGATCACAAAATATACGTCCTTTAATTACTCAACACAAAGCTGCTATTACGACAATATATCCAACTCTGGCCCCAGACATCACTCGGTACCCTTACTCAAATCTCTGAATATGTTAGATTGCATATGTTAGTCACTGCACATTCTCTCATGTGTATTATACATATATAAAACGCTGAACTGTAATGCCAATCCTGACCTCAAAAGCTTCATTGAAGGTTGTAACAGAACCCATGAGCACCACACCAGAAATAAATACAGTTTTGATATTCCAAGAGTACGACTTAATCAAACTAGAAATGCTCTACAAATCAAGGGACCCAGAATGTGGAATGACCTCCCCAACCACGTTAAAGACTGTACCTCTCTCAACCAGTTTAAGATAAAAACGAAGCACTACCTAATAAATTCCCTGTAACCTACCTTACCCCTCTATTGTCAACCCATGTTTTTTTTTTTTTTTTTTTTCTTGAGTTGTTACATTCTTGTACAGCCACTAGTACGCGTAGCGTTTCGGGCAGGTCCCAGGAATACGATCCCCGCCGCGAAGAATCGTTGTTACATCCAAGTACACATATTACGGTTGCGTTAAACAGAGCCTACAGTTAAGGAATTGCGCCCAGTAAATCCTCCCCGGCCAGGATACGAACCCATGACATAGCGCTCGCGGAACGCCAGGCGAGTGTCTTACCACTACACCACGGAGACTGTTTCTTGTCTGTTATTTCTAATGTCTGTTATTTTTTAATCAACGCTGTTTGTCGACCTATTGTATTTGTGCTGCTTTTTCAGCAATGTTCCCCCCTTTTTTTATCCCTATTTTTATTTGTTCTCTACACATTTTATTCTTTATACTTAATTAGTATTAATTTAAGCTTTAGTCATTTAAGTTTTTCCTGCCCGAAACGCTTTGCGTAATAGTGGCTTTAGGCATTGTATGTACTAGCTCTATCTATAAATCAAACATTCTTTGTAAAATCCCTTGTATGTATGTACCTTACCTAAATAAACATTTTATTTTTATCATTTTATTTTAAATAAACATTTATTTATTTATTTATTATTTATTTATATGAGTTGTCCCAATCGTTTTTTATGAAAAGANCAGAAGCATCGTGGTTCTATCATCTGAGGGAGACAGAAGCATCGTGGTTCTATCATCTGAGGGAGACAGAAGCATCGTGGTTCTATCATCTGAGGGAGACAGAAGCATCGTGGTTCTATCATCTGAGGGAGACAGAAGCATCGTGGTTCTATCATCTGAGGGAGACAGGAGCTTCGTGGGTCTATCATCTGATGGCGACAGGAGCATCGTGGGTGTATCATCTGATGGCGACAGGAACATCGTGGGTCTATCATCTTGTGACGACAGGAGCATCGTGGGTCTATCATCTGTGGGCGACAGGAGCATCGTGCGTCTATCATCTGTGGGCGACAGGATCATCGTGGTTCTATCATCTGTGGGCGACAGGAGCATCGTGGGTCTATCATCTCATGGCGACAGGAGCATCGTGGGTCAATCATCTAAATGAATAAATAAATAAATGTTTGTTCAGGTAAGGTACATACAGACAAGAGGTTTTACAAAAGTTCATAGATTTATAGATGGAGCTAGTACATACAATGCCTAAAGCCACTATTACGCAAAGCGTTTCGGGCATCTAATGGCGACAGGAGCATCATGGGTCTATCATCTGACGGCGACAGGAGCATCGTGGGTCAATCATCTGATGGCAACAGGAAAATCGTGTATCATCTGATGGCGACGGGAGCATCGTGCGTCTGTCATCTGGGAGCGACAGGAGCATCGTGGGTCTATCGACTGAGGGCGACAGGAGCATCGTGGGTCTATCGACTAAGGGCGACAGAAGCATCGTGGGTCCATCATTTGAGAGCGACTGGAACATCGTGGGTCTATCGACTGAGGGCGACTGAAGTACCGTGGGTCCATTATCTGAGGGTGACACAATCATTTTAGGGTGACAGGAGCATTGTGGTTCTGTTATCTGAGGGCGACAGGAGCATCTTGGGTCAATCATCTTAGGGCAACAGGAGCATCGGGGGGTCTATCATCTGAGGGTGACAGGAGCATCGTGGGTTTATCAGCTGAGGGCGACAGAAGCATCATGGTTCTATCATCTGAGAGCGACAGGAGCAGCATCGTGGGTCTTTTGATGGCGACAGTTGCATCGTGGGACTGTCAGCTGATAACGACAGTAGCATTGTGGGTCTACTAGTTGATGGCGACAGGAGCATCGTGCGACAATCATCTGATGGCGACAGTAGCATCGTGGGTCTGTCATCTGAGGGCGACAGGAGCAGCATCGTGTGTCTTTTGATAGTGACAGTTGCATCGTGGGTCTGTCATCTGATAGCGACAGGAGCATCGTGGGTCTATTATCTTATGGCGACAGGAGCATCGTGGGTCTGTCATCTGAGGGCAACCGGAGTGTCGTGGGTCTATCATCTCAGGGCGGCAGAAACATCGTACGCCTGTCATCTGGGGGCGACAGGAGCATCGTGAGCCTATCAGCTGATTGCGACAGGAGCATCAGGGTCTGTAATCAGCTGATATCGACAGGACTAATGTGGGTCTATCATCTGAGGGCGACAGGAACATCGTGGTTCAATTATCTTAGAGCGAAAGGAGCTTTGTGGGTCTATCAGCTGATGGAGACAGTAGCATCGAGGGTCTATCATCTGATGGCGACATAAGCTTTGTGGGTCTATCATCTGACGGCGACAGGAGCATCGTGGGTCAATCATCTGATGGCAACAGAAGAATCGTGGGACTATCATCTGATGGCGACGGGAGCATCGTGGGTCTATCATCTAATAACAACATGAGCATCGTGGTTCTATCATCGGAGGGAGACAGGAGCATCGTAGTTCTATCATCTTAGGGAGACAGGAGCATCGTGATTCTATCATCTGACGGCGACAGGAGCACCGTGGGTCAATCATCTGATGGCAACAGGAAAATCGTGTATCATCTGATGGCGACGGGAGCATCGTGCGTCTGTCATCTGGGGGCGACAGGAGCATCGTGGGTCTATCGACTGAGGGCGACAGGAGCATCGTGGGTCTATCGACTAAGGGCGACAGAAGCATCGTGGGTCCATCATTTGAGAGCGACTGGAACATCGTGGGTCTATCGACTGAGGGCGACTGAAGTACCGTGGGTCCATTATCTGAGGGTGACACAATCATTTTAGGGTGACAGGAGCATTGTGGTTCTGTTATCTGAGGGCTACAGGAGCATCGTTGGTCAATCATCTTAGGGCGACAGGAGCATCGGGGGGTCTATCATCTGAGGGTGACAGGAGCATCGTGGGTTTATCAGCTGAGGGCGACAGAAGCATCATGGTTCTATCATCTGAGGGCGACAGGAGCAGCATCGTGGGTCTTTTGATGGCGACAGTTGCATCGTGGGACTGTCAGCTGATAGCGACAGTAGCATCGTGGGTCTATTAGTTGATGGCGACAGGAGCATCGTGCGACAATCATCTGATGGCGACAGTAGCATCGTGGGTCTGTCATCTGAGGGCGACAGGAGCAGCATCGTGTGTCTTTTGATAGTGACAGTTGCATCGTGGGTCTGTCATCTGATAGCGACAGGAGCATCGTGGGTCTATTATCTTAAGGCGACAGGAGCATCATGGGTCTATCATCTGAGGGTAACCGGAGTGTCGTGGGTCTATCATCTCAGGGCGGCAGAAACATCGTACGCCTGTCATCTGGGGGCGACAGGAGCATCGTGAGCCTATCAGCTGATTGCGACAGGAGCATCAGGGTCTGTAATCAGCTGATATCGACAGGACTAATGTGGGTCTATCATCTGAGGGCGACAGGAACATCGTGGTTCAATTATCTTAGAGCGAAAGGAGCTTTGTGGGTCTATCAGCTGATGGAGACAGTAGCATCGAGGGTCTATCATCTGATGGCGACATAAGCTTTGTGGGTCTATCATCTGACGGCGGCAGGAGCATCGTGGGTCAATCATCTGATGGAAACAGAAGAATCGTGGGACTATCATCTGATGGCGACGGGAGCATCGTGGGTCTATCATCTGAGGGCGACAGGAGCATCATGCGTCTGTCATCTGGGGGCGACAGTAGCATCGTGGGTCTATCATCTGATGGCGACAAGAGCATCGTGGGTCTATCATCTGATGGCGACAAGAGCATCGTGGGTCTATCATCTGAGAGCGACAAGAGCATCGTGGGTCTATCATCTGATGGCGACAAGAGCATCGTGGGTCTATCATCTGATGGCGACAAGAGCATCGTGGGTCTATCATCTGATGGCGACAAGAGTATCGTGGGTCTATCATCTGATGGCGACAGGAGCATCGTGGGTCTATCATCTGAGAGCGACAAGAGCATCGTGGGTCTATCATCTGAGAGCGACAAGAGCATCGTGGGTCTATCATCTGAGAGCGACAAGAGCATCGTGGGTCTATCATCTGAGAGCGACAAGAGCATCGTGGTTCTATCATCTTAGGGCAACAGGTGCATCATGGTTCTATCATCTAAGGGAGACATGAGCATCGTTGTTCTATCATCTGAGGGAGACAGAAGCATCGTGGTTCTATCATCTGAGGGAGACAGAAGCATCGTGGTTCTATCATCTGAGGGAGACAGAAGCATCGTGGTTCTATCATCTGAGGGAGACAGAAGCATCGTGGTTCTATCATCTGAGGGAGACAGAAGCATCGTGGTTCTATCATCTGAGGGAGACAGGAGCTTCGTGGGTCTATCATCTGATGGCGACAGGAGCATCGTGGTGTATCATCTGATGGCGACAGGAACATCGTGGGTCTATCATCTTGTGACGACAGGAGCATCGTGGGTCTATCATCTGTGGGCGACAGGAGCATCGTGCGTCTATCATCTGTGGGCGACAGGATCATCGTGGTTCTATCATCTGTGGGCGAGAGGAGCATCGTGGGTCTATCATCTCATGGCGACAGGAGCATCGTGGGTCAATCATCTAAATGAATAAATAAATAAATGTTTGTTCAGGTAAGGTACATACAGACAAGAGGTTTTACAAAAGTTCATAGATTTATAGATGGAGCTAGTACATACAATGCCTAAAGCCACTATTACGCAAAGCGTTTCGGGCATCTAATGGCGACAGGAGCATCATGGGTCTATCATCTGACGGCGACAGGAGCATCGTGGGTCAATCATCTGATGGAAACAGGAAAATCGTGTATCATCTGATGGCGACGGGAGCATCGTGCGTCTGTCATCTGGGGGCGACAGGAGCATCGTGGGTCTATCGACTGAGGGCGACAGGAGCATCGTGGGTCTATCGACTAAGGGCGACAGAAGCATCGTGGTCCATCATTTGAGAGCGACTGGAACATCGTGGGTCTATCGACTGAGGGCGACTGAAGTACCGGGGTCCATTATCTGAGGGTGACACAATCATTTTAGGGTGACAGGAGCATTGTGGTTCTGTTATCTGAGGGCGACAGGAGCATCTTGGGTCAATCATCTTAGGGCAACAGGAGCCCTAAGGGGTCTTAGGGCTCTAAGACCCCTAGATCTTAGGGTCTATCCGCATCGGGGGGTCTATCATCTGAGGGTGACAGGAGCATCGTGGGTTTATCAGCTGAGGGCGACAGAAGCATCATGGTTCTATCATCTGAGAGCGACAGGAGCAGCATCGTGGGTCTTTTGATGGCGACAGTTGCATCGTGGGACTGTCAGCTGATAACGACAGTAGCATTGTGGGTCTATTAGTTGATGGCGACAGGAGCATCGTGCGACAATCATCTGATGGCGACAGTAGCATCGTGGGTCTGTCATCTGAGGGCGACAGGAGCAGCATCGTGTGTCTTTTGATAGTGACAGTTGCATCGTGGGTCTGTCATCTGATAGCGACAGGAGCATCGTGGGTCTATATCTTATGGCGACAGGAGCATCGTGGGTCTATCATCTGAGGGCAACCGGAGTGTCGTGGGTCATCATCTCAGGGCGGCAGAAACATCGTACGCCTGTCATCTGGGGGCGACAGGAGAATCGTGAGCCTATCAGCTGATTGCGACAGGAGCATCAGGGTCTGTAATCAGCTGATATCGACAGGACTAATGTGGGTCTATCATCTGAGGGCGACAGGAACATCGTGGTTCAATTATCTTAGAGCGAAAGGAGCTTTGTGGGTCTATCAGCTGATGGAGACAGTAGCATCGAGGGTCTATCATCTGATGGCGACATAAGCTTTGTGGTCTATCATCTGACGGCGACAGGGCATCGTGGGTCAATCATCTGATGGCAACAGAAGAATCGTGGGACTATCATCTGATGGCGACGGGAGCATCGTGGGTCTATCATCTAATACACACATAGCATCGTGGTTCTATCATCGGAGGGAGACAGGAGCATCGTAGTTCTATCATCTTAGGGAGACAGAGCATCGTGATTCTATCATCTGACGGCGACAGGAGCATCG
>WNGS01164758.1:0-12101 GCA_020271785.1 Procambarus virginalis | reverse complement strand
CTCACCACTAACAAGGGTGACCCCATTCACCACTAACAAGGGTGACCCCACTCACCACTAACAAGGGTGACCCCACTCACCACTAACAAGGGTGACCCCACGCCCCACTACAAGGGTGACCCCACTCACAACTAACAAGGGTGACCCCACTCACCACTAACAAGGGTGACCCCACTCACCACTAACAAGGGTGACCCCACACCCCACTAACAAGGGTGACCCCACTCACCACTAACAAGGGTGACCCCACTCACCACTAACAAGGGTGACCCCACACACCACTAACAAGGGTGACCCCACGCATCACTAACAAGGGTGACCCCACTCCCCACTAACAAGGGTGACCCCACTCCCCACTAACAAGGGTGACCCCACGCCCCACTAACAAGGGTGACCCCACGCACCACTAACAAGGGTGACCCCACATTACCACTAACAAGGGTGACCCCACTCTCCACTAACAAGGGTGACCCCACCCACCACTAACAAGGGTGACCCCACGCACCACTAACAAGGGTGACCCCACACCCCACTAACAAAGGGTGACACCTCCCTACGGTGACCCCCACATAACAAGGGTGACCCCACGCCCCACTAACAACGGGTGACCCCACTCCCCACTAACAAGGGTGACCCCACCCCCACTAACAAGGGTGACCCCACCCACCACTAACAAGGGGCACCCACCCACCACTAACAAGAGGTGAACACCCACTCCCCCCTAACAAGGGTGACCCCACCCCCACTAACAAGGGTGACCCCACCCCCACAACAAGGGGACCCACACAGCCCCACTAACAAGGGTGACCCCACGCCCCACTACAAGGGTGACCCCAACACCCACTAACAAGGGTGACCCCACACCCCACTAACAAGGGTGACCCCACTCCCCACTAACAAGGGTGACCCCACTCACCACTAACAAGGGTGACCCCCACGCACCACCAACTAGCCTCTGGTCGCAGTAGGTGCTACAGAACACGTGAGGTCTGGACCGCTCTCACAGACAAGGTCCACCAAGACCTTCAAGTTGTAGCTCCAGTGACATCAGTCTTCTCAAGGAAATATGATTTTTATACCATCAGTTTCTTCAGCTCAGCCTTCTTGACCCAGAAAGTTTTGTAACTCTTCTTTCCTTGTCAGCCTTCCTGTGAAAAAAAAAATAGGTTTTCGTATTTTCATATACGAAAACCTATTTTTTTCTGTACTGTAGTTATTTACTATTAACTTTACCCAACACTTGGGCTGGACGCCCAACGGTCTCGCTTCATGCAGGTCGGCGTTCAATCCCCGACCGTACAAAGTGGGTTGGGCAGCATTCCTTACCCCCCCCCTCTCCCGTCCCATCTCAAATACATATCCTGATCCTTTCCCAGTGCTATATAGCCGTAATGGCTTGGCACTTTCCCCTGATAGTTGACACCCCCTACTACCTCTGTACAGGGCACGAGGAAGGACGCCTCAACCTTAACATTCCTGGTCCAGTACACTATACACAGTATATAGTGACGGTTGACTGTACTATAGTGACATGGTTGACTGTACTATAGTGCATGGTTGACTGTACTATAGCGGACATGGTTGACTGTACTATAGTGACATGGTGACTGTACTATAGTGACATGGTTGACTGTGCTATAGTGACATGGTTGACTGTACTATAGTGCATGGTTGACTGTACTATAGTGACATGGTTGACTGTACTATAGTGCCATGGCTGACTGTACTATAGTGACATGGTTGACTGTACTATAGTGACATGGTTGACTGTACTATAGTGCCAGGTGGACTGTACTATAGCGACATGGTTGACTGTACTATAGTGACATGGTTGACTGTACTATAGTGACATGGGTGACTGTGCTATAGCGACATGGTTGACTGTACTATAGTGACATGGTTGACTGTACTATAGTGACATGGTTGACTGTACTATAGTGACATGGTTGACTGTACTATAGTGCCATGCCATGGCTGACTGTGCTATAGCGACATGGTTGACTGTACTATAGTGACATGGTTGACTGTACTATAGTGACATGGTTGACTGTACTATAGTGACATGGTTGACTGTACTATAGTGACATGGTTGCCTGTAATATAGTGGCTTGGTTGACTGTACTATAGTGACATGGTTGACTGTACAATAGTGACATGGTTGACTGTACTATAGTGACATGGTTGACTGTACTATAGTGACATGGTTGACTGTACTATAGTGACATGGTTGACTGTACTATAGTGACATGGTTGACTGTACTATAGTGACATGGTTGACTGTACTATAGTGACATGGTTGACTGTACTATAGTGACATGGTTGACTGTACTATAGTGACATGGTTGACTGTACTATAGTGACATGGTTAAACTGGTTGACTGTATTATCTTTGGTGCGAGTAATAGAACAATTCACTAGCTACCAAACTCGTACAGCACGCGCCGGTTAGGAAACTATATTTAACATAGAAGTTTAAAAAGCGTCAATAAACGAGATGAATTTGTAGAAGTAGAGTGGGAAAAAAAGCAACTAGCGGATCCACTGTTTATCACAATGAAATGTGTCAAACCAAAGACTTGTTGGGACAAGTAGCACAAGCAGCCGACGGACAGACGTTGTCACATCCCAAATACCAATCGGCTCTTTGCTTCTCTGGCAGTTCAGCTAGTATGGGGCTACAAGTATCTCTGGCAGTTCAGCTAGTATGGGGCTACAAGTATCTCTGGCAGTTCAGTGTATAGGGGCGGGGTAACCACCTAACTGAGAGACAGTGGTCCGTGTCGCTGCTACACCACGTTCTCTCAATTTACTTCTCCGTGAAAAATGCAACAGTTTAGCATGAACAGAAACGTACGAATTAAGGAGATCCACCTAACTATCGAGGCCGCTGCGTTGACACTTTGAATATTAAGGTGCTTCAATTTGTATTAGTGTATAGAAGATATATACAAGAGTTGTTACATTCTTGTACAGCCACTGGTACGCGTAGCGTTTCGGGCAGGTCCCTGGAATACGATCCCCGCCGCGAAGAATAGTTTTTTCATCCAAGTACACATTTTACTGTTGCGTTAAACAGAGGCTACAGTTAAGGAATTGCGCCCAGTAAATCCTCCCCGGCCAGGATACGAACCCATGAGTATGTCGCATTTGTAACTATTCGGTAAAAAATGCGACGTATTGGGAGCAAGTCCGGGCTGGTTGGGCAGCACTTGTGGAGACGTGATCAGGACATGCTATCTTGAGGTTATCTTGAGATGATTTCGGGGCTTTTTTTAGTGTCCCCGCGGCCCGGTCCTCGACCAGGCCTCCACCCCCAGGAAGCAGCCCGTGACAGCTGACTAACACCCAGGTACCTATTTACTGCTAGGTAACAGGGGCATAGGGTGAAAGAAACTCTGCCCATTGTTACTCGCCAGCGCCTGGGATCGAACCCGGGACCACAGGATCACGAAGTCCAGCGTGCTGTCCGCTCGGCCGACCGACTCCCTTCATACACG
Source organism: Procambarus virginalis (assembly GCA_020271785.1). Lineage (NCBI taxonomy): Eukaryota > Metazoa > Arthropoda > Malacostraca > Decapoda > Cambaridae > Procambarus > Procambarus virginalis. The sequence goes on along the minus strand of WNGS01164758.1, from coordinate 8,604 downwards.
ACTTGTTTAACACGAATCCACATGCTGATCTGCAACCCTAATCAACCCCACGAAATTCTTAAACTGCCCCAGTCTTCAAGAAATGGCCCAGGTTTATGCAGAATCCAGGGCCATTTCTTGAAGAAATGGCCCTGGCTCACGGCTCGTCAGACTTACGAAACCTGTACACCTTTCCATAACCATAGCGGCTTTGTTTATATTAAACAGCTTGAGTTCCGAACCACTACGAGGTTGTTTATAACAATAATAACCTTCGAATGTGGAGTTTCGAGCCTGTAAAGTGTTTAATAAATATAACAAAGCCGCCATTTTTAAGGAAAGATATACAGGTTTCGTAAGTGGTTGCGTAAGTCTAAGGAGTAGAGTGCCGTTATCAAATGTCAAGTGAGTGATAGCGGGAGAGGGAGCCAGTGTGGAGCGGCGCCTGGTGGTACCTAACCTAACCTAACACGAGCCTCTATAACAGGCAGCCCAACCCAACTAACCTAACCTAACTCATCTCGTAGTTTCACCAAGTCTTCTCACCTAATACGTCATATTTCTGCGGGATCTGCCAAACCGTTAAAAATTTGACGTAATAGAAGAAATTATAACGTCATATTATTGACGTTTTCTAAGCATTAGCCTCGATAGGTTAGGAGGGTTGCTTGGGTTTAGACGTGTCTGTTTAAGCAAAATAGTCGTGTCTTTTACGGAGCGGCTAGTCAAGAGAACGTGCTGCTCTGGACACCGTTCAGTTCCCATGTTATTATTTCCAGTAAATAGCATTCATTGTGCACATTCGTACACGGAGCGTACGAACGTGGCGCCCTTGAGGCCGGGTCGTTCCACCCGGCCGCGCGGGTACTTGCGGGTAATCCCACGGTTGTAACTGCTAATGTTTTTAATTCAAACGGGTTTAAAATCACTAATGAATTTGTATACAAATGGCGGGTTGCTATTATTGCTGACGTCACGCATCATCGGCGGGATTTGTCTCCTGAACGTCAGTAATACGGTGCTTTAACTTGTCCCGATGCGTCGCTGTTTTAACTCTCCTGACTTGAACGTCAGAATTCCGATACTTTAGTGAAATTATTTGCGCATCAATACTGACGCTTGCTCAGACTATAGATCATCTTGGCTCGATAGATAAATGAAATCGGTCCCTCTAGGAATGAATCTGGTCTTACTAGAAAGGATTCGTGTCCCTTGAGGAATTAACTGGGTCTCACAAGGAATGATTCGGGTTGCTCTAGCTATAATTTGGGTTCTCTACGATGATTGATTCTCATGAATGTTCAGTTCTCTCTTATGATGGATAAGGTTCCTCTAAGAATTATCGGGTGTGTCTATGAAGGTTGTGAATTCCACCAAATAGAAGGACTGGGTGCTACTACGGCCAGAACGCACCGCCGGCCAGAACGTGCAGAAGCTAGGTGTTGTGTGGCAGCTGTGTCGGGTGCTCCAGGTGTCTGACGTAAGCCACCAACACCTGCAGTCCCATGTCAGGTGTTTGATCCAGTCAACAACAAATGTGAAAATGTTCTCTGATTCGAGTACATATATACAGTAATATTTAATACAGTAATATTTCACAACTGTGTTCACTTACAACTGTTCCGTTCAGATCATAAAATGCTGTAGTTATTTATGTGTTAATGAGAGTATGGCCTGGTTATGGTCACACCTTAAGCCTCCCTGGTAGCATTAGGCCAACCCATCCGCCTGTTTGAAATACTTTTTTGTCATGTGGACGATAGTACAAATATTGACTTGTTAGAGAAATATAAAGTGAATATTGTACTATTAATTTTATAGTCTGAAAAATAAAGCTAAAGACCAAACTTGAATATTCCCAGGCCTGTATAGCATATGTGTGCTATAGTAGGCCTCATATAGCGTGTATTAGGCTTAGGATGGTGAGGTAAGTTCGGTTAGGTTAGGTTAGGTTAGATTAGGTTAGGTTAGGTAGATTAGGTTATGTTAGTTAGGTAGGTTAGGTTAGGTAGATTAGGTTAGGTTAGGTAGGTTAGATTAGGTTAGGTTAGGGTAGGTTAGGTTGGTAGGTTAGCTTAGGTTAGGTAGATTAGGTTAGGTTAGGTTAGGTTAGATAAGGTTAGGTTAGGTTAGGTTAGGTTAGGTTAGATTAGGTTAGGTTAGGTTAGGTTAGATTAGGTTAGGTTAGGTTAGGTTAGGTTAGGAGGTTAGGTTAGGTTTTTCAATGTTTCAGTGATACAAACTTTATACTTTCTATTGGTCCCTCACCACGTAAGTTGTACGATCAGCCACATCATTACGACAAGTACTTTCATGGTTAGGCGGATGGTGCAGTAAAGGGTAAACAATACTAGGCTAACTGCTTAAATTTACGTAGTGCGGCCAGTTTGACCAGGCGTTGTCTGTCAAACCTTTCATTGCGGAGGCCGCCGTCAGTTTTTTTTTTTTTTTTTTTTTATTTTTATTTTTCTACCACAGACGTGGCCCACATTAACAATGCTAACCAGCATATATACATTTTCTGTCCTCCATGGACAGGGTTAGAGATGTGTTAAACATATATTTCAAGGGTTTATTGAACAATCAACCACTGAAGGTGAGTCGGTGCTTTAAAATGCTAAGCTAACCTATATACGTAAATACATAGATACACAGATTTATGTATGCCTTACATAAAGTGTTCGATGTGTCATCTACACAGTGTCATTAATGTACATTTACAAAGGTGAAATGTAATTCTGATCAGCTTCCATATATACTTTATACCCATACATACACATACACACACATATACATATATACACACATGCATTCACAGACATTTATCTCATTTACTCTGACAGGGTGAGATAGCTGATAAAGAAACTAGTGTGCAATTAAGCACTTAATCACTGAAGGTGATTAAGGTGCTTTTACAAGCTCAGGTTATATAGTTACATCACATACATTGTATAATTAATCTATTACATGGTCAATCTTGGGTACAAGTCCAATATATCATCAAGTGTTCCAGTACTCATATAGTAATTACAAAGTTCAGCATACCTTAGCCCAGGGGGGCGAAAGTCAGCCAGTATGGGACATTCTACAATATAATGTTCAAGAGAGTGCATGTTTTCTCTTTCACAAAGTTGACACATTGTGTACTCGACATTTGGGTTTTGAGAAAGCTGCCAGATACGTCTATATCCCAGGCGTATTCTGGCCACTATAACATCACATTGCCGGGTTCTTGTTCTATTAGTCCCATATGTGAATGTTTCTCACGATATCTATCATAATATTTAATGCTACAGCTTTCAGGTCTTTGTGAATTTGTTAGGTCGGTGAGATCTTCATTAGATATTTGTTTAAGTATTCTCTTTGTCACTGCTAATGAAATACCCATATCAATTTCTACCACTGGTTTTCTACAGGCTGTCTTTGCAAGCATATCAACAGTGTCATGCCTTGAGATGCCAACATGTGATGGTATCCATAGGAATTTAATTTCAAATCTGTTTTCTTTAGCAGCTAAAACATTCATTCGAATATCACTGACTATTTTCTGGGTGTCACTAATATGTGCGTTCAATGCCAGGAGTGCACTCTGCGAGTCACAGTATATAAGTCCACTGCCTTTGTCTTTTAAAAATTCAGTGGCAAGGTATATGCCTGCAAGTTCGGTTTGAGTTGTACTTGCCCAGTCATTGACGCGCTTCATTGCTGTATGTACGAGAGTAGATTGTTCAAATATATTACATGCACATCCGGTACATCGTCCACCTTCTTCTACAGAGCCGTCGGTATAGCACTGATACACATCGTTACCCAAACTCTGAGTACTTTCAGTGATGCTTTTCAGTGTTAACTGTTTTAATAATGTAGAGTGCACACTATCTTTCTGGGCGCATTTACAAAATCAACTGATAAATCCCAGTTATCCCATGGAGTAATTGGTGATTAATCATTAGTTTTGTAATCATTAGTAATCATTAGCCGCCGTCAGTGAAAGGAGGAACCTAGAGGTAATATCTTCTGTACCCTGGCTTAATAAACTTCCGTCCCATGAGCAGGAATGGTACAGATGTAAGAATTATACAAGTAGTTTGAGGCTGATGAAGTATATATTCTTGGGGTGATGTGACGAGGGCAGAGTACAGATGTGACGTTATTGGCTCTGTCATGTGACGAGGGCAGAGTACCTCATTCCTCAGTAAGCTGTGCTGATACAGCCCGTCCTCCTAAGGTGTCCCAACGTCAAGAAAACAGTCACATTAAAGTGGTCTCCCGTAACTTACCAGAGGACCCAAAACAGAAAACGGGACAGTACGTCACTTTCGCCACCCACTTCCATTTTCTAGTCCGACAATTTTTGGCCTCGTGTAACGCATACGAGGGAAAAGCGACGTTCCTTGTAAGAGGAGAGGTTGGGTGAAGCAGTGGTGAGCCCGCCCACCAGGTCTAACTTACTTATTAATGCTCCATTTATGGAGTAAGTTTTCACATGCAAACAACCAGGAACATTTAGTGGAACTTCGCAGCTGGTAAATAGGAACGATGTTAATAGTATTTGATTAAAGTTTTTTCTAATAATGTGAACTTAGGCTATCTGATAGTCTAGGTCTCGCTGGTACATTTTGTTATGTGAGTGTTGGATAATGTAGGATAGTGATTGCTTCCCCATACAAACCGAACGCACCACCGGCAAACAGAACGCACCACCGCCAAACAGAACGCACCACCGCCAAACAGAACGCACCACCGCCAAACAGAACGCACCACCGCCAAACAGAACGCACCACCGCCAAACAGAACGCACCACCGCCGTATTTTCTACTACCAATCCAAATGGTCAAAAGTGGGTGCCAGAGGCAGAGGCACGGGAGGCCCGCGGTGCCATAACACTCAGTAGAGGGCGCGCGGGGCACCGTTATTATCTGGTGTGTTCCCGGCCTTGTGTGGAGGCCTTTATTACTCTCAACACTGCTTTGTTGACCTGTTATTATTTGTCGGCGGCTGAGTGTGAACGGTGGACGTGTGTGTGTGTGTCGGCCCGGGCACTGTCACCGTTGGTGGTAACGAGGGTATAGTTGTGTTGGTGGTAACGAGGTATAGTTGTGTTGGTAGTAACGAGGGTATAGTTGTGTTGGTGGTAACGAGGGTATAGTTGTGTTGGTAGTAACGAGGGTATAGTTGTGTTGGTAGTAACGAGGGTATAGTTGTGTTGGTAGTAACGAGGGTATAGTTGTGTTGGTAGTAACGAGGGTATAGTTTGTGTTGGTAGTAACGAGGGTATAGTTGTGTTGGTGGTAACGAGGGTATAGTTGTGTTGGTGGTAACGAGGGTATAGTTGTGTTGGTAGTAACGAGGGTATAGTTGTGTTGGTAGTAACGAGGGTATAGTTGTGTTGGTAGTAACGAGGGTATAGTTGTGTTGGTAGTAACGAGGGTATAGTTGTGTTGGTAGTAACGAGGGTATAGTTGTGTTGGTAGTAACGAGGGTATAGTTGTGTTGGTGGTAACGAGGGTATAGTTGTGTTGGTAGTAACGAGGGTATAGTTGTGTTGGTAGTAACGAGGGTATAGTTGTGTTGGTAGTAACGAGGGTATAGTTGTGTTGGTAGTAACGAGGGTATAGTTGTGTTGGTAGTAACGAGGGTATAGTTGTGTTGGTGGTAACGAGGGTATAGTTGTGTTGGTGGTAACGAGGGTATAGTTGTGTTGGTAGTAACGAGGGTATAGTTGTGTTGGTAGTAACGAGGGTATAGTTGTGTTGGTAGTAACGAGGGTATAGTTGTGTTGGTAGTAACGAGGGTATAGTTGTGTTGGTAGTAACGAGGGTATAGTTGTGTTGGTAGTAACGAGGGTATAGTTGTGTTGGTGGTAACGAGGGTATAGTTGTGTTGGTAGTAACGAGGGTATAGTTGTGTTGGTGGTAACGAGGGTATAGTTGTGTTGGTAGTAACGAGGGTATAGTTGTGTTGGTAGTAACGAGGGTATAGTTGTGTTGGTGGTAACGAGGGTATAGTTGTGTTGGTAGTAACGAGGGTATAGTTGTGTTGGTGGTAACGAGGGTATAGTTGTGTTGGTAGTAACGAGGGTATAGTTGTGTTGGTAGTAACGAGGGTATAGTTGTGTTGGTAGTAACGAGGGTATAGTTGTGTTGGTGGTAACGAGGGTATAGTTGTGTTGGTAGTAACGAGGGTATAGTTGTGTTGGTGGTAACGAGGGTATAGTTGTGTTGGTGGTAACGAGGGTATAGTTGTGTTGGTAGTAACGAGGGTATAGTTGTGTTGGTGGTAACGAGGGTATAGTTGTGTGGTAGTAACGAGGGTATAGTTGTGTTGGTGGTAACGAGGGTATAGTTGTGTTGGTAGTAACGAGGGTATAGTTGTGTTGGTAGTAACGAGGGTATAGTTGTGTTGGTAGTAACGAGGGTATAGTTGTGTTGGTAGTAACGAGGGTATAGTTGTGTTGGTAGTAACGAGGGTATAGTTGTGTTGGTGGTAACGAGGGTATAGTTGTGTTGGTAGTAACGAGGGTATAGTTGTGTTGGTGGTAACGAGGGTATAGTTGTGTTGGTAGTAACGAGGGTATAGTTGTGTTGGTAGTAACGAGGGTAGTTGTGTTGGTAGTAACGAGGGTATAGTTGTGTTGGTAGTAACGAGGGTATAGTTGTGTTGGTGGTAACGAGGGTATAGTTGTGTTGGTAGTAACGAGGGTATAGTTGTGTTGGTAGTAACGAGGGTATAGTTGTGTTGGTAGTAACGAGGGTATAGTTGTGTTGGTAGTAACGAGGGTATAGTTGTGTTGGTAGTAACGAGGGTATAGTTGTGTTGGTAGTAACGAGGGTATAGTTGTGTTGGTAGTAACGAGGGTATAGTTGTGTTGGTAGTAACGAGGGTATAGTTGTGTTGGTAGTAACGAGGGTATAGTTGTGTTGGTAGTAACGAGGGTATAGTTGTGTTGGTAGTAACGAGGGTACAGTTGTGTTGGTAGTAACGAGGGTATAGTTGTGTTGGTAGTAACGAGGGTATAGTTGTGTTGGTAGTAACGAGGGTATAGTTGTGTTGGTAGTGAGGGACACTGATCAACCCACTCTTCATGTGTCCAGCAGGCTGAACAAGCAGGCTGAACAAGCAGGCTGAACAAGCAGGCTGACCAAGCAGGCTGAACAAGCAGGCTGACCAAGCAGGCTGAACAAGCAGGCTGACCAAGCAGGCTGAACAAGCAGGCTGACCAAGCAGGCTGAACAAGCAGGCTGAACAAGCAGGCTGAACAAGCAGGCTCGGACACGTGCTACACTTACGGAACTCTGGAGGCTGACGAAGGCACAAACGAGGAACAAGTAGACACAGTGTTCACCTCCCTTCTCTCAGACCCGAGCGTCGCGCACTCCACTCCCCTCCTCTGACTCACTTCCCTTCCTCTCCCCCTCCCAATCTTGACTCCATTCTCCCTATACATCATTCCCTCCGCTTTATTTCACTTCCTCTAACTCATTCCACCTCCTCCACCACAACTCCATTCTTCCTATTGGACCTCTCAACTCTTTCCCCCCCCCCCAGCTCTTCACCACAGTCCCGGGGCTACAGGTGTACATCTACCACAGTCCAGGGGCTACAGGTGAACATCTACCACAGTCCAGGGGCTACAGGTGTACATCTACCACAGTCCCGGGGCTACAGGTGAACATCTACCACAGTCCCGGGGCTACAGGTGAACATCTACCACAGTCCAGGGGCTACAGGTGTACATCTACCACAGTCCAGGGGCTACAGGTGTACATCTACCACAGTCCCGGGCTACAGGTGTACATCTACCACAGTCCCGGGGCTACAGGTGAACATCTACCACAGTCCCGGGGCTACAGGTGTACATCTACCACAGTCCAGGGGCTACAGGTGTACATCTACCACAGTCCCGGGGCTACAGGTGTACATCTACCACAGTCCCGGGGCTACAGGTGAACATCTACCACAGTCCCGGGGCTACAGGTGTACATCTACCACAGTCCAGGGCTACAGGTGTACATCTACCACAGTCCAGGGGCTACAGGTGAACATCTACCACAGTCCAGGGGCTACAGATGAACATCTACCACAGTCCAGGGCTACAGGTGAACATCTACCACAGTCCAGGGCTACAGATGAACATCTACCACAGTCCAGGGGCTACAGGTGAACATCTACCACAGCACAGGGCTACAGGTGAACATCTACCACAGCACAGGGGCTACAGGTGAACATCTACCACAGTCCAGGGGCTACAGATGAACATCTACCACAGTCCAGGGGCTACAGGTGAACATCTACCACAGCCCCGGGGCTACAGGTGAACATCTACCACAGCACAGGGGCTACAGGTGAACATCTACCACAGTCCCGGGCTACAGGTGAACATCTACCACAGTCCAGGGGCTACAGGTGAACATCTACCACACACATAGGCTTTAAGTTGTAATTTTGGACGTGTTTACCGTGATGGGCGACGGTGGTCGCTGAGCGCCGCTAATGTTAGCAGGAACCATATTGGTCTTGTTACACCAGGGTGTTGGTCATGTTACACCAGGGTGTTGGTCATGTTACACCAGGGTGTTGGTCTTGTTACACCAGGGTGTTGGTCATGTTACACCAGGGTGTTGG
>WNGS01164757.1:34016-44016 GCA_020271785.1 Procambarus virginalis | reverse complement strand
CAAGAGTATGAAAACAACAACATGGCAGTTAACACTATAATTGAGAGGGCAGCCTCTGCTGCCTGTAGAAATAGATCCCACCTGCTCATCATGGGCGACTTCAATCACAGAAGGATTGACTGGGAGAACAAGGAACCGCATAGAGGGGAGGATACGTGGAGAGCCAAACTATTGGAGGTGGTGACTAGAAACTTTTTAACCCAGCATGTCGGAGAACCCACAAGGATGAGAGGACATGACGAACCAGCGAGACTCGACCTAGTCTTCACTCTGAACGACTCCGACATAAGAGAAATCGGTTTTGAGGACCCAGTAGGGATGAGCGACCACAGTGTACTGACGTTTGAGTACCTGATTGAAGAAGGGTTATTGAACTCGAGGAGGGATACCGAAAACAAAAGGTTAGCATACCGAAAGGGAAAATATGAGGAGATAAGAAAATTCGTAACAGATATAGCATGGGAAACAGAGCTCAGGGGAAAGACGGCCCAAGATATGATGGATTACATCACGCAAAAGTGCAAGGAAGCAACAAACAAGTTTGTCCCAGTCCAAAAGGAAAACAGTGAAATGAAGATGAGAAACCCATGGTTTAATCAGAGATGTAGGCTAGCTAAGCAGCAAAGTAAAAGGGCATGGAGAAACTATAGGAATAACAGGACACTGGAGAGCAGAGAAAGATACCAGAATGCCAGGAATGAATATGTCAGGATGAGAAGAGAGGCAGAAAGACAATACGAAAATGACATCACAAGCAAGGCAAAGACTCAGCCTAAATTGTTGCATAGCCACATCAGGAGAAAAACAACAGTAAAGGAACAGGTTATGAAATTAAGGATAGGGGCAGAAGGATTCACTACAAACGACAAGGAAGTGTGTGAGGAACTGAATAAGAAATTCCAAGAGGTCTTCACCTTAGAGCAAGGAGAAGTTCCAGAGATAAGAGAGGGAATAGCTAACCAGGATCCACTGGAAGAGTTTGAGATTACCAGTGGGGAAGTAAGGAAGTGTTTACTAGAGTTGGATGTGACAAAGGCTATAGGCCCAGATGGAATATTGCCTTGGATACTAAAGGAAGGAGCAGAAGAACTGTGCTCCTTCCAGAAGCTCTGACAAGAAAGAGAAGGGAGGGCAGCCTGCATATTTTTGGATTGTCAGAAAGCCTTTGATACAGTGCCACACAAGAGACTAATGCAAAACCTGGAGATGCAGGTTGGAGTGAAAGGGAAGGTACTCCATTGAATAAAGGAGTACCTAAGCAACAGAAGACAGAGAGTCAGTGTGAGGGGTGAAGTCTGAGATTGGCGAGACGTTACGAGTGGAGTCCCGCAGGGGTCAGTCCTTGGACCTATACTGTTTCTGATATATGTAAATGATCTCCCAGAGGGTATAGAATCGTTCCTCTCATTGTTTGCTGATGACGCAAAAATTATGAGGGGGATTAAGACAGAGGAAGATAGTAGGAGGCTACAAGATGACCTAGACAGACCGAGTGAATGGTCCAACAAATGGCTGCTAAAGTTCAACCCGAGTAAATGCAAAGTATTGAACTAGGCAGTGGAAATAGGAGGCCAGACACAGGATACAGAATAGGAGATGAAGTACTTAATGAAACAGACAGAGAGAAAGATCTAGGAGTTGATATCACACCAAACCTGTCTCCTGAAGCCCACATAAAACGAATAACGTCTGCGGCATATGCGAGGCTGGCTAACATCAGAACAGCGTTCAGGAACCTGTGTAAGGAATCATTCAGAATCTTGTACACCACATATGTAAGACCAATCCTGGAGTACGCAGCCCCAGCATGGAGCCCGTACCTTGTCAAGCACAAGACGAAGCTGGAAAAAGTCCAAAGGTATGCCACTAGACTAGTCCCAGAACTAAGAGGCATGAGTTACGAGGAAAGGCTGCGGGAAATGCACCTTACGACACTGGAAGACAGAAGAGTAAGGGGAGACATGATCACAACCTACAAAATCCTCAGAAGAATCGTCTGGGTAAACAAGGATAAAGTATTCAACAGTGGTGGGACGCGAACAAGGGGACACAGGTGGAGACTGAGTACCCACATGAGCCACAGAGACGTTAGAAGGAACTTTTTCAGTGTCAGAGTAGTTAACAGATGGAATGCATTAGGCAGTGATGTGGTGGAGGCTGACTCCATACACAGTTTATAATGTAGATATGATAGAGCCCAGTAGGCTCAGGAACCTGTACACCTGTTGATTAACAGTTAAGAGGCGGGACCAAAGAGCCAAGCTCAACCCCCGCAAGCACAATTAGGTGAGTAAACACACACACACACACACACACACACTAAGTGCAACTAAGTGCAACTAAGTACACATACTCTTGGACTCTTGGTATCCAAGAGTCAATGCTCGATCCTGCAGACACATATAGGTGAGTACACACACCTGGTGTCAGCAAGGCGGACAGTCCGCCATGCGGTATATCCATATCTAAACTTTCTCCCTTCACCTGTGCCTCTCCATTCCTCCCTCCCCCCCACCCCATCACCCCCCCCCACCCCATCACCCCCCCCCACCCTCACCCCCCCCCCCACCCATCACCCCCCCCCCCCTTCCCCCTCATCTGAGGAAGGTTGTACCGTCTGGTAATTCTTGGGTCCAAACCCCCTGGAGACTGTATGTGTATACCGCCTTGAGTTAGAGAGGGGGTGTGTCCCCCCCCCCCCCTGCCCCTCCCCTGCCCCTCCCCTGCCTCTCCCCTGCCCCTCCCCTGCCCCTCCCCCCTGCCTCTCCCCTGCCCCCCCCTGCCCCTCCCCTGCCCTCCCCTGCCTCTCCCCTGCCCCTCCCCTGCCCCTCCCCTGCCCCCCCCTGCCCCTCCCCTGCCCCCCCCTGCCCCTCCCCTGCCCCTCCCTGCCTCTCCCCTGCCCCTCCCCTGCCCCCCCCCCCTGCCCCTCCCCTGCCCCTCCCCTGCCTCTCCCCTGCCCTCCCCTGCCCCTCCCCTGCCCCTCCCTGCCCCTCCCCTGCCCCCCCCTGCCCCTCCCCTGCCCCTCCCCTGCCTCTCCCCTGCCCCTCCCCTGCCCCCCCCTGCCCCTCCCCTGCCCCTCCCCTGCCCCTCCCCTGCCTCTCCCCTGCCCCTCCCCTGCCCCTCCCCTGCCCCTCCCCTGCCCCTCCCCTGCCCTCCCGGCGTCCTTGCCGTGTGAGGTGAGGCAGTGTTTAGGGCAGGAAATTTATCACCTGGGTTCTGGTATCTTAATCTATACCTGTGATCAGTCTGACACACAAGTGCCCAACCACCTCTGACCAGCCACCTCTGACCAGCCACCTCTGACCAGCCACCTCTGACCAGCCACCTCTGACCAACCACCACTGACCAGCCACCACTGACCAGCACCTCTGACCACCACCACTGACCAACCACCACTGACCAGCCACCACTGACCAGCCACCTCTGACCAACCACCACTGACCAACCACCTCTGACCAGCCACCTCTGACCAGCCACCTCTGACCAGCCACCTCTGACCAACCACCACTGACCAGCCACCACTGACCAGCCACCTCTGACCAACCACCACTGACCAGCCACCACTGACCAGCACCTCTGACCAGCCACCTCTGACCAGCCACCTCTGACCAGCCACCTCTGACCAGCCACCTCTGACCAGCCACCTCTGACCAGCCACCTCTGACCAGCCACCTCTGACAGCCACCTCTGACCAGCCACCTCTGACCAACCACCACTGACCAGCCACCACTGACCAGCCACCTCTGACCAGCCACCTCTGACCAGCCACCTCTGACCAGCCACCTCTGACCAGCCACCTCTGACCAGCCACCTCTGACCAGCCACCTCTGACCAACCACCACTGACCAGCCACCACTGACCAGCCACCTCTGACCAACCACCACTGACCAGCCACCTCTGACCAGCCACCTCTGACCAACCACCACTGACCAGCCACCACTGACCAACCACCACTGACCAGCCACCACTGACCAGCCACCTCTGACCAGCCACCTCTGACCAACCACCTCTGACCAGCCACCTCTGACCAGCCACCTCTGACCAGCCACCTCTGACCAGCCACCTCTGACCAACCACCACTGACCAGCCACCACTGACCAGCCACCTCTGACCAACCACCACTGACCAGCCACCTCTGACCAGCCACCTCTGACCAACCACCACTGACCAGCCACCACTGACCAACCACCACTGACCAGCCACCACTGACCAGCCACCTCTGACCAACCACCACTGACCAGCCACCACTGACCAACCACCACTGACCAGCCACCACTGACCAGCCACCTCTGACCAGCCACCACTGACCAGCCACCTCTGACCAACCACATGACCACCACCACTGACCAACCACCACTGACCAACACCACTGACCAACCACCACTGACCAGCCACCACTGACCAGCCACCTCTGACCAGCCACCACTGACCAGCCACCTCTGACCAACCACCACTGACCAGCCACCTCTGACCAGCCACCTCTGACCAACCACCACTGACCAGCCACCACTGACCAACCACCACTGACCAGAACCACTGACCAACCACCACTGACCAGCCACCACTGACCAACCACCTCTGACCAACCACCTCTGACCAGCCACCTCTGACCAGCCACCTCTGACCAACCACCACTGACCAGCCACCTCTGACCAGCCACCACTGACCAGCCACCACTGACCAGCCACCACTGACCAGCCACTCTGACCAGCCACCTCTGACCAGCCACCACTGACCAGCCACCACTGACCAGCCACCTCTGACCAGCCACCTCTGACCAGCCACCACTGACCAGCCACAACTGACCAGCCACCACTGACCAGCCACCTCTGACCAGCCACCCACTGACCAACCACCTCTGACCAACCACCTCTGACCAGCCCCTCTGACCAGCCACCACTGACCAAACCACCTCTGACCAACCACCACTGACCAACCACCTCTGACCAGCCACCTCTGACCAGCNCGTGAAGGCAAACTTAGTGAGTTTATTGTCAATGTTTGCAGTGAGAATTATGGCGAGGTAATACAAGCGTCGTCAGACAGTATACCAACTTCCTGTATGCTCTCGTGCGCTCTCACGCGCGTGTATGCGCCAGCACGTGGCTTTCCCTCTCCCATAGCGTTTCCATATGTTTGTTGGATTGTGGGGCGGGGGGGGGGCGGGGTGGGGGGTGCTTTAAGAGGTAAAGTAGGGGGTGGGTGGAGGCGGCGGGGGGGGGGTGATCCTTGCACTTGGTCGGGTTGCAGAAGTTGCAATGTTCACCTGCTGCTTTCTGCCACCCCCCCCCCTGCTGACGGGGGAGGGGGGGGTGGTCAGGTGACCTGGAGGGGGTCAACACCCCCCCTTCACCACGTGGTGGGGACAGTGTTCAGCTGCCACCACACGACCTGGTGTTAAACACCTGTACCCGCATATGTTGGCAGGGGGGGCGGGGGGGCTACACGCTTCTCTGGCGTGTCTCACCTGTGTGTACTCCTCCTCCTCTCACCTGTCTTTACCTGGCTGCATACTCCACCATTGGTCTCACATATGTGGTATACAAAGTTCTGAAGGCAAGGGAAAGGGGAAGGGTGCCACTAGGGGTGGGGAAGGGTGCCACTAGGGGTGGGGAAGGGTGCCACTAGGGGTGGGAAGGGTGCCACTAGGGTGGGGAAGGGTGCCACTAGGGGAGGGGAAGGGTGCCACTAGGGGAGGGGATGGGTGCCACTAGGGGTGGGGAAGGGTGCCACTAGGGGAGGGGAAGGGTGCCACTAGGGGAGGGGAAGGGTGCCACTAGGGGAGGGGAAGGGTGCCACTAGGGGAGGGGAAGGGTGCCACTAGGGGAGGGGAAGGGTGCCACTAGGGGAGGGGAAGGGTGCCACTAGGGGTGGGGAAGGGTGCCACTAGGGAGGGGAAGGGTGCCACTAGGGGTGGGGAAGGGTGCCACTAGGGGAGGGGAAGGGTGCCACTAGGGGAGGGGAAGGGTGCCACTAGGGGAGGGGAAGGGTGCCACTAGGGGTGGGGAAGGGTGCCACTAGGGGAGGGGAAGGGTGCCACTAGGGGAGGGGAAGGGTGCCACTAGGGGAGGGGAAGGGTGCCACTAGGGGTGGGGAAGGGTGCCACTAGGGGAGGGGAAGGGTGCCACTAGGGGTGGGGAAGGGTGCCACTAGGGGTGGGGAAGGGTGCCACTAGGGTGGGGAAGGCTGCCACTAGGGGAGGGGAAGGGTGCCACTAGGGGAGGGGAAGGGTGCCACTAGGGGAGGGGAAGGGTGCCACTAGGGGTGGGGAAGGGTGCCACTAGGGGAGGGGAAGGGTGCCACTAGGGGTGGGGAATGGTGCCACTAGGGGAGGGGAAGGGTGCCACTAGGGGTGGGGAAGGGTGCCACTAGGGGAGGGGAAGGGTGCCACTAGGGGAGGGGAAGGGTGCCACTAGGGGAGGGGAAGGGTGCCACTAGGGGTGGGGAAGGGTGCCACTAGGGGAGGGGAAGGGTGCCACTAGGGGAGGGGAAGGGTGCCACTAGGGGAGGGGAAGGGTGCCACTAGGGGAGGGGAAGGGTGCCACTAGGGGTGGGGAAGGGTGCCACTAGGGGAGGGGAAGGGTGCCACTAGGGGGGGAAGGGTGCCACTAGGGGTGGGGAAGGGTGCCACTAGGGGAGGGGAAGGGTGCCACTAGGGGAGGGGAAGGGTGCCACTAGGGGAGGGGAAGGGTGCCACTAGGGGAGGGGGAAGGGTGCCACTAGGGGGGGGAAGGGTGCCACTAGGGGAGGGGAAGGGTGCCACTAGGGGAGGGGAAGGGTGCCACTAGGGGAGGGGAAGGGTGCCACTAGGGTGGGGAAGGGTGCCACTAGGGGGGGGAAGGGTGCCACTAGGGTGGGGGGAGGGTGCCACTAGGGGAGGGAAGGGTGCCACTAGGGGAGGGGAAGGGTGCCACTAGGGGAGGGGAAGGGTGCCACTAGGGGAGGGGAAGGGTGCCACTAGGGGTGGGGAAGGGTGCCACTAGGGGAGGGGAAGGGTGCCACTAGGGGAGGGGAAGGGTGCCACTAGGGTGGGGAAGGGTGCCACTAGGGGAGGGGAAGGGTGCCACTAGGGGAGGGGAAGGGTGCCACTAGGGGAGGGGAAGGGTGCCACTAGGGGTGGGNAACTCTTCTCATTAATTTTGCGTCATCCGCAAACATTGACATGTATGACTCCACTCCTGTAAACATGTCATTTACGTAAATTAGAAAGAGGATTGGTCCCAGCACCGATCCTTGAGGTACTCCACTTGTTACTGTTCTCCAGTCCGACTTCTCGCCCCTTACCATTACCCTCTGGCTCCTTCCTGTTAGGTAGTTCTTCACCCATTCTAGGGCCTTTCCGCTTACTCCTGCCTGCCTCTCAAGTTTGTATAGCAGTCTCCTGTGCGGTACTGTATCAAAGGCCTTTTGGCAGTCAAGAAATATGCAGTCTGCCCAGCCTTCTCTGTCCTGCCTTATCCTTGTTACTTTATCATAGAATTCTAAAAGGTTTGTTAGGCATGATTTCCCTGTCCAGAAACCATGTTGGTGCTTGTTTACAAACCCAATGCTCTCCAGGTGCTCAAGAAGTCTTAGCCTAATTATTCTTTCAAGTATTTTGCAGGGGATGCTTGTCAATGATACGGGTCTGTAGTTAAGTGCCTCCTCCCTGTCACCTTTCTTGAAAATCGGTACGACATTTGCCTCCTTCCAGCAACTGGGCAATTCTCCCGACATAAGTGACTCATTAAAGATCATTGCCAGAGGCACACTGAGAGCCTGCGCTGCCTCTTTAAGTATCCACGGTGATACTTTGTCTGGTCCAACAGCTTTGTTTGCATCCAGTGTTGTCAACTGTTTCATTACCTCCTCTGCTGTCACCTCTATGTCTGATAGTCTGTCATTTAGGGTAATCGCTTCTAACAATGGGAGCTGCTCAGGCTCGGTTGTGAACACTCCATGGAAATTTGCATTCAGTACCTCGCAGATTTCCTTGTCGCTTTCTGTATATGCCCCTTCTGTTTTCCTCAGTCTTGTCACTTGGTCATTTACCGACATCTTCCTTCTTATATGGCTATGTAGTAATTTAGGTTGCTTTTTCGCTTTGACTGCAATATCATTCTCATAATTTCTTTCCGACATTCGTCTTATGTTAATGTAATCATTCCTAGCTCTGTTACATCTAATCCTGTTGTCCTCTGTCCTTTGTCTTCTGTACTTCCTCCACTCCCTCCTGCTTCTCACCTTTGCTTCCTGACATTGTCTATTAAACCATGGGTTATTATATTCCCTCCTGCTTTTTTCCTTTATTGTTGGAATAAATCTCTCTTCAGCCTCTTTGCATTTCAATATGACTTGGTTCATCATACCTTGCACTGTTTTTCCTATAAGCTCTTCCTCCCACTGCACTTCTCCCAGGTAGTCCCTTATCCTTCTGTAGTCCCCTTTTCTGTAATCAATTCTCCTTCCCCTTACCTCTTGACCGTTGGTCACAATTTTAAGCTCCATCATGTAGTCAAAGACTAGGACACAATGGTCACTGGCTCCTAGTGGTATTTCATGTTCCAACTGCTCGATGTCTTCTACATTCTGGGTGAAGATGAGATCTAATAGGCTGGGCGTATCCCCTCCTCTTTCCCTAGTATCTTCCTTCACATGCTGTGTTAGGAAATTCCTGTCAATAACGTCTACCATAACGTGTGTGTGTGTGTGTGTGTGTGTGTGTGTGTGTGTGTGTAGGGGGGGGGTCTAACACGAGCCTGCCCTAAGGGGAACAGGTCTTCACCTCCCCCCTCCCCCCACCTCCCCCAAGACGAGCTGAGATTTGTTGTTGGAGGGGGGATATGCCCCCCTCCCCACCAGGGGGGCTGGTTACTACTGATACTCTGGGTCAGCCCAGATGGGGTGCTTCGTGTGCCATGTTTTCTAATATGCTTCCTGTCCAGCCGCAGAGTCTTGTCGCCTCCGGTTTTGGGGACGATACGTGTGTTAGGGGGTGTGTGTTTGTGGGGGTTGAGCTGCGGCTCTTGGGTCCCGCCTCTCAACTGTGTTGTTATAACCTGTTGTCACCTCTGATGTTATACAGTGTTCTCTGATTGTGCCTATGGCACCTCTGCTCTTCACTGGACCTCTGATGTTTATACAGTGCTCTCTGATTGTGTCTATGGCACCTCTGCTCTTCACTGGACCTCTGATGTTTATACAGTGTTCTCTGATTGTGCCTATGGCACCTCTGCTCTTCACTGGACCTCTGATGTTTATACAGTGTTCTCTGATTGTGCCTATGGCACCTCTGCTCTTCACTGGACCTCTGATGTTCATACAGTGTTCTCTGATTGTGCCTATGGCACCTCTGCTCTTCACTGGCTCTATTCTGCATTTTCTTCCATATCGTTCACTCCAGTACGTTGTTATTTTACTGTGCAGATTTGGGACCTGGCCCTCCAGTATTTTCCACGTGTATATATTTGGTATCTCTCTCGTCTCCTTTCTAGAGAGTACATTTGGAGAGCTTTGAGACGATCCCAATAATTTAGGTGCTATATCGCGTCTATGCGTGCCGTATATGTTCTCTGTATTCCCTCTTATTTCAGCAATCTCTCCTGCTCTGAAGGGGGAAGTGAGTACTGAGCAGTACTCAAGACGGGACAACACAAGTGACTTGAAGAGTACAACCATTGTGATGGGATCCCTGGATTTGAAAGTTCTCGTAATCCATCCGATCATTTTTCTGGCTGACGCAATATTTGCTTGGTTATGCTCCCTAAACGTTAGGTCGTCAGACATTATTATTCCCAAATACTTGACATGCTGTTTTCCTACTATGGGCAGATTTGATTGTGTTTTGTACTCTGTATTATGTTTAAGATCCTCATTTTTGCCGTACCTGAGTACCTGGAATTTATCACTGTTAACATCATGTTATTTTCTGATGCCCAATCGAAAACTTTATTAATATCTGTTTGAAGTTTTTCAATGTCTTCAGCAGAAGTAAATAGAGTGATGAAAGAGACAGACACAC
>WNGS01164757.1:2278-30644 GCA_020271785.1 Procambarus virginalis | reverse complement strand
TGGTGTACTGTACTGCCAGTACTGGTGCTGGTGTGTACTGCCAGTACTGGTGTTTGTGTACTGTACTGCCAGTACTGGTGCTGGTGTACTGTACTGCCAGTACTGGTGCTGGTGTGTACTGCCAGTACTGGTGCTGGTGTACTGTACTGCCAGTACTGGTGTTGGTGTACTGTACTGCCAGTACTGGTGTTGGTGTGTACTGCCAGTACTGGTGCTGGTGTACTGTACTGCCAGTACTGGTGTTGGTGTACTGTACTGCCAGTACTGGTGTTGGTGTGTACTGCCAGTACTGGTGCTGGTGTACTGTACTGCCAGTACTGGTGTTGGTGTACTGTACTGCCAGTACTGGTGTTGGTTGGTGTGTACTGCCAGTACTGGTGCTGGTGTACTGTACTGCCAGTACTGGTGCTGGTGTACTGTACTGTCCAGTACTGGTGCTGGTGTACTGTACTGCCAGTACTGGTGTGGTGTACTGTACTGCCAGTACTGGTGCTGGTGTGTACTGCCAGTACTGGTGCTGGTGTGTACTGCCAGTACTGGTGCTGGTGTACTGTACTGCCAGTACTGGTGCTGGTGTACTGTACTGCCAGTACTGGTGTGGTGTACTGTACTGCAGTACTGGTGCTGGTGTACTGTACTGCCAGTACTGGTGCTGGTGTACTGTACTGCCAGTACTGGTGCTGGTGTGTACTGCCAGTACTGGTGCTGGTGTGTACTGCCAGTACTGGTGCTGGTGTACTGTACTGCCAGTACTGGTGCTGGTGTGTACTGCCAGTACTGGTGCTGGTGTACTGTACTGCCAGTACTGGTGCTGGTGTACTGTACTGCCAGTACTGGTGCTGGTGTACTGTACTGCCAGTACTGGTGCTGGTGTACTGTACTGCCAGTACTGGTGTTGGTGTGTACTGCCAGTACTGGTGCTGGTGTACTGTACTGCCAGTACTGGTGCTGGTGTACTGTACTGCCAGTACTGGTGCTGGTGTACTGTACTGCCAGTACTGGTGCTGGTGTACTGTACTGCCAGTACTGGTGCTGGTGTACTGTACTGCCAGTACTGGTGCTGGTGTACTGTACTGCCAGTACTGGTGCTGGTGTACTGTACTGCCAGTACTGGTGCTGGTGTACTGTACTGCCAGTACTGGTGCTGGTGTACTGTACTGCCAGTACTGGTGCTGGTGTACTGTACTGCCAGTACTGGTGCTGGTGTGTACTGCCAGTACTGGTGTTGGTGTACTGTACTGCCAGTACTGGTGCTGGTGTGTACTGCCAGTACTGGTGTTGGTGTACTGTACTGCCAGTACTGGTGCTGGTGTGTACTGCCAGTACTGGTGCTGGTGTACTGTACTGCCAGTACTGGTGCTGGTGTACTGTACTGCCAGTACTGGTGCTGGTGTACTGTACTGCCAGTACTGGTGCTGGTGTACTGTACTGCCAGTACTGGTGCTGGTGTACTGTACTGCCAGTACTGGTGTTGGTGTACTGTACTGCCAGTACTGGTGCTGGTGTACTGTACTGCCAGTACTGGTGCTGGTGTGTACTGCCAGTACTGGTGTGGTGTGTACTGTACTGCCAGTACTGGTGCTGGTGTACTGTACTGCCAGTACTGGTGCTGGTGTACTGTACTGCCAGTACTGGTGCTGGTGTACTGTACTGCCAGTACTGGTGCTGGTGTACTGTACTGCCAGTACTGGTGCTGGTGTACTGTACTGCCAGTACTGGTGCTGGTGTACTGTACTGCCAGTACTGGTGCTGGTGTACTGTACTGCCAGTACTGGTGCTGGTGTACTGTACTGCCAGTACTGGTGCTGGTGTACTGTACTGCCAGTACTGGTGCTGGTGTGTACTGCCAGTACTGGTGCTGGTGTGTACTGCCAGTACTGGTGCTGGTGTGTACTGCCAGTACTGGTGCTGGTGTGTACTGCCAGTACTGGTGCTGGTGTGTACTGCCAGTACTGGTGCTGGTGTACTGTACTGCCAGTACTGGTGCTGGTGTACTGTACTGCCAGTACTGGTGCTGGTGTACTGTACTGCCAGTACTGGTGCTGGTGTGTACTGCCAGTACTGGTGCTGGTGTACTGTACTGCCAGTACTGGTGCTGGTGTGTACTGCCAGTACTGGTGCTGGTGTGTACTGCCAGTACTGGTGCTGGTGTACTGTACTGCCAGTACTGGTGCTGGTGTGTACTGCCAGTACTGGTGCTGGTGTGTACTGCCAGTACTGGTGCTGGTGTACTGTACTGCCAGTACTGGTGCTGGTGTGTACTGCCAGTACTGGTGCTGGTGTACTGTACTGCCAGTACTGGTGCTGGTGTACTGTACTGCCAGTACTGGTGCTGGTGTGTACTGCCAGTACTGGTGCTGGTGTACTGTACTGCCAGTACTGGTGCTGGTGTACTGTACTGCCAGTACTGGTGCTGGTGTGTACTGCCAGTACTGGTGCTGGTGTACTGTACTGCCAGTACTGGTGTTGGTGTACTGTACTGCCAGTACTGGTGCTGGTGTGTACTGTCAGTACTGGTGCTGGTGTACTGTACTGCAGTACTGGTGCTGGTGTGTACTGCCAGTACTGGTGCTGGTGTGTACTGCCAGTACTGGTGCTGGTGTGTACTGCCAGTACTGGTGCTGGTGTACTGTACTGCCAGTACTGGTGCTGGTGTGTACTGCCAGTACTGGTGCTGGTGTACTGTACTGCCAGTACTGGTGCTGGTGTACTGTACTGCCAGTACTGGTGTTGGTGTACTGTACTGCCAGTACTGGTGCTGGTGTACTGTACTGCCAGTACTGGTGTGGTGTACTGTACTGCCAGTACTGGTGCTGGTGTACTGTACTGCCAGTACTGGTGCTGGTGTACTGTACTGCCAGTACTGGTGCTGGTGTACTGTACTGCCAGTACTGGTGCTGGTGTACTGTACTGCCAGTACTGGTGCTGGTGTACTGTACTGCCAGTACTGGTGCTGGTGTACTGTACTGCCAGTACTGGTGCTGGTGTGTACTGCCAGTACTGGTGTTGGTGTACTGTACTGCCAGTACTGGTGCTGGTGTACTGTACTGCCAGTACTGGTGTTGGTGTACTGTACTGCCAGTACTGGTGCTGGTGTACTGTACTGCCAGTACTGGTGTTGGTGTACTGTACTGCCAGTACTGGTGCTGGTGTGTACTGCCAGTACTGGTGCTGGTGTACTGTACTGCCAGTACTGGTGCTGGTGTACTGTACTGCCAGTACTGGTGCTGGTGTGTACTGCCAGTACTGGTGCTGGTGTGTACTGCCAGTACTGGTGCTGGTGTACTGTACTGCCAGTACTGGTGCTGGTGTACTGTACTGCCAGTACTGGTGCTGGTGTACTGTACTGCCAGTACTGGTGCTGGTGTGTACTGCCAGTACTGGTGTTGGTGTACTGTACTGCCAGTACTGGTGCTGGTGTGTACTGCCAGTACTGGTGCTGGTGTACTGTACTGCCAGTACTGGTGCTGGTGTGTACTGCCAGTACTGGTGCTGGTGTGTACTGCCAGTACTGGTGCTGGTGTACTGTACTGCCAGTACTGGTGCTGGTGTACTGTACTGCCAGTACTGGTGCTGGTGTACTGTACTGCCAGTACTGGTGTTGGTGTACTGTACTGCCAGTACTGGTGCTGGTGTGTACTGCCAGTACTGGTGCTGGTGTACTGTACTGCCAGTACTGGTGCTGGTGTACTGTACTGCCAGTACTGGTGCTGGTGTACTGTACTGCCAGTACTGGTGTTGGTGTGTACTGTACTGCCAGTACTGGTGTTGGTGTACTGTACTGCCAGTACTGGTGCTGGTGTACTGTACTGCCAGTACTGGTGCTGGTGTGTACTGTACTGCCAGTACTGGTGTTGGTGTGTACTGTACTGCCAGTACTGGTGTGGTGTACTGTACTGCCAGTACTGGTGCTGGTGTACTGTACTGCCAGTACTGGTGTTGGTGTACTGTACTGCCAGTACTGGTGCTGGTGTACTGTACTGCCAGTACTGGTGTTGGTGTACTGTACTGCCAGTACTGGTGCTGGTGTACTGTACTGCCAGTACTGGTGCTGGTGTACTGTACTGCCAGTACTGGTGCTGGTGTACTGTACTGCCAGTACTGGTGCTGGTGTACTGTACTGCCAGTACTGGTGCTGGTGTGTACTGCCAGTACTGGTGCTGGTGTGTACTGCCAGTACTGGTGCTGGTGTGTACTGCCAGTACTGGTGCTGGTGTGTACTGCCAGTACTGGTGTTGGTGTGTACTGCCAGTACTGGTGCTGGTGTACTGTACTGCCAGTACTGGTGCTGGTGTACTGTACTGCCAGTACTGGTGCTGGTGTACTGTACTGCCAGTACTGGTGCTGGTGTACTGTACTGCCAGTACTGGTGCTGGTGTACTGTACTGCCAGTACTGGTGCTGGTGTGTACTGCCAGTACTGGTGCTGGTGTGTACTGCCAGTACTGGTGCTGGTGTACTGTACTGCCAGTACTGGTGCTGGTGTGTACTGCCAGTACTGGTGCTGGTGTGTACTGCCAGTACTGGTGCTGGTGTACTGTACTGCCAGTACTGGTGCTGGTGTGTACTGCCAGTACTGGTGCTGGTGTACTGTACTGCCAGTACTGGTGCTGGTGTACTGTACTGCCAGTACTGGTGCTGGTGTGTACTGCCAGTACTGGTGCTGGTGTACTGTACTGCCAGTACTGGTGCTGGTGTACTGTACTGCCAGTACTGGTGCTGGTGTGTACTGCCAGTACTGGTGCTGGTGTACTGTACTGCCAGTACTGGTGTGGTGTACTGTACTGCCAGTACTGGTGCTGGTGTGTACTGTCAGTACTGGTGCTGGTGTACTGTACTGCCAGTACTGGTGCTGGTGTGTACTGCCAGTACTGGTGCTGGTGTGTACTGCCAGTACTGGTGCTGGTGTGTACTGTCAGTACTGGTGCTGGTGTACTGTACTGCCAGTACTGGTGCTGGTGTGTACTGCCAGTACTGGTGCTGGTGTGTACTGTACTGTCAGTACTGGTGCTGGTGTACTGTACTGCCAGTACTGGTGCTGGTGTACTGTACTGCCAGTACTGGTGCTGGTGTACTGTACTGCCAGTACTGGTGTTGGTGTACTGTACTGCCAGTACTGGTGCTGGTGTACTGTACTGCCAGTACTGGTGCTGGTGTACTGTACTGCCAGTACTGGTGCTGGTGTACTGTACTGCCAGTACTGGTGCTGGTGTACTGTACTGCCAGTACTGGTGCTGGTGTACTGTACTGCCAGTACTGGTGCTGGTGTACTGTACTGCCAGTACTGGTGCTGGTGTGTACTGCCAGTACTGGTGTTGGTGTACTGTACTGCCAGTACTGGTGCTGGTGTACTGTACTGCCAGTACTGGTGTTGGTGTACTGTACTGCCAGTACTGGTGCTGGTGTACTGTACTGCCAGTACTGGTGTTGGTGTACTGTACTGCCAGTACTGGTGCTGGTGTGTACTGCCAGTACTGGTGCTGGTGTACTGTACTGCCAGTACTGGTGTTGGTGTACTGTACTGCCAGTACTGGTGCTGGTGTGTACTGCCAGTACTGGTGCTGGTGTGTACTGCCAGTACTGGTGCTGGTGTGTACTGCCAGTACTGGTGCTGGTGTACTGTACTGCCAGTACTGGTGCTGGTGTACTGTACTGCCAGTACTGGTGCTGGTGTGTACTGTACTGCCAGTACTGGTGTTGGTGTACTGTACTGCCAGTACTGGTGCTGGTGTGTACTGCCAGTACTGGTGCTGGTGTGTACTGCCAGTACTGGTGCTGGTGTACTGTACTGCCAGTACTGGTGCTGGTGTGTACTGTACTGCCAGTACTGGTGCTGGTGTACTGTACTGTCAGTACTGGTGCTGGTGTGTACTGCCAGTACTGGTGTTGGTGTACTGTACTGCCAGTACTGGTGCTGGTGTGTACTGCCAGTACTGGTGCTGGTGTACTGTACTGCCAGTACTGGTGCTGGTGTGTACTGCCAGTACTGGTGCTGGTGTACTGTACTGCCAGTACTGGTGCTGGTGTACTGTACTGCCAGTACTGGTGTTGGTGTGTACTGTACTGCCAGTACTGGTGTTGGTGTACTGTACTGCCAGTACTGGTGCTGGTGTACTGTACTGCCAGTACTGGTGCTGGTGTGTACTGTACTGCCAGTACTGGTGTTGGTGTGTACTGTACTGCCAGTACTGGTGTTGGTGTACTGTACTGCCAGTACTGGTGCTGGTGTACTGTACTGCCAGTACTGGTGCTGGTGTGTACTGCCAGTACTGGTGCTGGTGTACTGTACTGCCAGTACTGGTGCTGGTGTGTACTGCCAGTACTGGTGCTGGTGTACTGTACTGCCAGTACTGGTGCTGGTGTACTGTACTGCCAGTACTGGTGNTGTACTGGTGCTGGTGTACTGTACTGCCAGTACTGGTGCTGGTGTACTGTACTGCCAGTACTGGTGCTGGTGTACTGTACTGCCAGTACTGGTGCTGGTGTGTACTGCCAGTACTGGTGCTGGTGTACTGTACTGCCAGTACTGGTGCTGGTGTACTGTACTGCCAGTACTGGTGCTGGTGTACTGTACTGCCAGTACTGGTGCTGGTGTACTGTACTGCCAGTACTGGTGCTGGTGTACTGTACTGCCAGTACTGGTGCTGGTGTACTGTACTGCCAGTACTGGTGTTGGTGTACTGTACTGCCAGTACTGGTGCTGGTGTACTGTACTGCCAGTACTGGTGCTGGTGTACTGTACTGCCAGTACTGGTGCTGGTGTACTGTACTGCCAGTACTGGTGCTGGTGTACTGTACTGCCAGTACTGGTGCTGGTGTACTGTACTGCCAGTACTGGTGTTGGTGTACTGTACTGCCAGTACTGGTGCTGGTGTACTGTACTGCCAGTACTGGTGCTGGTGTACTGTACTGCCAGTACTGGTGCTGTTGTGTACTGTACTGCCAGTACTGGTGCTGGTGTACTGTACTGCCAGTACTGGTGCTGGTGTACTGTACTGCCAGTACTGGTGCTGGTGTACTGTACTGCCAGTACTGGTGCTGGTGTACTGTACTGCCAGTACTGGTGCTGGTGTACTGTACTGCCAGTACTGGTGCTGGTGTACTGTACTGCCAGTACTGGTGCTGGTGTACTGTACTGCCAGTACTGGTGCTGGTGTGTACTGCCAGTACTGGTGCTGGTGTACTGTACTGCCAGTACTGGTGTTGGTGTACTGTACTGCCAGTACTGGTGCTGGTGTACTGTACTGCCAGTACTGGTGCTGGTGTACTGTACTGCCAGTACTGGTGCTGGTGTACTGTACTGCCAGTACTGGTGCTGGTGTGTACTGCCAGTACTGGTGTTGGTGTACTGTACTGCCAGTACTGGTGCTGTACTGTAGTACTGTGCTGGTGTGGTGTGTACTGCCAGTACTGGTGCTGGTGTACTGTACTGCCAGTACTGGTGCTGGTGTACTGTACTGCCAGTACTGGTGCTGGTGTACTGTACTGCCAGTACTGGTGCTGGTGTACTGTACTGCCAGTACTGGTGCTGGTGTACTGTACTGCCAGTACTGGTGCTGGTGTACTGTACTGCCAGTACTGGTGCTGGTGTGTACTGCCAGTACTGGTGCTGGTGTGTACTGTACTGCCAGTACTGGTGCTGGTGTACTGTACTGCCAGTACTGGTGCTGGTGTACTGTACTGCCAGTACTGGTGCTGGTGTACTGTACTGCCAGTACTGGTGCTGGTGTACTGTACTGCCAGTACTGGTGCTGGTGTACTGTACTGCCAGTACTGGTGCTGGTGTACTGTACTGCCAGTACTGGTGCTGGTGTACTGTACTGCCAGTACTGGTGCTGGTGTACTGTACTGCCAGTACTGGTGCTGGTGTACTGTACTGCCAGTACTGGTGTTGGTGTACTGTACTGCCAGTACTGGTGCTGGTGTGTACTGCCAGTACTGGTGCTGGTGTACTGTACTGCCAGTACTGGTGCTGGTGTACTGTACTGCCAGTACTGGTGCTGGTGTACTGTACTGCCAGTACTGGTGCTGGTGTACTGTACTGCCAGTACTGGTGCTGGTGTGTACTGTACTGCCAGTACTGGTGCTGGTGTACTGTACTGCCAGTACTGGTGCTGGTGTACTGTACTGCCAGTACTGGTGCTGGTGTACTGTACTGCCAGTACTGGTGCTGGTGTGTACTGTACTGCCAGTACTGGTGCTGGTGTACTGTACTGCCAGTACTGGTGCTGGTGTACTGTACTGCCAGTACTGGTGCTGGTGTGTACTGCCAGTACTGGTGCTGGTGTACTGTACTGCCAGTACTGGTGCTGGTGTGTACTGCCAGTACTGGTGCTGGTGTACTGTACTGCCAGTACTGGTGCTGGTGTACTGTACTGCCAGTACTGGTGCTGGTGTACTGTACTGCCAGTACTGGTGCTGGTGTACTGTACTGCCAGTACTGGTGTGGTGTGTACTGTACTGCCAGTACTGGTGCTGGTGTACTGTACTGCCAGTACTGGTGCTGGTGTACTGTACTGCCAGTACTGGTGCTGGTGTACTGTACTGCCAGTACTGGTGCTGGTGTACTGTACTGCCAGTACTGGTGCTGGTGTACTGTACTGCCAGTACTGGTGCTGTGTGTACTGTACTGCCAGTACTGGTGCTGGTGTACTGTACTGCCAGTACTGGTGCTGGTGTACTGTACTGCCAGTACTGGTGCTGGTGTACTGTACTGCCAGTACTGGTGTTGGTGTGTACTGCCAGTACTGGTGCTGGTGTACTGTACTGCCAGTACTGGTGCTGGTGTGTACTGCCAGTACTGGTGCTGGTGTACTGTACTGCCAGTACTGGTGCTGGTGTACTGTACTGCCAGTACTGGTGCTGGTGTACTGTACTGCCAGTACTGGTGCTGGTGTACTGTACTGCCAGTACTGGTGCTGGTGTACTGTACTGCCAGTACTGGTGTTGGTGTGTACTGTACTGCCAGTACTGGTGCTGGTGTACTGTACTGCCAGTACTGGTGCTGGTGTACTGTACTGCCAGTACTGGTGCTGGTGTACTGTACTGCCAGTACTGGTGCTGGTGTACTGTACTGCCAGTACTGGTGCTGGTGTACTGTACTGCCAGTACTGGTGCTGGTGTACTGTACTGCCAGTACTGGTGCTGGTGTACTGTACTGCCAGTACTGGTGCTGGTGTACTGTACTGCCAGTACTGGTGCTGGTGTGTACTGCCAGTACTGGTGCTGGTGTGTACTGCCAGTACTGGTGCTGGTGTACTGTACTGCCAGTACTGGTGCTGGTGTACTGTACTGCCAGTACTGGTGCTGGTGTACTGTACTGCCAGTACTGGTGCTGGTGTACTGTACTGCCAGTACTGGTGCTGGTGTACTGTACTGCCAGTACTGGTGTTGGTGTGTACTGCCAGTACTGGTGCTGGTGTACTGTACTGCCAGTACTGGTGCTGGTGTGTACTGCCAGTACTGGTGCTGGTGTACTGTACTGCCAGTACTGGTGCTGGTGTGTACTGCCAGTACTGGTGCTGGTGTGTACTGCCAGTACTGGTGCTGGTGTGTACTGCCAGTACTGGTGCTGGTGTACTGTACTGCCAGTACTGGTGTTGGTGTGTACTGTACTGCCAGTACTGGTGCTGGTGTACTGTACTGCCAGTACTGGTGTTGGTGTACTGTACTGCCAGTACTGGTGCTGGTGTACTGTACTGCCAGTACTGGTGTTGGTGTACTGTACTGCCAGTACTGGTGCTGGTGTACTGTACTGCCAGTACTGGTGTTGGTGTGTACTGCCAGTACTGGTGCTGGTGTACTGTACTGCCAGTACTGGTGCTGGTGTACTGTACTGCCAGTACTGGTGCTGGTGTACTGTACTGCCAGTACTGGTGCTGGTGTGTACTGCCAGTACTGGTGCTGGTGTACTGTACTGCCAGTACTGGTGCTGGTGTGTACTGCCAGTACTGGTGCTGGTGTGTACTGCCAGTACTGGTGTTGGTGTACTGTACTGCCAGTACTGGTGCTGGTGTACTGTACTGCCAGTACTGGTGCTGGTGTACTGTACTGCCAGTACTGGTGCTGGTGTGTACTGCCAGTACTGGTGCTGGTGTGTACTGCCAGTACTGGTGCTGGTGTGTACTGCCAGTACTGGTGCTGGTGTGTACTGTACTGCCAGTACTGGTGCTGGTGTACTGTACTGCCAGTACTGGTGCTGGTGTACTGTACTGCCAGTACTGGTGCTGGTGTGTACTGCCAGTACTGGTGCTGGTGTGTACTGCCAGTACTGGTGCTGGTGTACTGTACTGCCAGTACTGGTGCTGGTGTACTGTACTGCCAGTACTGGTGCTGGTGTACTGTACTGCCAGTACTGGTGCTGGTGTACTGTACTGCCAGTACTGGTGCTGGTGTGTACTGTACTGCCAGTACTGGTGTTGGTGTGTACTGCCAGTACTGGTGCTGGTGTACTGTACTGCCAGTACTGGTGCTGGTGTACTGTACTGCCAGTACTGGTGCTGGTGTACTGTACTGCCAGTACTGGTGCTGGTGTACTGTACTGCCAGTACTGGTGCTGGTGTACTGTACTGCCAGTACTGGTGCTGGTGTACTGTACTGCCAGTACTGGTGCTGGTGTACTGTACTGCCAGTACTGGTGTTGGTGTACTGTACTGCCAGTACTGGTGCTGGTGTACTGTACTGCCAGTACTGGTGCTGGTGTACTGTACTGCCAGTACTGGTGCTGGTGTGTACTGCCAGTACTGGTGCTGGTGTACTGTACTGCCAGTACTGGTGCTGGTGTACTGTACTGCCAGTACTGGTGCTGGTGTGTACTGCCAGTACTGGTGCTGGTGTACTGTACTGCCAGTACTGGTGCTGGTGTACTGTACTGCCAGTACTGGTGCTGGTGTGTACTGCCAGTACTGGTGCTGGTGTACTGTACTGCCAGTACTGGTGCTGGTGTACTGTACTGCCAGTACTGGTGCTGGTGTGTACTGCCAGTACTGGTGCTGGTGTGTACTGTACTGCCAGTACTGGTGCTGGTGTACTGTACTGCCAGTACTGGTGCTGGTGTGTACTGTACTGCAGTACTGGTGCTGGTGTACTGTACTGCCAGTACTGGTGCTGGTGTACTGTACTGCCAGTACTGGTGCTGGTGTGTACTGTACTGCCAGTACTGGTGTTGGTGTGTACTGCCAGTACTGGTGCTGGTGTACTGTACTGCCAGTACTGGTGCTGGTGTACTGTACTGCCAGTACTGGTGCTGGTGTACTGTACTGCCAGTACTGGTGCTGGTGTACTGTACTGCCAGTACTGGTGCTGGTGTGTACTGTACTGCCAGTACTGGTGTTGGTGTGTACTGCCAGTACTGGTGCTGGTGTACTGTACTGCCAGTACTGGTGCTGGTGTACTGTACTGCCAGTACTGGTGCTGGTGTGTACTGTACTGCCAGTACTGGTGCTGGTGTGTACTGTACTGCCAGTACTGGTGTTGGTGTGTACTGCCAGTACTGGTGCTGGTGTACTGTACTGCCAGTACTGGTGCTGGTGTACTGTACTGCCAGTACTGGTGCTGGTGTACTGTACTGCCAGTACTGGTGCTGGTGTACTGTACTGCCAGTACTGGTGCTGGTGTACTGTACTGCCAGTACTGGTGTTGGTGTACTGTACTGCCAGTACTGGTGTTGGTGTGTACTGTACTGCCAGTACTGGTGCTGGTGTACTGTACTGCCAGTACTGGTGCTGGTGTACTGTACTGCCAGTACTGGTGCTGGTGTACTGTACTGCCAGTACTGGTGCTGGTGTACTGTACTGCCAGTACTGGTGTTGGTGTGTACTGCCAGTACTGGTGCTGGTGTACTGTACTGCCAGTACTGGTGCTGGTGTACTGTACTGCCAGTACTGGTGTGGTGTACTGTACTGCCAGTACTGGTGCTGGTGTACTGTACTGCCAGTACTGGTGCTGGTGTACTGTACTGCCAGTACTGGTGCTGGTGTGTACTGCCAGTACTGGTGCTGGTGTACTGTACTGCCAGTACTGGTGCTGGTGTACTGTACTGCCAGTACTGGTGTTGGTGTACTGTACTGCCAGTACTGGTGCTGGTGTACTGTACTGCCAGTACTGGTGCTGGTGTACTGTACTGCCAGTACTGGTGCTGGTGTACTGTACTGCCAGTACTGGTGCTGGTGTACTGTACTGCCAGTACTGGTGCTGGTGTACTGTACTGCCAGTACTGGTGCTGGTGTACTGTACTGCCAGTACTGGTGCTGGTGTACTGTACTGCCAGTACTGGTGCTGGTGTACTGTACTGCCAGTACTGGTGCTGGTGTGTACTGCCAGTACTGGTGCTGGTGTGTACTGCCAGTACTGGTGCTGGTGTGTACTGTACTGCCAGTACTGGTGTTGGTGTACTGTACTGCCAGTACTGGTGCTGGTGTACTGTACTGCCAGTACTGGTGCTGGTGTGTACTGCCAGTACTGGTGTTGGTGTACTGTACTGCCAGTACTGGTGCTGGTGTACTGTACTGCCAGTACTGGTGTTGGTGTACTGTACTGCCAGTACTGGTGCTGGTGTACTGTACTGCCAGTACTGGTGTTGGTGTACTGTACTGCCAGTACTGGTGCTGGTGTACTGTACTGCCAGTACTGGTGCTGGTGTACTGTACTGCCAGTACTGGTGCTGGTGTACTGTACTGCCAGTACTGGTGCTGGTGTGTACTGCCAGTACTGGTGTTGGTGTGTACTGTACTGCCAGTACTGGTGCTGGTGTACTGTACTGCCAGTACTGGTGCTGGTGTACTGTACTGCCAGTACTGGTGCTGGTGTGTACTGTACTGCCAGTACTGGTGTTGGTGTACTGTACTGCCAGTACTGGTGCTGGTGTGTACTGTACTGCCAGTACTGGTGCTGGTGTACTGTACTGCCAGTACTGGTGCTGGTGTGTACTGTACTGCCAGTACTGGTGCTGGTGTGTACTGTACTGCCAGTACTGGTGCTGGTGTGTACTGTACTGCCAGTACTGGTGCTGGTGTACTGTACTGCCAGTACTGGTGCTGGTGTACTGTACTGCCAGTACTGGTGCTGGTGTACTGTACTGCCAGTACTGGTGTTGGTGTACTGTACTGCCAGTACTGGTGCTGGTGTGTACTGCCAGTACTGGTGTTGGTGTGTACTGTACTGCCAGTACTGGTGCTGGTGTGTACTGTACTGCCAGTACTGGTGCTGGTGTACTGTACTGCCAGTACTGGTGCTGGTGTGTACTGTACTGCCAGTACTGGTGTTGGTGTACTGTACTGCCAGTACTGGTGCTGGTGTGTACTGTACTGCCAGTACTGGTGCTGGTGTACTGTACTGCCAGTACTGGTGCTGGTGTGTACTGCCAGTACTGGTGTTGGTGTGTACTGTACTGCCAGTACTGGTGCTGGTGTACTGTACTGCCAGTACTGGTGCTGGTGTACTGTACTGCCAGTACTGGTGCTGGTGTACTGTACTGCCAGTACTGGTGCTGGTGTGTACTGTACTGCCAGTACTGGTGCTGGTGTACTGTACTGCCAGTACTGGTGCTGGTGTGTACTGCCAGTACTGGTGCTGGTGTGTACTGCCAGTACTGGTGCTGGTGTACTGTACTGCCAGTACTGGTGCTGGTGTACTGTACTGCCAGTACTGGTGCTGGTGTACTGTACTGCCAGTACTGGTGCTGGTGTACTGTACTGCCAGTACTGGTGCTGGTGTACTGTACTGCCAGTACTGGTGCTGGTGTACTGTACTGCCAGTACTGGTGCTGGTGTACTGTACTGCCAGTACTGGTGCTGGTGTGTACTGCCAGTACTGGTGCTGGTGTGTACTGTACTGCCAGTACTGGTGCTGGTGTACTGTACTGCCAGTACTGGTGCTGGTGTACTGTACTGCCAGTACTGGTGCTGGTGTACTGTACTGCCAGTACTGGTGCTGGTGTACTGTACTGCCAGTACTGGTGTTGGTGTGTACTGCCAGTACTGGTGCTGGTGTGTACTGTACTGCCAGTACTGGTGCTGGTGTACTGTACTGCCAGTACTGGTGCTGGTGTGTACTGCCAGTACTGGTGCTGGTGTGTACTGTACTGCCAGTACTGGTGCTGGTGTACTGTACTGCCAGTACTGGTGCTGGTGTGTACTGCCAGTACTGGTGCTGGTGTACTGTACTGCCAGTACTGGTGCTGGTGTACTGTACTGCCAGTACTGGTGCTGGTGTACTGTACTGCCAGTACTGGTGCTGGTGTGTACTGCCAGTACTGGTGCTGGTGTGTACTGTACTGCCAGTACTGGTGCTGGTGTACTGTACTGCCAGTACTGGTGCTGGTGTACTGTACTGCCAGTACTGGTGCTGGTGTGTACTGCCAGTACTGGTGCTGGTGTACTGTACTGCCAGTACTGGTGCTGGTGTGTACTGCCAGTACTGGTGCTGGTGTGTACTGCCAGTACTGGTGCTGGTGTACTGTACTGCCAGTACTGGTGCTGGTGTGTACTGCCAGTACTGGTGCTGGTGTACTGTACTGCCAGTACTGGTGCTGGTGTACTGTACTGCCAGTACTGGTGCTGGTGTGTACTGCCAGTACTGGTGCTGGTGTACTGTACTGCCAGTACTGGTGCTGGTGTGTACTGCCAGTACTGGTGCTGGTGTGTACTGCCAGTACTGGTGCTGGTGTACTGTACTGCCAGTACTGGTGCTGGTGTACTGTACTGCCAGTACTGGTGCTGGTGTACTGTACTGCCAGTACTGGTGCTGGTGTGTACTGCCAGTACTGGTGCTGGTGTACTGTACTGCCAGTACTGGTGCTGGTGTGTACTGCCAGTACTGGTGCTGGTGTGTACTGCCAGTACTGGTGCTGGTGTGTACTGCCAGTACTGGTGCTGGTGTGTACTGCCAGTACTGGTGCTGGTGTACTGTACTGCCAGTACTGGTGCTGGTGTACTGTACTGCCAGTACTGGTGCTGGTGTACTGTACTGCCAGTACTGGTGCTGGTGTGTACTGCCAGTACTGGTGTTGGTGTGTACTGCCAGTACTGGTGCTGGTGTGTACTGCCAGTACTGGTGCTGGTGTACTGTACTGCCAGTACTGGTGCTGGTGTGTACTGCCAGTACTGGTGCTGGTGTGTACTGCCAGTACTGGTGCTGGTGTGTACTGCCAGTACTGGTGCTGGTGTGTACTGCCAGTACTGGTGCTGGTGTACTGTACTGCCAGTACTGGTGCTGGTGTGTACTGTACTGCCAGTACTGGTGCTGGTGTACTGTACTGCCAGTACTGGTGTTGGTGTGTACTGCCAGTACTGGTGCTGGTGTGTACTGTACTGCCAGTACTGGTGCTGGTGTACTGTACTGCCAGTACTGGTGCTGGTGTGTACTGCCAGTACTGGTGCTGGTGTACTGTACTGCCAGTACTGGTGCTGGTGTACTGTACTGCCAGTACTGGTGTTGGTGTGTACTGCCAGTACTGGTGCTGGTGTGTACTGCCAGTACTGGTGCTGGTGTACTGTACTGCCAGTACTGGTGCTGGTGTACTGTACTGCCAGTACTGGTGCTGGTGTGTACTGTACTGCCAGTACTGGTGCTGGTGTACTGTACTGCCAGTACTGGTGCTGGTGTACTGTACTGCCAGTACTGGTGCTGGTGTACTGTACTGCCAGTACTGGTGTTGGTGTACTGTACTGCCAGTACTGGTGCTGGTGTGTACTGTACTGTCAGTACTGGTGTTGGTGTGTACTGCCAGTACTGGTGTTGGTGTACTGTACTGTCAGTACTGGTGCTGGTGTACTGTACTGCCAGTACTGGTGTTGGTGTGTACTGCCAGTACTGGTGCTGGTGTACTGTACTGCCAGTACTGGTGCTGGTGTGTACTGTCAGTACTGGTGCTGGTGTACTGTACTGTCAGTACTGGTGCTGGTGTACTGTACTGTCAGTACTGGTGCTGGTGTACTGTACTGCCAGTACTGGTGCTGGTGTGTACTGCCAGTACTGGTGTTGGTGTACTGTACTGTCAGTACTGGTGCTGGTGTGTACTGTACTGTCAGTACTGGTGCTGGTGTGTACTGCCAGTACTGGTGCTGGTGTACTGTACTGCCAGTACTGGTGCTGGTGTACTGTACTGCCAGTACTGGTGCTGGTGTACTGTACTGCCAGTACTGGTGTTGGTGTACTGTACTGCCAGTACTGGTGCTGGTGTACTGTACTGCCAGTACTGGTGTTGGTGTACTGTACTGCCAGTACTGGTGCTGGTGTACTGTACTGCCAGTACTGGTGCTGGTGTACTGTACTGCCAGTACTGGTGCTGGTGTACTGTACTGCCAGTACTGGTGTTGGTGTACTGTACTGCCAGTACTGGTGCTGGTGTACTGTACTGCCAGTACTGGTGTTGGTGTACTGTACTGCCAGTACTGGTGCTGGTGTACTGTACTGCCAGTACTGGTGTTGGTGTACTGTACTGCCAGTACTGGTGCTGGTGTACTGTACTGCCAGTACTGGTGTTGGTGTACTGTACTGCCAGTACTGGTGTTGGTGTGTACTGCCAGTACTGGTGCTGGTGTACTGTACTGCCAGTACTGGTGTTGGTGTACTGTACTGCCAGTACTGGTGCTGGTGTACTGTACTGCCAGTACTGGTGCTGGTGTACTGTACTGCCAGTACTGGTGTTGGTGTGTACTGTACTGCCAGTACTGGTGCTGGTGTACTGTACTGCCAGTACTGGTGCTGGTGTACTGTACTGCCAGTACTGGTGTTGGTGTGTACTGCCAGTACTGGTGTTGGTGTACTGTACTGCCAGTACTGGTGCTGGTGTGTACTGTACTGCCAGTACTGGTGCTGGTGTACTGTACTGCCAGTACTGGTGCTGGTGTACTGTACTGCCAGTACTGGTGTTGGTGTACTGTACTGCCAGTACTGGTGCTGGTGTACTGTACTGCCAGTACTGGTGCTGGTGTGTACTGCCAGTACTGGTGCTGGTGTACTGTACTGCCAGTACTGGTGCTGGTGTGTACTGCCAGTACTGGTGCTGGTGTGTACTGCCAGTACTGGTGTGGTGTGTACTGCCAGTACTGGTGCTGGTGTGTACTGTCAGTACTGGTGCTGGTGTACTGTACTGCCAGTACTGGTGCTGGTGTACTGTACTGCCAGTACTGGTGCTGGTGTGTACTGTCAGTACTGGTGCTGGTGTACTGTACTGCCAGTACTGGTGCTGGTGTACTGTACTGCCAGTACTGGTGCTGGTGTACTGTACTGCCAGTACTGGTGTTGGTGTGTACTGCCAGTACTGGTGCTGGTGTACTGTACTGCCAGTACTGGTGTTGGTGTGTACTGCCAGTACTGGTGCTGGTGTGTACTGCCAGTACTGGTGCTGGTGTACTGTACTGCCAGTACTGGTGTTGGTGTGTACTGCCAGTACTGGTGCTGGTGTACTGTACTGCCAGTACTGGTGCTGGTGTACTGTACTGCCAGTACTGGTGCTGGTGTACTGTACTGCCAGTACTGGTGTTGGTGTACTGTACTGCAGTACTGGTGTTGGTGTGTACTGCCAGTACTGGTGTTGGTGTACTGTACTGCCAGTACTGGTGCTGGTGTACTGTACTGCCAGTACTGGTGCTGGTGTACTGTACTGCCAGTACTGGTGTTGGTGTACTGCCAGTACTGGTGCTGGTGTACTGTACTGCCAGTACTGGTGCTGGTGTACTGTACTGCCAGTACTGGTGTTGGTGTACTGTACTGCCAGTACTGGTGCTGGTGTGTACTGCCAGTACTGGTGCTGGTGTACTGTACTGCCAGTACTGGTGCTGGTGTACTGTACTGCCAGTACTGGTGTTGGTGTACTGTACTGCCAGTACTGGTGCTGGTGTGTACTGCCAGTACTGGTGCTGGTGTACTGTACTGCCAGTACTGGTGCTGGTGTACTGTACTGCCAGTACTGGTGCTGGTGTGTACTGCCAGTACTGGTGCTGGTGTACTGTACTGCCAGTACTGGTGCTGGTGTACTGTACTGCCAGTACTGGTGCTGGTGTACTGTACTGCCAGTACTGGTGCTGGTGTACTGTACTGCCAGTACTGGTGCTGGTGTACTGTACTGCCAGTACTGGTGCTGGTGTGTACTGCCAGTACTGGTGCTGGTGTACTGTACTGCCAGTACTGGTGCTGGTGTACTGTACTGCCAGTACTGGTGCTGGTGTACTGTACTGCCAGTACTGGTGTTGGTGTACTGTACTGCCAGTACTGGTGTTGGTGTACTGTACTGCCAGTACTGGTGTTGGTGTACTGTACTGCCAGTACTGGTGCTGGTGTACTGTACTGCCAGTACTGGTGTTGGTGTGTACTGCCAGTACTGGTGCTGGTGTGTACTGCCAGTACTGGTGTTGGTGTGTACTGCCAGTACTGGTGCTGGTGTACTGTACTGCCAGTACTGGTGCTGGTGTACTGTACTGCCAGTACTGGTGCTGGTGTGTACTGCCAGTACTGGTGCTGGTGTACTGTACTGCCAGTACTGGTGCTGGTGTACTGTACTGCCAGTACTGGTGCTGGTGTACTGTACTGCCAGTACTGGTGCTGGTGTGTACTGCCAGTACTGGTGCTGGTGTGTACTGCCAGTACTGGTGCTGGTGTACTGTACTGCCAGTACTGGTGCTGGTGTGTACTGCCAGTACTGGTGCTGGTGTACTGTACTGCCAGTACTGGTGCTGGTGTGTACTGCCAGTACTGGTGCTGGTGTACTGTACTGCCAGTACTGGTGCTGGTGTACTGTACTGCCAGTACTGGTGCTGGTGTACTGTACTGCCAGTACTGGTGCTGGTGTACTGTACTGCCAGTACTGGTGCTGGTGTACTGTACTGCCAGTACTGGTGTTGGTGTACTGTACTGCCAGTACTGGTGCTGGTGTACTGTACTGTCAGTACTGGTGCTGGTGTACTGTACTGCCAGTACTGGTGCTGGTGTACTGTACTGCCAGTACTGGTGTTGGTGTACTGTACTGCCAGTACTGGTGCTGGTGTACTGTACTGCCAGTACTGGTGCTGGTGTACTGTACTGCCAGTACTGGTGCTGGTGTACTGTACTGCCAGTACTGGTGCTGGTGTACTGTACTGCCAGTACTGGTGCTGGTGTACTGTACTGCCAGTACTGGTGCTGGTGTGTACTGCCAGTACTGGTGCTGGTGTACTGTACTGCCAGTACTGGTGCTGGTGTGTACTGCCAGTACTGGTGCTGGTGTACTGTACTGCCAGTACTGGTGCTGGTGTACTGTACTGCCAGTACTGGTGTTGGTGTGTACTGCCAGTACTGGTGCTGGTGTGTACTGCCAGTACTGGTGCTGGTGTACTGTACTGCCAGTACTGGTGCTGGTGTACTGTACTGCCAGTACTGGTGCTGGTGTACTGTACTGCCAGTACTGGTGCTGGTGTGTACTGCCAGTACTGGTGCTGGTGTACTGTACTGCCAGTACTGGTGCTGGTGTACTGTACTGCCAGTACTGGTGTTGGTGTGTACTGCCAGTACTGGTGCTGGTGTACTGTACTGCCAGTACTGGTGCTGGTGTACTGTACTGCCAGTACTGGTGTTGGTGTGTACTGTCAGTACTGGTGTTGGTGTGTACTGCCAGTACTGGTGCTGGTGTACTGTACTGCCAGTACTGGTGCTGGTGTACTGTACTGCCAGTACTGGTGCTGGTGTGTACTGTACTGCCAGTACTGGTGCTGGTGTACTGTACTGCCAGTACTGGTGCTGGTGTACTGTACTGCCAGTACTGGTGCTGGTGTACTGTACTGCCAGTACTGGTGCTGGTGTACTGTACTGCCAGTACTGGTGTTGGTGTACTGTACTGCCAGTACTGGTGCTGGTGTACTGTACTGCCAGTACTGGTGCTGGTGTACTGTACTGCCAGTACTGGTGCTGGTGTACTGTACTGCCAGTACTGGTGTTGGTGTACTGTACTGCCAGTACTGGTGCTGGTGTACTGTACTGCCAGTACTGGTGCTGGTGTACTGTACTGCCAGTACTGGTGCTGGTGTGTACTGCCAGTACTGGTGCTGGTGTACTGTACTGCCAGTACTGGTGCTGGTGTGTACTGCCAGTACTGGTGCTGGTGTGTACTGCCAGTACTGGTGCTGGTGTGTACTGCCAGTACTGGTGTTGGTGTGTACTGCCAGTACTGGTGCTGGTGTGTACTGCCAGTACTGGTGTTGGTGTGTACTGCCAGTACTGGTGCTGGTGTGTACTGCCAGTACTGGTGCTGGTGTGTACTGCCAGTACTGGTGCTGGTGTGTACTGTACTGCCAGTACTGGTGCTGGTGTACTGTACTGCCAGTACTGGTGCTGGTGTACTGTACTGCCAGTACTGGTGCTGGTGTACTGTACTGCCAGTACTGGTGTTGGTGTGTACTGCCAGTACTGGTGCTGGTGTACTGTACTGCCAGTACTGGTGCTGGTGTACTGTACTGCCAGTACTGGTGCTGGTGTGTACTGCCAGTACTGGTGCTGGTGTACTGTACTGCCAGTACTGGTGTTGGTGTGTACTGCCAGTACTGGTGCTGGTGTACTGTACTGCCAGTACTGGTGCTGGTGTACTGTACTGCCAGTACTGGTGCTGGTGTACTGTACTGCCAGTACTGGTGCTGGTGTACTGTACTGCCAGTACTGGTGTTGGTGTACTGTACTGCCAGTACTGGTGTTGGTGTACTGTACTGCCAGTACTGGTGCTGGTGTGTACTGTACTGCCAGTACTGGTGTTGGTGTACTGTACTGCCAGTACTGGTGCTGGTGTGTACTGTACTGCCAGTACTGGTGCTGGTGTACTGTACTGCCAGTACTGGTGTTGGTGTGTACTGCCAGTACTGGTGCTGGTGTACTGTACTGCCAGTACTGGTGCTGGTGTACTGTACTGCCAGTACTGGTGCTGGTGTGTACTGCCAGTACTGGTGTGGTGTACTGTACTGCCAGTACTGGTGTTGGTGTGTACTGCCAGTACTGGTGCTGGTGTACTGTACTGCCAGTACTGGTGCTGGTGTGTACTGCCAGTACTGGTGCTGGTGTACTGTACTGCCAGTACTGGTGCTGGTGTGTACTGCCAGTACTGGTGCTGGTGTGTACTGCCAGTACTGGTGCTGGTGTGTACTGTACTGCCAGTACTGGTGCTGGTGTACTGTACTGCCAGTACTGGTGCTGGTGTGTACTGCCAGTACTGGTGCTGGTGTACTGTACTGCCAGTACTGGTGCTGGTGTACTGTACTGCCAGTACTGGTGCTGGTGTACTGTACTGCCAGTACTGGTGCTGGTGTGTACTGCCAGTACTGGTGCTGGTGTACTGTACTGCCAGTACTGGTGTTGGTGTACTGTACTGCCAGTACTGGTGCTGGTGTGTACTGCCAGTACTGGTGTTGGTGTGTACTGTACTGCCAGTACTGGTGCTGGTGTGTACTGCCAGTACTGGTGCTGGTGTACTGTACTGCCAGTACTGGTGCTGGTGTACTGTACTGTCAGTACTGGTGCTGGTGTGTACTGCCAGTACTGGTGCTGGTGTACTGTACTGCCAGTACTGGTGCTGGTGTACTGTACTGCCAGTACTGGTGCTGGTGTACTGTACTGCCAGTACTGGTGCTGGTGTACTGTACTGCCAGTACTGGTGCTGGTGTACTGTACTGCCAGTACTGGTGTTGGTGTACTGTACTGCCAGTACTGGTGCTGGTGTGTACTGTACTGCCAGTACTGGTGCTGGTGTACTGTACTGCCAGTACTGGTGCTGGTGTACTGTACTGCCAGTACTGGTGTTGGTGTGTACTGTACTGCCAGTACTGGTGCTGGTGTGTACTGCCAGTACTGGTGCTGGTGTGTACTGCCAGTACTGGTGCTGGTGTACTGTACTGCCAGTACTGGTGCTGGTGTACTGTACTGCCAGTACTGGTGCTGGTGTACTGTACTGCCAGTACTGGTGCTGGTGTGTACTGCCAGTACTGGTGCTGGTGTACTGTACTGCCAGTACTGGTGCTGGTGTGTACTGCCAGTACTGGTGCTGGTGTGTACTGCCAGTACTGGTGCTGGTGTACTGTACTGCCAGTACTGGTGTTGGTGTGTACTGCCAGTACTGGTGCTGGTGTACTGTACTGCCAGTACTGGTGCTGGTGTACTGTACTGTCAGTACTGGTGCTGGTGTACTGTACTGCCAGTACTGGTGCTGGTGTACTGTACTGCCAGTACTGGTGCTGGTGTGTACTGTACTGCCAGTACTGGTGCTGGTGTACTGTACTGCCAGTACTGGTGCTGGTGTGTACTGTACTGCCAGTACTGGTGCTGGTGTGTACTGTACTGCCAGTACTGGTGTGGTGTGTACTGTACTGCCAGTACTGGTGCTGGTGTACTGTACTGCCAGTACTGGTGCTGGTGTACTGTACTGCCAGTACTGGTGCTGGTGTACTGTACTGCCAGTACTGGTGCTGGTGTACTGTACTGCCAGTACTGGTGCTGGTGTACTGTACTGCCAGTACTGGTGCTGGTGTGTACTGCCAGTACTGGTGCTGGTGTACTGTACTGCCAGTACTGGTGCTGGTGTACTGTACTGCCAGTACTGGTGCTGGTGTACTGTACTGCCAGTACTGGTGCTGGTGTGTACTGCCAGTACTGGTGCTGGTGTACTGTACTGCCAGTACTGGTGCTGGTGTACTGTACTGCCAGTACTGGTGCTGGTGTACTGTACTGCCAGTACTGGTGCTGGTGTACTGTACTGCCAGTACTGGTGCTGGTGTACTGTACTGCCAGTACTGGTGCTGGTGTGTACTGTCAGTACTGGTGCTGGTGTACTGTACTGTCAGTACTGGTGCTGGTGTACTGTACTGCCAGTACTGGTGTTGGTGTGTACTGCCAGTACTGGTGCTGGTGTGTACTGCCAGTACTGGTGTTGGTGTGTACTGCCAGTACTGGTGCTGGTGTACTGTACTGCCAGTACTGGTGCTGGTGTACTGTACTGCCAGTACTGGTGCTGGTGTACTGTACTGCCAGTACTGGTGTTGGTGTACTGTACTGCCAGTACTGGTGCTGGTGTGTACTGTACTGCCAGTACTGGTGCTGGTGTGTACTGTACTGCCAGTACTGGTGCTGGTGTGTACTGCCAGTACTGGTGCTGGTGTACTGTACTGCCAGTACTGGTGCTGGTGTACTGTACTGCCAGTACTGGTGTTGGTGTACTGTACTGCCAGTACTGGTGCTGGTGTGTACTGTACTGTCAGTACTGGTGCTGGTGTGTACTGTACTGCCAGTACTGGTGCTGGTGTGTACTGCCAGTACTGGTGCTGGTGTGTACTGTACTGCCAGTACTGGTGCTGGTGTGTACTGTACTGCCAGTACTGGTGCTGTGTACTGTACTGCCAGTACTGGTGCTGGTGTGTACTGCCAGTACTGGTGCTGGTGTGTACTGTACTGCCAGTACTGGTGCTGGTGTGTACTGTACTGCCAGTACTGGTGCTGGTGTGTACTGTACTGCCAGTACTGGTGCTGGTGTGTACTGCCAGTACTGGTGCTGGTGTGTACTGTACTGCCAGTACTGGTGCTGGTGTGTACTGCCAGTACTGGTGCTGGTGTGTACTGCCAGTACTGGTGCTGGTGTGTACTGTACTGCCAGTACTGGTGCTGGTGTGTACTGCCAGTACTGGTGTTGGTGTGTACTGCC
The DNA here is from genome assembly GCA_020271785.1 of Procambarus virginalis. Lineage (NCBI taxonomy): Eukaryota > Metazoa > Arthropoda > Malacostraca > Decapoda > Cambaridae > Procambarus > Procambarus virginalis. The sequence goes on along the minus strand of WNGS01164757.1, from coordinate 6,998 downwards.
AGTACTGGTGCTGGTGTACTGTACTGCCAGTACTGGTGTTGGTGTGTACTGCCAGTACTGGTGCTGGTGTGTACTGCCAGTACTGGTGCTGGTGTGTACTGCCAGTACTGGTGCTGGTGTGTACTGCCAGTACTGGTGCTGGTGTGTACTGCCAGTACTGGTGTTGGTGTGTACTGTACTGCCAGTACTGGTGCTGGTGTACTGTACTGCCAGTACTGGTGCTGGTGTGTACTGCCAGTACTGGTGCTGGTGTGTACTGCCAGTACTGGTGCTGGTGTACTGTACTGCCAGTACTGGTGTTGGTGTGTACTGTACTGCCAGTACTGGTGCTGGTGTGTACTGCCAGTACTGGTGCTGGTGTACTGTACTGCCAGTACTGGTGCTGGTGTACTGTACTGTCAGTACTGGTGCTGGTGTACTGTACTGCCAGTACTGGTGCTGGTGTACTGTACTGCCAGTACTGGTGTTGGTGTGTACTGCCAGTACTGGTGTTGGTGTGTACTGCCAGTACTGGTGCTGGTGTACTGTACTGCCAGTACTGGTGCTGGTGTACTGTACTGCCAGTACTGGTGTTGGTGTACTGTACTGCCAGTACTGGTGTTGGTGTGTACTGCCAGTACTGGTGCTGGTGTACTGTACTGCCAGTACTGGTGCTGGTGTACTGTACTGCCAGTACTGGTGTTGGTGTGTACTGTACTGTCAGTACTGGTGCTGGTGTACTGTACTGCCAGTACTGGTGCTGGTGTACTGTACTGTCAGTACTGGTGCTGGTGTACTGTACTGCCAGTACTGGTGTTGGTGTACTGTACTGCCAGTACTGGTGTTGGTGTACTGTACTGCCAGTACTGGTGTACTGTACTGCCAGTACTGGTGTTGGTGTACTGTACTGCCAGTACTGGTGCTGGTGTACTGTACTGCCAGTACTGGTGCTGGTGTACTGTACTGCCAGTACTGGTGTTGGTGTACTGTACTGCCAGTACTGGTGCTGGTGTACTGTACTGCCAGTACTGGTGCTGGTGTACTGTACTGCCAGTACTGGTGTACTGTACTGCCAGTACTGGTGTTGGTGTACTGTACTGCCAGTACTGGTGCTGGTGTACTGTACTGCCAGTACTGGTGCTGGTGTGTACTGCCAGTACTGGTGCTGGTGTACTGTACTGCCAGTACTGGTGTTGGTGTACTGTACTGTCAGTACTGGTGCTGGTGTACTGTACTGCCAGTACTGGTGCTGGTGTACTGTACTGCCAGTACTGGTGCTGGTGTGTACTGTACTGCCAGTACTGGTGCTGGTGTGTACTGTACTGTCAGTACTGGTGCTGGTGTACTGTACTGCCAGTACTGGTGTTGGTGTGTACTGTCAGTACTGGTGCTGGTGTGTACTGTACTGCCAGTACTGGTGCTGGTGTGTACTGCCAGTACTGGTGCTGGTGTGTACTGTCAGTACTGATTCTTTTTAGTCCCGCCTCTCAACTGGTGTGTGTGTACTCACCTAGTTGTGCTTGCGGGGGTTGAGCTCTGGCTCTTTGGTCCCGCCTCTCAACCGTCAATGAACAGGTGTACAGTTTCCTGAGCCTATTGGGCTCTATCATATCTACACTTGAAACTGTGTATGGAGTCAGCCTCCACCACATACTTCCTAATGCATTCCATTTGTCAACCACTCTGACACTAAAAAAATTGTTTCTAATATCTCTGTGGCTCATTTGGGCACTCGGTTTCTACCTGTGTCCCCTTGTGCGTGTGCTCCTTGTGTGTGTGTGTGTGTGTGTGTGTGTGTGTGTGTGTGTACTCACCTAATTGTGCTTGCGGGGGTTGAACTTTGGCTCTTTGGTCCCGCCTCTCAACCGTCAATCAACTGGTGTACAGTTTCCTGAGCCTACTGGGCTCTATCATATCTACATTATAAACTGTGTATGGAGTCAGCCTCCACCACATCACTGCCTAGTGCATTCCATTTACTAACTACTCTGACACTGAAAAAGTTCTTTCTAATGTCTCTGTGGCTCATTGGGTACTCAGCTTCCACCTGTGTCCCCTTGTTCGCGCCCCTCCAGTGTTGAATAGTTCATCCTTGTTTACCCGGTCAATTCCCCTGAGGATTCCCCTGTGTGTGTGTGTGTGTGTGTGTTGTGTGTGTGGTGTGTGTGTGTGTGTGTGGTGTGTGTGTGTGTGTGTGTGTGTAGGGTGGGGGGGGGGGATCTAACATGAGCCTGCCCTAAGGGGGAACAGGTCTTCACCTCCCCCCACCTCCCCCAAGACGAGCTGAGATTTGTTGGGGGGGGGATATGCCCCCCCTCCCAACCAGGGGGGGGGCTGGTACTACTGATACTCTGGGTCAGCCCAGATGGGGTGCTTCGTGTGCCATGTTTTCTAATATGCTTCCTGTCAGCCGCAGAGTCTTGTCGCCTCCGGTTTTGGGACGATACGTGTGTTAGGGGGTGTGTGTTTGTGGGGGTTGAGCTGCGGCTCTTGGGTCCCGCCTCTCAACTGTGTTGTATAACCTGTTGTCACCTCTGATGTTTATACAGTGTTCTCTGATTGTGCCTATGGCACCTCTGCTCTTCACTGGACCTCTGATGTTTATACAGTGCTCTCTGATTGTGTCTATGGCACCTCTGCTCTTCACTGGACCTCTGATGTTTATACAGTGTTCTCTGATTGTGTCTATGGCACCTCTGCTCTTCACTGGACCTCTGATGTTTATACAGTGTTCTCTGATTGTGTCTATGGCACCTCTGCTCTTCACTGGACCTCTGATGTTTATACAGTGTTCTCTGATTGTGCCTATGGCACCTCTGCTCTTCACTGGACCTCTGATGTTCATACAGTGTTCTCTGATTGTGCCTATGGCACCTCTGCTCTTCACTGGTTCTATTCTGCATTTTCTTCCATATCGTTCACTCCAGTACGTTGTTATTTTACTGTGCAGATTGGGACCTGCCCTCTAGTATCTTCCAGGTGTATATTATTTGGTATCTCTCTCGTCTTCTTTCTAGTGAGTACATTTGGAGAGCTTTGAGACGATCCCAATAATTTAGGTGTTTTATCTCGTCTATGCGTGCCGTATATGTTCTCTGTATTCCCCTCTATTTCAGCAATCTCTCCTGCTCTGAAGGGGGAAGTGAGTACTGAGCAGTATTCGAGACGGGACAACACAAGTGACTTGAAGAGTACAACCATTGTGATGGGATCCCTGGATTTGAAAGTTCTCGTAATCCATCCGATCATTTTTCTGGCTGATGCGATATTTGCTTGGTTATGCTCCCTAAACGTTAGATCGTCGGACATTATTATTCCCAAATCCTTGACATGCTGTTTTTCTACTATGGGAAGATTTGATTGTGTTTTGTACCCTGTATTATGTTTCAGATCCTCATTTTTACCGTACCTGAGTACCTGAAATTTATCACTGTTAAACATCATGTTATTTTCTGCTGCCCAGTTGAAAACTTTGTTAATATCTGTTTGTAGTTTTTCAATGTCTTCAGCAGAAGTAAATAGATTGATGAAAGAGACAGACACACAGTCTCTGAGCCCAATAGGCTCAGGAACCTGTACACCAGTTGATTGACAGTTGAGAGGCGGGACCAAAGAGCCAAAGCTCAACCCTCGCAAGCACAACTCGGGGAGTACACAGAGAGACACAGAGAGGTAAAGGGGGGCGGGGGGGGGGAGTTAAGGAAACATTAACTTGACACTTACCTGTGAGTCAGGAGGGGGAGGGGGTTGTGGGGTGGGGGGAGGAGGAGTGACGTAGAGAGTCTAACACCTGTACCCGCATCTTGCCTCCCTCCCTCCCTCACTCTCCCTCCCTCACCTCCCTCACTCCTCACCTCCCTCACCTCCCTCACCTCCCTCACCTGGCGGCACGCGCGCCTCTTTGCTCTTATTCTTTATTGTTGTTGTGTTGTTAGGTTTGTTTATCATTGTTTTGGTCCTCTCTCATCTGGACCCGTCTTGTGTCTGCTGCTGCTCTACCCCTGTGTGTGTGTCTGCTGCTGCTGCTGCTCTACCCCTGTGTGTGTGTCTGCTGCTGCTCTACCCCTGTGTGTGTGTCTGCTGCTGCTCTACCCCTGTGTGTGTCTGCTGCTGCTCTACCCCTGTGTGTGTCTGCTGCTGCTGCTGCTCTACCCCTGTGTGTGTCTGCTGCTGCTCTACCCCTGTGTGTGTGCTGCTGCTGCTCTACCCCTGTGTGTGTCTGCTGCTGCTGCTCTACCCCTGTGTGTCTGCTGCTGCTGCTCTACCCTGTGTGTGTGCTGCTGCTGCTCTACCCCTGTGTGTCTGCTGCTGCTGCTCTGCCCCTGTGTGTGTGCTGCTGCTGCTCTGCCCCTGTGTGTGTCTGCTGCTGCTGCTCTGCCCCTGTGTGTGTGCTGCTCTACCCCTGTGTGTCTGCTGCTGCTGCTGCTGCTCTACCCCTGTGTGTGTCTGCTGCTCTACCCCTGTGTGTGTGTCTGCTGCTGCTGCTCTACCCCTGTGTGTGTCTCCTGCTGCTCTAACCCTGTGTGTCTGCTGCTGCTGCTCTACCCCTGTGTGTGTTGCTGCTGCTGCTCTACCCCTGTGTGTGTCTGCTGCGCTGCTGCTGCTCTACTACCCCTGTGTGTGTCTGCTGCTGCTCTACCTGTGTGTCTGCTGCTGCTCTACCCCTGTGTGTGTGTCTGCTGCTCTACCCCTGTGTGTCGCTGCTGCTGCTGCTCTACCCCTGTGTGTGTCTGCTGCTGCT
>WNGS01164755.1:8345-24491 GCA_020271785.1 Procambarus virginalis | reverse complement strand
GTATATGGTCACCACAAGACTCACCAGTACTGTATATGGTCACCACAAGACTCACCAGTACTGTATATGGTCACCACAAGACTCACCAGTACTGTATATGGTCACCACAAGACTCACCAGTACTGTATATGGTCACCACAAGACTCACCAGTACTGTATATGGTCACCACAAGACTCACCAGTACTGTATATGGTCACCACAAGACTCACCAGTACTCACCAGTATGTATATGTCACCACAAGACTCACCAGTACTGTATATGGTCACCACAAGACTCACCAGTACTGTATATGGTCACCACAAGACTCACCAGTACTGTATATGGTCACCACAAGACTCACCAGTACTGTATATGGTCACCACAAGACTCACCAGTACTGTATATGGTCACCACAAGACTCACCAGTACTGTATATGGTCACCACAAGACTCACCAGTACTGTATATGGTCCCACCACAGACTCACCAGTACTGTATATGGTCACCACAAGACACACCAGTACTGTATATGGTCACCACAATACTCACCAGTACTGTATATGGTCACCACAAGACTCACCAGTACTGTATATGGTCACCACAAGACTCACCAGTACTGTATATGGTCACCACAAGACTCACCAGTACTGTATATGGTCACCACAAGACTCACCAGTACTGTATATGGTCACCACAAGACTCACCAGTACTGTATATGGTCCCACAAGACTCACCAGTACTGTATATGGTCCCACAAGACTCACCAGTACTGTATATGGTCACCACAAGACTCACCAGTACTGTATATGGTCCCCACAAGACTCACCAGTACTGTATATGGTCACCACAAGACTCACCAGTACTGTATATGGTCACCACAGACTCACCAGTACTCACCAGTACTGTATATGGTCACCACAAGACTCACCAGTACTCACCAGTACTGTATATGGTCACCACAAGACTCACCAGTACTGTATATGGTCACCACAAGACTCACCAGTACTGTATATGGTCACCACAAGACTCACCAGTACTGTATATGGTCACCACAAGACTCACCAGTACTGTATATGGTCACCACAAGACTCACCAGTACTGTATATGGTCCCCACAAGACTCACCAGTACTGTATATGGTCACCACAAGACTCACCAGTACTGTATATGGTCACCACAAGACTCACCAGTACTGTATATGGTCACCACAAGACTCACCAGTACTGTATATGGTCACCACAAGACTCACCAGTACTGTATATGGTCACCACAAGACTCACCAGTACTGTATATGGTCACCACAAGACTCACCAGTACTCACCAGTACTGTATATGGTCACCACAAGACTCACCAGTACTGTATATGGTCACCACAAGACACACCAGTACTCACCAGTACTGTATATGGTCACCACAAGACTCACAGTACTCACCAGTACTGTATATGGTCACCACAAGACTCACCATACTCACCAGTACTGTATATGGTCACCACAAGACTCACCAGTACTGTATATGGTCACCACAAGACTCACCAGTACTGTATATGGTCACCACAAGACTCACCAGTACTGTATATGGTCACCACAAGACTCACCAGTACTGTATATGGTCACCACAAGACTCACCAGTACTGTATATGGTCACCACAAGACTCACCAGTACTGTATATGGTCACCACAAGACTCACCAGTACTGTATATGGTCACCACAAGACTCACCAGTACTGTATATGGTCACCACAAGACTCACCAGTACTGTATATGGTCACCACAAGACTCACCAGTACTGTATATGGTCACCACAAGACTCACCAGTACTGTATATGGTCACCACAAGACTCACCAGTACTGTATATGGTCACCACAAGACTCACCAGTACTGTATATGGTCACCACAAGACTCACCAGTACTGTATATGGTCACCACAAGACTCACCAGTACTGTATATGGTCACCACAAGACTCACCAGTACTGTATATGGTCACCACAAGACTCACCAGTACTGTATATGGTCACCACAAGACTCACCAGTACTGTATATGGTCACCACAAGACTCACCAGTACTGTATATGGTCACCACAAGACTCACCAGTACTGTATATGGTCACCACAAGACTCACCAGTGCTGTATATGGTCAACACAAGACTCACCAGTACTGTATATGGTCCCCACAAGACTCACCAGTACTGTATATGGTCACCACAAGACTCACCAGTACTGTATATGGTCACCACAAGACTCACCAGTACTGTATATGGTCACCACAAGACTCACCAGTACTGTATATGGTCACCACAAGACTCACCAGTACTGTATATGGTCACCACAAGACTCACCAGTACTGTATATGGTCACCACAAGACTCACCAGTACTCACCAGTACTGTATATGGTCACCACAAGACTCACCAGTACTCACCAGTACTGTATATGGTCACCACAAGACTCACCAGTACTGTATATGGTCACCACAAGACTCACCAGTACTGTATATGGTCACCACAAGACTCACCAGTACTGTATATGGTCACCACAAGACTCACCAGTACTGTATATGGTCCCCACAAGACTCACCAGTACTGTATATGGTCCCCACAAGACTCACCAGTACTGTATATGGTCACCACAAGACTCACCAGTACTGTATATGGTCACCACAAGACTCACCAGTACTGTATATGGTCACCACAAGACTCACCAGTACTGTATATGGTCACCACAAGACTCACCAGTACTGTATATGGTCCCCACATGACTCACCAGTACTCACCAGTACTGTATATGGTCACCACAAGACTCACCAGTACTGTATATGGTCACCACAAGACTCACCAGTACTGTATATGGTCACCACATGACTCACCAGTACTATATATGGTCACCACATGACTCACCAGTACTGTATATGGTCACCACAAGACACACCAGTACTGTATATGGTCACCACAAGACACACCAGTACTGTATATGGTCACCACAAGACTCACCAGTACTGTATATGGTCACACAAGACTCACCAGTACTGTATATGGTCACCACAAGACTCACCAGTACTGTATATGGTCACCACAAGACACACCAGTACTGTATATGGTCACCACAAGACACACCAGTACTGTATATGGTCACCACAAGACTCACCAGTACTGTATATGGTCACCACAAGACTCACCAGTACTGTATATGGTCACCACAAGACACACCAGTACTGTATATGGTCACCACAAGACTCACCAGTACTGTATATGGTCACCACATGACTCACCAGTACTGTATATGGTCACCACAAGACTCACCAGTACTCACCAGTACTGCATATGGTCACCACAAGACTCACCAGTACTGTATATGGTCACCACAAGACTCACCAGTACTGTATATGGTCACCACAAGACTCACCAGTACTGTATATGGTCACCACTAGACTCACCAGTACTCACCAGTACTGTATATGGTCACCACAAGACTCACCAGTACTGTATATGGTCACCACAAGACTCACCAGTACTGTATATGGTCACCACAAGACTCACCAGTACTGTATATGGTCACCACAAGACTCACCAGTACTGTATATGGTCACCACAAGACACACCAGTACTGTATATGGTCACCACAAGACTCACCAGTACTGTATATGGTCACCACAAGACTCACCAGTACTGTATATGGTCACCACAAGACTCACCAGTACTGTATATGGTCACCACAAGACACACCAGTACTGTATATGGTCACCACAATACTCACCAGTACTGTATATGGTCACCACAAGACTCACCAGTACTGTATATGGTCACCACAAGACACACCAGTACTGTATATGGTCACCACAAGACTCACCAGTACTGTATATGGTCACCACAAGACTCACCAGTACTGTATATGGTCACCACAAGACACACCAGTACTGTATATGGTCCCCACAAGACACACCAGTACTGTATATGGTCCCCACAAGACTCACCAGTACTGTATATGGTCACCACAAGACTCACCAGTACTGTATATGGTCACCACAAGACTCACCAGTACTGTATATGGTCACCACAAGACTCACCAGTACTGTATATGGTCCCCACAAGACTCACCAGTACTCACCAGTACTGTATATGGTCACCACAAGACTCACCAGTACTCCCCAGTACTGTATATGGTCACCACAAGACTCACCAGTACTGTATATGGTCACCACAAGACTCACCAGTACTGTATATGGTCACCACAAGACTCACCAGTACTGTATATGGTCACCACAAGACTCACCAGTACTGTATATGGTCACCACAAGACTCACCAGTACTGTATATGGTCCCCACAAGACTCACCAGTACTGTATATGGTCACCACAAGACTCACCAGTACTGTATATGGTCACCACAAGACTCACCAGTACTGTATATGGTCACCACAAGACTCACCAGTACTGTATATGGTCACCACAAGACTCACCAGTACTGTATATGGTCACCACAAGACTCACCAGTACTGTATATGGTCACCACAAGACTCACCAGTACTCACCAGTACTGTATATGGTCACCACAAGACTCACCAGTACTGTATATGGTCACCACAAGACACACCAGTACTCACCAGTACTGTATATGGTCACCACAAGACTCACCAGTACTCACCAGTACTGTATATGGTCACCACAAGACTCACCATTACTCACCAGTACTGTATATGGCCACCACAAGACTCACCAGTACTGTATATGGTCAACACAAGACTCACCAGTACTGTATATGGTCACCACAAGACTCACCAGTACTGTATATGGTCACCACAAGACTCACCAGTACTGTATATGGTCACCACAAGACTCACCAGTACTGTATATGGTCACCACAAGACTCACCAGTACTGTATATGGTCACCACAAGACTCACCAGTACTCACCAGTACTGTATATGGTCACCACAAGACTCACCAGTACTGTATATGGTCACCACAAGACTCACCAGTACTGTATATGGTCACCACAAGACTCACCAGTACTGTATATGGTCACCACAAGACTCACCAGTACTGTATATGGTCACCACAAGACTCACCAGTACTGTATATGGTCACCACAAGACTCACCAGTACTGTATATGGTCACCACAAGACTCACCAGTACTGTATATGGTCACCACAAGACTCACCAGTACTGTATATGGTCACCACAAGACTCACCAGTACTGTATATGGTCACCACAAGACTCACCAGTACTGTATATGGTCACCACAAGACTCACCAGTACTGTATATGGTCACCACAAGACTCACCAGTACTGTATATGGTCACCACAAGACTCACCAGTACTGTATATGGTCACCACAAGACTCACCAGTACTGTATATGGTCACCACAAGACTCACCAGTACTGTATATGGTCCCCACAAGACTCACCAGTACTGTATATGGTCCCCACAAGACTCACCAGTACTGTATATGGTCACCACAAGACTCACCAGTACTGTATATGGTCACCACAAGACTCACCAGTACTGTATATGGTCACCACAAGACTCACCAGTACTGTATATGGTCACCACAAGACTCACCAGTACTCACCAGTACTGTATATGGTCACCACAAGACTCACCAGTACTCCCCAGTACTGTATATGGTCACCACAAGACTCACCAGTACTGTATATGGTCACCACAAGACTCACCAGTACTGTATATGGTCACCACAAGACTCACCAGTACTGTATATGGTCACCACAAGACTCACCAGTACTGTATATGGTCACCACAAGACTCACCAGTACTGTATATGGTCACCACAAGACTCACCAGTACTGTATATGGTCACCACAAGACTCACCAGTACTGTATATGGTCACCACAAGACTCACCAGTACTGTATATGGTCACCACAAGACTCACCAGTACTGTATATGGTCACCACAAGACTCACCAGTACTGTATATGGTCACCACAAGACTCACCAGTACTGTATATGGTCACCACAAGACTCACCAGTACTCACCAGTACTGTATATGGTCACCACAAGACTCACCAGTACTGTATATGGTCACCACAAGACACACCAGTACTCACCAGTACTGTATATGGTCACCACAAGACTCACCAGTACTCACCAGTACTGTATATGGTCACCACAAGACTCACCATTACTCACCAGTACTGTATATGGTCACCACAAGACTCACCAGTACTGTATATGGTCACCACAAGACTCACCAGTACTGTATATGGTCACCACAAGACTCACCAGTACTGTATATGGTCACCACAAGACTCACCAGTACTGTATATGGTCACCACAAGACTCACCAGTACTGTATATGGTCACCACAAGACTCACCAGTACTGTATATGGTCACCACAAGACTCACCAGTACTCACCAGTACTGTATATGGTCACCACAAGACTCACCAGTACTGTATATGGTCACCACAAGACTCACCAGTACTGTATATGGTCACCACAAGACTCACCAGTACTGTATATGGTCACCACAAGACTCACAGTACTCACCAGTACTGTATATGGTCACCACAAGACTCACAGACTCACCAGTACTGTATATGGTCACCACAAGACTCACCAGTACTGTATATGGTCACCACAAGACTCACCAGTACTGTATATGGTCACCACAAGACTCACCAGTACTGTATATGGTCACCACAAGACTCACCAGTACTGTATATGGTCACCACAAGACTCACCAGTACTGTATATGGTCACCACAAGACTCACCAGTACTGTATATGGTCACCACAAGACTCACCAGTACTGTATATGGTCACCACAAGACTCACCAGTACTGTATATGGTCCCACAAGACTCACCAGTACTGTATATGGTCACCACAAGACTCACCAGTACTGTATATGGTCCCCACAAGAACACCAGTACTCACCAGTACTGTATATGGTCACCACAAGACTCACCAGTACTGTATATGGTCACCACAGACTCACCAGTACTGTATATGGTCACCACAAGACTCACCAGTACTGTATATGGTCACCAGACTCACCAGTACTGTATATGGTCACCACAAGACTCACCAGTACTGTATATGGTCACACAAGACTCACCAGTACTGTATATGGTCACCACAAGACTCACCAGTACTGTATATGGTCACCACAAGACTCACCAGTACTGTATATGGTCACCACAAGACTCACCAGTACTGTATATGGTCACCACAAGACTCACCAGTACTGTATATGGTCACCACAAGACTCACCAGTACTGTATATGGTCACCCCACAAGACTCACCAGTATGTATATGGTCACCACAAGACTCACCAGTACTGTATATGGTCACCACAAGACTCACCAGTACTGTATATGGTCCCACAAACTCACCAGTACTGTATATGGTCACCACAAGACTCACCAGTACTGTATATGGTCACCACAAGACCACCAGTACTGTATATGGTCACCACAAGACTCACCAGTACTGTATATGGTCACCACAAGACTCACCAGTACTGTATATGGTCACCACAAGACTCACCAGTACTGTATATGGTCACCACAAGACTCACCAGTACTGTATATGGTCACCACAAGACTCACCAGTACTGTATATGGTCACCACAAGACTCACCAGTACTGTATATGGTCACCACAAGACTCACAGTACTGTATATGGTCACCACAAGACTCACCAGTACTGTATATGGTCACCACAAGACTCACCAGTACTGTATATGGTCACCACAAGACTCACCAGTACTGTATATGGTCACCACAAGACTCACCAGTACTGTATATGGTCACCACAAGACTCACCAGTACTGTATATGGTCACCACAAGACTCACCAGTACTGTATATGGTCACCACAAGACTCACCAGTACTGTATATGGTCACCACAAGACTCACCAGTACTCACCTACTGTATATGGTCCCAAGACTCACCAGTACTGTATATGGTCACACACACCAGACTCACCAGTACTGTATATGGTCACCACAAGACTCACCAGTACTGTATATGGTCACCACAAGACTCACCAGTACTGTATATGGTCACCACAAGACTCACCAGTACTGTATATGGTCACCACAAGACTCACCAGTACTGTATATGGTCACCACAAGACTCACCAGTACTGTATATGGTCACCACAAGACTCACCAGTACTGTATATGGTCACCACAAGACTCACCAGTACTGTATATGGTCACCACAAGACTCACCAGTACTGTATATGGTCACCACAAGACTCACCAGTACTGTATATGGTCACCACAAGACTCACCAGTACTGTATATGGTCACCACAAGACTCACCAGTACTGTATATGGTCACCACAAGACTCACCAGTACTGTATATGGTCACCACAAGACTCACCAGTACTGTATATGGTCACCACAAGACTCACCAGTACTGTATATGGTCACCACAAGACTCACCAGTACTGTATATGGTCACCACAAGACTCACCAGTACTCACCAGTACTGTATATGGTCACCACAAGACTCACCAGTACTGTATATGGTCACCACAAGACACACCAGTACTCACCAGTACTGTATATGGTCACCACAAGACTCACCAGTACTCACCAGTACTGTATATGGTCACCACAAGTACTCACCAGTACTGTATATGGTCACACAAGACTCAAGACTCACCAGTACTGTATATGGTCACCACAAGACTCACCAGTACTGTATATGGTCACCACAAGACTCACCAGTACTGTATATGGTCACCACAAGACTCACCAGTACTGTATATGGTCACCACAAGACTCACCAGTACTGTATATGGTCACCACAAGACTCACCAGTACTGTATATGGTCACCACAAGACTCACCAGTACTGTATATGGTCACCACAAGACTCACCAGTACTGTATATGGTCACCACAAGACTCACCAGTACTGTATATGGTCACCACAAGACTCACCAGTACTGTATATGGTCACCACAAGACTCACCAGTACTGTATATGGTCACCACAAGACTCACCAGTACTGTATATGGTCACCACAAGACTCACCAGTACTGTATATGGTCACCACAAGACTCACCAGTACTGTATATGGTCACCACAAGACTCACCAGTACTCACCAGTACTGTATATGGTCACCACAAGACTCACCAGTACTGTATATGGTCACCACAAGACTCACCAGTACTGTATATGGTCACCACAAGACTCACCAGTACTGTATATGGTCACCACAAGACTCACCAGTACTGTATATGGTCACCACAAGACACACCAGTACTGTATATGGTCACCACAAGACTCACCAGTACTGTATATGGTCACCACAAGACTCACCAGTACTGTATATGGTCACCACAAGACTCACCAGTACTGTATATGGTCACCACAAGACACACCAGTACTGTATATGGTCACCACAATACTCACCAGTACTGTATATGGTCACCACAAGACTCACCAGTACTGTATATGGTCACCACAAGACACACCAGTACTGTATATGGTCACCACAAGACTCACCAGTACTGTATATGGTCACCACAATACTCACCAGTACTGTATATGGTCACCACAAGACACACCAGTACTGTATATGGTCCCCACAAGACACACCAGTACTGTATATGGTCCCCACAAGACTCACCAGTACTGTATATGGTCACCACAAGACACACCAGTACTGTATATGGTCCCCACAAGACTCACCAGTACTGTATATGGTCACCACAAGACTCACCAGTACTGTATATGGTCCCCACAAGACTCACCAGTACTCACCAGTACTGTATATGGTCACCACAAGACTCACCAGTACTCCCCAGTACTGTATATGGTCACTACAAGACTCACCAGTACTGTATATGGTCACCACAAGACTCACCAGTACTGTATATGGTCACCACAAGACACACCAGTACTGTATATGGTCACCACAAGACTCACCAGTACTGTATATGGTCACCACAAGACTCACCAGTACTGTATATGGTCCCCACAAGACTCACCAGTACTGTATATGGTCATCAAAAGACTCACTCACCAGTACTGTATATGGTCACCACAAGACTCACCAGTACTGTATATGGTCACCACAAGACTCACCAGTACTGTATATGGTCACCACAAGACTCACCAGTACTGTATATGGTCACCACAAGACTCACCAGTACTGTATATGGTCACCACAAGACTCACCAGTACTCACCAGTACTGTATATGGTCACCACAAGACTCACCAGTACTGTATATGGTCACCACAAGACACACCAGTACTCACCAGTACTGTATATGGTCACCACAAGACTCACCAGTACTCACCAGTACTGTATATGGTCACCACAAGACTCACCATTACTCACCAGTACTGTATATGGTCACCACAAGACTCACCAGTACTGTATATGGTCAACACAAGACTCACCAGTACTGTATATGGTCACCACAAGACTCACCAGTACTGTATATGGTCACCACAAGACTCACCAGTACTGTATATGGTCACCACAAGACTCACCAGTACTGTATATGGTCACCACAAGACTCACCAGTACTGTATATGGTCACCACAAGACTCACCACAGTACTCACCAGTACTGTATATGGTCACCACAAGACTCACCAGTACTGTATATGGTCACCACAAGACTCACCAGTACTGTATATGGTCACCACAAGACTCACCAGTACTGTATATGGTCACCACAAGACTCACCAGTACTGTATATGGTCACCACAAGACTCACCAGTACTGTATATGGTCACCACAAGACTCACCAGTACTGTATATGGTCACCACAAGACTCACCAGTACTGTATATGGTCACCACAAGACTCACCAGTACTGTATATGGTCACCACAAGACTCACCAGTACTGTATATGGTCACCACAAGACTCACCAGTACTGTATATGGTCACCACAAGACTCACCAGTACTGTATATGGTCACCACAAGACTCACCAGTACTGTATATGGTCACCACAAGACTCACCAGTACTGTATATGGTCACCACAAGACTCACCAGTACTGTATATGGTCACCACAAGACTCACCAGTACTGTATATGGTCACCACAAGACTCACCAGTACTGTATATGGTCACCACAAGACTCACCAGTACTGTATATGGTCACCACAAGACTCACCAGTACTGTATATGGTCACCACAAGACTCACCAGTACTGTATATGGTCACCACAAGACTCACCAGTACTGTATATGGTCACCACAAGACTCACCAGTACTCACCAGTACTGTATATGGTCACCACAAGACTCACCAGTACTCACCAGTACTGTATATGGTCACCACAAGACTCACCAGTACTGTATATGGTCACCACAAGACTCACCAGTACTGTATATGGTCACCACAAGACTCACCAGTACTGTATATGGTCACCACAAGACTCACCAGTACTGTATATGGTCACCACAAGACTCACCAGTACTGTATATGGTCACCACAAGACTCACCAGTACTGTATATGGTCACCACAAGACTCACCAGTACTGTATATGGTCACCACAAGACTCACCAGTACTGTATATGGTCACCACAAGACTCACCAGTACTGTATATGGTCACCACAAGACTCACCAGTACTGTATATGGTCACCACAAGACTCACCAGTACTGTATATGGTCACCACAAGACTCACCAGTACTGTATATGGTCACCACAAGACTCACCAGTACTGTATATGGTCACCACAAGACTCACCACCAGTACTCACCAGTACTGTATATGGTCCCCACAAGACTCACCAGTACTCACCAGTACTGTATATGGTCACCACAAGACTCACCAGTACTCACCAGTACTGTATATGGTCACCACAAGACTCACCAGTACTGTATATGGTCACCACAAGACTCACCAGTACTGTATATGGTCACCACAAGACTCACCAGTACTGTATATGGTCACCACAAGACTCACCAGTACTGTATATGGTCACCACAAGACTCACCAGTACTGTATATGGTCACCACAAGACTCACCAGTACTGTATATGGTCACCACAGACTCACTCACCAGTACTGTATATGGTCACCACAAGACTCACCAGTACTGTATATGGTCACCACAAGACTCACCAGTACTGTATATGGTCACCACAAGACTCACCAGTACTGTATATGGTCACCACAAGACTCACCAGTACTGTATATGGTCACCACAAGACTCACCAGTACTCACCAGTACTGTATATGGTCACCACAAGACTCACCAGTACTGTATATGGTCACAAGACACACCAGTACTCACCAGTACTGTATATGGTCACCACAAGACTCACCAGTACTGTATATGGTCACCACAAGACTCACCAGTACTGTATATGGTCACCACAAGACTCACCAGTACTGTATATGGTCACCACAAGACTCACCAGTACTGTATATGGTCACCACAAGACTCACCAGTACTGTATATGGTCACCACAAGACTCACCAGTACTGTATATGGTCAACACAAGACTCACCAGTACTGTATATGGTCACCACAAGACTCACCAGTACTGTATATGGTCACCACAAGACTCACCAGTACTGTATATGGTCACCACAAGACTCACCAGTACTGTATATGGTCACCACAAGACTCACCAGTACTGTATATGGTCACCACAAGACTCACCAGTACTGTATATGGTCACCACAAGACTCACCAGTACTGTATATGGTCACCACAAGACTCACCAGTACTGTATATGGTCACCACAAGACTCACCAGTACTGTATATGGTCACCACAAGACTCACCAGTACTGTATATGGTCACCACAAGACTCACCAGTACTGTATATGGTCACCACAAGACTCACCAGTACTGTATATGGTCACCACAAGACTCACCAGTACTGTATATGGTCACCACAAGACTCACCAGTACTGTATATGGTCACCACAAGACTCACCAGTACTGTATATGGTCACCACAAGACTCACCAGTACTGTATATGGTCACCACAAGACTCACCAGTACTGTATATGGTCACCACAAGACTCACCAGTACTGTATATGGTCACCACAAGACTCACCAGTACTGTATATGGTCACCACAAGACTCACCAGTACTCACCAGTACTGTATATGGTCACCACAAGACTCACCAGTACTGTATATGGTCACCACAAGACTCACCAGTACTGTATATGGTCACCACAAGACTCACCAGTACTGTATATGGTCACCACAAGACTCACCAGTACTCACCAGTACTGTATATGGTCACCACAAGACTCACCAGTACTGTATATGGTCACCACAAGACTCACCAGTACTGTATATGGTCACCACAAGACTCACCAGTACTGTATATGGTCACCACAAGACTCACCAGTACTGTATATGGTCACCACAAGACTCACCAGTACTGTATATGGTCACCACAAGACTCACCAGTACTGTATATGGTCACCACAAGACTCACCAGTACTGTATATGGTCACCACAAGACTCACCAGTACTGTATATGGTCACCACAAGACTCACCAGTACTGTATATGGTCACCACAAGACTCACCAGTACTGTATATGGTCACCACAAGACTCACCAGTACTGTATATGGTCACCACAAGACTCACCAGTACTGTATATGGTCACCACAAGACTCACCAGTACTGTATATGGTCACCACAATACTCACCAGTACTGTATATGGTCACCACAAGACACACCAGTACTGTATATGGTCCCCACAAGACACACCAGTACTGTATATGGTCCCCACAAGACTCACCAGTACTGTATATGGTCACCACAAGACACACCAGTACTGTATATGGTCACCACAAGACTCACCAGTACTGTATATGGTCACCACAAGACTCACCAGTACTGTATATGGTCCCCACAAGACTCACCAGTACTCACCAGTACTGTATATGGTCACCACAAGACTCACCAGTACTCCCCAGTACTGTATATGGTCACCACAAGACTCACCAGTACTGTATATGGTCACCACAAGACTCACCAGTACTGTATATGGTCACCACAAGACACACCAGTACTGTATATGGTCACCACAAGACTCACCAGTACTGTATATGGTCACCACAAGACTCACCAGTACTGTATATGGTCACCACAAGACTCACCAGTACTGTATATGGTCACCACAAGACTCACCAGTACTGTATATGGTCACCACAAGACTCACCAGTACTGTATATGGTCACCACAAGACTCACCAGTACTGTATATGGTCACCACAAGACTCACCAGTACTGTATATGGTCACCACAAGACTCACCAGTACTGTATATGGTCACCACAAGACTCACCAGTACTCACCAGTACTGTATATGGTCACCACAAGACTCACCAGTACTGTATATGGTCACCACAAGACACACCAGTACTCACCAGTACTGTATATGGTCACCACAAGACTCACCAGTACTCACCAGTACTGTATATGGTCACCACAAGACTCACCATTACTCACCAGTACTGTATATGGTCACCACAAGACTCACCAGTACTGTATATGGTCAACACAAGACTCACCAGTACTGTATATGGTCACCACAAGACTCACCAGTACTGTATATGGTCACCACAAGACTCACCAGTACTGTATATGGTCACCACAAGACTCACCAGTACTGTATATGGTCACCACAAGACTCACCAGTACTGTATATGGTCACCACTAGACTCACCAGTACTCACCAGTACTGTATATGGTCACCACAAGACTCACCAGTACTGTATATGGTCACCACAAGACTCACCAGTACTGTATATGGTCACCACAAGACTCACCAGTACTGTATATGGTCACCACAAGACTCACCAGTACTGTATATGGTCACCACAAGACACACCAGTACTGTATATGGTCACACAAGACTCACCAGTACTGTATATGGTCACCACAAGACTCACCAGTACTGTATATGGTCACCACAAGACTCACCAGTACTGTATATGGTCACCACAAGACTCACCAGTACTGTATATGGTCACCACAATACTCACCAGTACTGTATATGGTCACCACAAGACTCACCAGTACTGTATATGGTCACCACAAGACACCAGTACTGTATATGGTCACCACAAGACTCACCAGTACTGTATATGGTCACCACAAGACTCACCAGTACTGTATATGGTCACCACAAGACACACCAGTACTGTATATGGTCCCCACAAGACTCACCAGTACTGTATATGGTCCCCACAAGACTCACCAGTACTGTATATGGTCACCACAAGACTCACCAGTACTGTATATGGTCCCCACAAGACTCACCAGTACTGTATATGGTCACCACAAGACTCACCAGTACTGTATATGGTCCCACAAGACTCACCAGTACTCACCAGTACTGTATATGGTCACCACAAGACTCACCAGTACTCCCAGTACTGTATATGGTCACCACAAGACTCACCAGTACTGTATATGGTCACCACAAGACTCACCAGTACTGTATATGGTCACCACAGACCACCAGTACTGTATATGGTCACCACAAGACTCACCAGTACTGTATATGGTCACACAAGACTCACCAGTACTGTATATGGTCCCCACAAGACTCACCAGTACTGTATATGGTCACCAAAGACTCACTCACCAGTACTGTATATGGTCACCACAAGACTCACCAGTACTGTATATGGTCACCACAAGACTCACCAGTACTGTATATGGTCACCACAAGACTCACCAGTACTGTATATGGTCACCACAAGACTCACCAGTACTGTATAGGTCACCACAAGACTCACCAGTACTCACCAGTACTGTATATGGTCACCACAAGACTCACCAGTACTGTATATGGTCACCACAAGACACACCAGTACTCACCAGTACTGTATATGGTCACCACAAGACTCACCAGTACTCACCAGTACTGTATATGTACCACAAGACTCACCATTACTCACCAGTACTGTATATGGTCACCACAAGACTCACCAGTACTGTATATGGTCAACACAAGACTCACCAGTACTGTATATGGTCACCACAAGACTCACCAGTACTGTATATGGTCACCACAAGACTCACCAGTACTGTATATGGTCAACACAAGACTCACCAGTACTGTATATGGTCACCACAGACTCACCAGTACTGTATATGGTCACACAAGATCACCAGTACTGTATATGGTCACCACAAGACTCACCAGTACTGTATATGGTCAACACAAGACTCACCAGTACTGT
>WNGS01164752.1:7280-18057 GCA_020271785.1 Procambarus virginalis | reverse complement strand
TGTGCTTTGTGTGTGTGTGTGTGTACTCACCTATATGTACTCACCTATATGTGTCTGCAGGATCGAGCATTGACTCTGGATCCCGCCTTTCGAGCATCAGTTGTTTACAGCAATGACTCCTATCCCATTTCCCTATCATACCTGGTTTTAAAATTATGAATAGTATTGGCTTCCACAACCTGTTCCTTAAGTGCATTCCATTTTCCCACTACTCTCACGCTAAAAGAAAACTTCCTAACATCTCTGTGACTCATCTGAGTTTCTAACTTCCATCCATGTCCCCTCGTTCTGTTACTATTCCGTGTGAACATTTCGTCTATGTCCACTCTGTCAATCCCTCTGAGTATTTTATACGTTCCTATCATGTCCCCCCTCTCCCTTCTTCTTTCTAGTGTCGTAAGGCACAGTTCCCCAGGCGCTCCTCATACCCCATCCCTCGTAGCTCTGGGACGAGTCTCGTTGCAAACCTCTGAACCTTTTCCAGTTTCATTATGTGTTTCTTCAGATGGGGACTCCATGATGAGGCGGCATACTCTAAGACTGGCCTCACGTAGGCAGTGTAAAGAGCCCTAAATGCCTCCTTACTTAGGTTTCTGAATGATGTTCTAACTTTTCCAGTAGAGTACGCTGCTGTCGTTATCCTATTTATATGTGCCTCAGGAGATAGATTAGGTGTTACGTCCACCCCAGGTCTCTTTCGCGCGTCGTCACAGGTAGGCTGTTCCCCTCATTGTGTACTGTCCCTTTGGTCTCCTATCTCCTAGTCCCATTTCCATAACTTTACATTTGCTCGTGTTGAATTCCAGTAGCCATTTCTCTGACCATCTCTGCAACCTGTTCAGGTCCTCTTGGAGGATCCTGCAATCCTCATCTGTCACAACTCTTCTCATCAACTTTGCGTCATCCGCAAACATCGACATGTAGGACTCTACACCCGTAAACATGTCGTTAACATATACAAGAAATAGAATTGGTCCCAGCACCGATCCTTGTGGTACTCCACTTGTTACTGTTCGCAGTCCGACTTCTCGCCCCTTACCGTAACTCTTTGGCTCCTTCCTGTTAGGTAGTTCCTTATCCATGCTAGGACCTTTCCCCCTACCCCCGCCTGCCTCTCGAGTTTGAATAGCAGTCTCATGTGCGGTACTGTATCAAAGGCTTTTTGGCAGTCCAGAAATATGCAGTCTGCCCAACCATCTCTGTCCTGTCTTATCCTCGTTATTATCATAGAATTCCAGAAGGTTTGTTAGGCACGATTTCCCTGTCCAGAACCCATGTTGATGCTTGTTCACAAACCTAATGTTCTCCAGGTGTGCCCAGTCGTAGCCTAATTATTCTTTCCAGTATTTTACAGGGGATGCTTGTCAGTGATACAGGTCTATAGTTAAGTGCCTCCTCCCTATCGCCTTTCTTGAAGATCGGCACGACATTTGCCTTCTTCCAGCAACTGGGCAATTCTCCCGACATAAGTGACTCATTAAAGATCATTGCCAGAGGCACGCTGAGGGCCTGCGCTGCTTCTTTAGTATCCACGGTGATACTTTGTCTGGTCCTACTGCTTTAGATGCATCTAGAGTTGTCAACTGTTTCATTACCTCCTCTACTGTCACCTCTATATCTGATAGTCTTTCATCTAGGGTAACCCCTTCCAACAATGGGAGCTGCTCGGGCTCGGTAGTGAACACTCCATGGAAACTGGCATTCAGTGCCTCACAGATTTCCTTGTCACTTTCAGTATATGTCCCCTCTGCCTTCCTTAGTCTTTCACTTGGTCGTTCACCGACATTTTTCTTCTTATATGACTGTGTAGTAGCTTAGGTTTTTTTTTCGCTTTGATTGCAATATCGTTCTCATAGTCCCTTTCCGATGTCCGTCTGATGTTAATGTAATCGTTCCTAGCTCTGTTGCATCTGATCCTGTTGTCCTCTGTCCTTTGTCTTCTGTATTTCCTCCACTCCCGCCTGCTGGCCATTTTTGCTTCCTGACACTGTCTATTAAACCATGGGTTATTATATTCCTTCTTATTTTTTCCCTTTACTGTTGGTATAAATCTCTCTTCGGCCTCTTGGCATTTCTGTATGACTAGGTCCATCATATCTTGGACTGTTTTTCCTCTAATTTCTTCCTCCCACTGCACTTCTCCCAGATAATCCCTTATCCTCCTATAGTCCCCTTTCCTGTAGTCAACTCTCCTTTCCCAGATCTCTTGTCCCATGGTCACAAGTTTGAATTCCATCATGTAGTCAAAGACTAGGACACAATGGTCACTGGCCCCTAGAGGTATTTCATGCTCCAAATTCTCGATATCTTCTACGTTCTGGGTGAAAATCAGGTCTAATAGGCTCGGTGCATCTCCTCCTCTTTCCCTTGTGTCTTCCTTCACATGCTGTGTTAGGAAATTCCTGTCTATAACATCTACTAATTTTGCTCCCCACGTTCGTCCCCTCCATGGGGATTCCTTGATTCCCAATTTATCTCTCCATGATTTAGGTCCCCCATGACCAGCAGCTTCGCTCTCATTCTGTGGGCTAGTGTTGCTGCCTTCTGCAGTTCATCTATGCATGCCTTGTTGTTGCCATCATACTCCTGTCTGGGTCTTCTACTGTTTGGTGGGGGATTGTAGATTACCAAGATCACAATCTTCCTCCCATCTACTGTCAAAGTTCCATGTATGAAGCTTGTGCACTCATTGGTAACACGATTTCCCAGGTCTTCAAACTTCCATTTCCGCTTTATTAGGAGTGCCACTCCCCCTCCCTGTCTCTGTGTCCTCTCTTTTCTTATCACCTGGTACCCTTCAGGAAAGATTGCATCTGAGATCGTGTCATTAATTTTAGTTTCCACAATTGCAACTATGTCAGGATTTGCCTCACTCACTCTTTCTTTTATCTCTTCTGCTTTATTAGATACCCCATCAGCATTGGTGTACCAAACCTTGAGATTCTTCATGGAAACTCCTGTACCAGAGTTCTCCCTTCCTCTGGGGGTCTGGGGGGATCTGGGAGTGTCTGGGGGTGACTGGGGGCAGGGGGACCTGGGGATCTGGGGGTGTCTGGGGGATGACTGGGGGCGGGGAGGATCCGGAGGATGTCCGGGGGATCCGGGGGGTGTCTGGGGGGTCCGGGGGTGTATGGGGGGTGAAAGAGGTCGGGAGGTGTGCTTGGGGGGTTAATGGGGGCTGGGCTTCTAGGAAGGTAGGTAGGAGGGTTTGGGGTAGGGCCTGGGTAGGTAGGTCTGGAGTAGGAAGGGCATACTGGGTCTGAAGATTAGGGAGGGTCTGATAGGCATAGAGGGGTTGGAGGATAGCGTAAGGTTGGGAGTCAGATAGAGGTTGAGAGGTCGGGAGGGGGAAGGATAGAGAGGGTGGGGGGAACCTCCCACCCCCCTCGCAAGGGTGGTGTGTGTATGTGTGTCTGTGTCTGTGTGTGTGTGTGTGTCTGCGTGTGTGTGTGTTGGTGTACGTGTGTGTTGGTGTACGTGTGTGTGTGTGTGTGTGTGTGTGTGTGTGTGTGTGTGTGTGTGTGTGTGTGTGTGTGTGTGTGTGTGTGTGTGTGTGTTGGTGTACGTGTGTGTGTGTGTGTATGCGACATTGTATGGGTCTTTCTACATGGCACTGAAGGCTCTTCTGCCACTAACCTGTCTGATCCTGTTCAGATAATATTATATTGCCAAATTGTAATTGATAATTGAGAGATCATTTGCCTTCTCTCAACCCACGCGTTATTTTTCCAAATGTTCTACAAAACTTGTTTCCATTGTATCTCATTCTGAATGGTATTTAAAGGCCTACGCGTGCACTTAAACTATTTCTGTGACTGTCGTTACTATATTAAAAACTGGTATTACAATAGCTATCTTCTAATTTTCTAGCAGTTCTTGTTTCCAGTGTCTTGTCCATATATCATAGCAAGTGGCTAGCACAGGCCTTCAGCTCACTCTGTTAGTGTTAGTGTCACCACCAGGGTCTGGTGGCTTGCGTCCCTCACCACCAGGGGGCTTGCGTCCCAGCCCCCATAAAAAATCCATCTTTTATCAGAACACATGTGAATAAATTGCTCTAATATAACGGAAAATAAAAGTAAACAATACATAAATAAAAACCTGGAGATGTCAATATTTTTTCGTTTTTCACTCAACACTGATTTTCTTTCCCCAGGTGAGTGGTGGCGATGGTATAGCCTCGACTGGGATACGAAACCTCACTGGCGAAGTTTGTCACCAGGAGGCGGAGTGTCAACAGATCTTTGGTGACGTCACTAAGGCATGTCAACAAACCGTGACGTCACTGAGTCAACACACCTGTCAGACGACACCAGACTCCCCCTCCCCCCCTCCCTGGATGTGACGTCATCAGGGACAGGGCTGGGAAAGTAAAGAGAGAGAGATAGAGACGTACGTCGACAAATCGATGTGTTAATGTTAACACGAAGATAAGAGGTCGTTACTGAGAACGAGATCTACCACAGCCGTAATTGTGACGTTGGGGGCTGTGAATATCATTTTGCCTGGTCAATTATGACCACTTGGGACACGTGGGGACACGGGATACATATTATCTTTAGGAGAAATGGCGTATGTGAATTTTGATTTCGTTCAGCATTCTGTATGCATGAAAAAATACATACTTTATACATGTGCATAAAATACATACATGTACACAAACGTATCACCATATTTACGAATACAAATCCAGACACATTATCTCATACACACACACGCACACACACACACACACACACAGTCAAGAGGTAAAGGGAAGGAGAATTGATTACAGAAAAGGGGACTACAGAAGGATAAGGGACTACCTGGGAGAAGTGCAGTGGGAGGAAGAGCTTATAGGAAAAACAGTGCAAGGTATGATGAACCAAGTCATATTGAAATGCAAAGAGGCTGAAGAGAGATTTATTCCAACAATAAAGGAAAAAAGCAGGAGGGAATATAATAACCCATGGTTTAATAGACAATGTCAGGAAGCAAAGGTGAGAAGCAGGAGGGAGTGGAGGAAGTACAGAAGACAAAGGACAGAGGACAACAGGATTAGATGTAACAGAGCTAGGAATGATTACATTAACATAAGACGAATGTCGGAAAGAAATTATGAGAATGATATTGCAGTCAAAGCGAAAAAGCAACCTAAATTACTACATAGCCATATAAGAAGGAAGATGTCGGTAAATGACCAAGTGACAAGACTGAGGAAAACAGAAGGGGCATATACAGAAAGCGACAAGGAAATCTGTGAGGTACTGAATGCAAATTTCCATGGAGTGTTCACAACCGAGCCTGAGCAGCTCCCATTGTTAGAAGCGATTACCCTAAATGACAGACTATCAGACATAGAGGTGACAGCAGAGGAGGTAATGAAACAGTTGACAACACTGGATGCAAACAAAGCTGTTGGACCAGACAAAGTATCACCGTGGATACTTAAAGAGGCAGCGCAGGCTCTCAGTGTGCCTCTGGCAATGATCTTTAATGAGTCACTTATGTCGGGAGAATTGCCCAGTTGCTGGAAGGAGGCAAATGTCGTACCGATTTTCAAGAAAGGTGACAGGGAGGAGGCACTTAACTACAGACCCGTATCATTGACAAGCATCCCCTGCAAAATACTTGAAAGAATAATTAGGCTAAGACTTGTTGAGCACCTGGAGAGCATTGGGTTTGTAAACAAGCACCAACATGGTTTCTGGACAGGGAAATCATGCCTAACAAACCTTTTAGAATTCTATGATAAAGTAACAAGGATAAGGCAGGACAGAGAAGGCTGGGCAGACTGCATATTTCTTGACTGCCAAAAGGCCTTTGATACAGTACCGCACATGAGACTGCTATACAAACTTGAGAGGCAGGCAGGAGTAAGCGGAAAGGCCCTAGAATGGGTGAAGAACTACCTAACAGGAAGGAGCCAGAGGGTAATGGTAAGGGGCGAGAAGTCGGACTGGAGAACAGTAACAAGTGGAGTACCTCAAGGATCGGTGCTGGGACCAATCCTCTTTCTAATTTACGTAAATGACATGTTTACAGGAGTGGAGTCATACATGTCAATGTTTGCGGATGACGCAAAATTAATGAGAAGAGTTGTGACAGACGAGGATTGTAGGATCCTCCAAGAGGACTTAAACAGGTTGCAGAGATGGTCAGGGAAATGGCTACTGGAGTTTAACACCAGTAAATGTAAAGTTATGGAAATGGGATCAGGTGATAGGAGACCAAAGGGACAGTACACAATGAAGGGGAACAGCCTACCTGTAACGATTCGAGAAAGAGATCTGGGAGTGGATGTGACACCTAATCTAACTCCTGAGGCACATATAAATAGGATAACGACAGCAGCGTACTCTACACTGGCGAAAATTAGAACTTCATTCAGAAACCTAAATGAGGAGGCTTTTAGGGCGCTTTACACTGCATACGTGAGACCCGTCTTAGAGTATGCCGCGCCATCATGGAGCCCCCACCTGAAGAAACACATAAGGAAACTGGAGAAGGTTCAGAGGTTTGCGACGAGGCTTGTCCCAGAGTTACGAGGGAAGGGATATGAAGAGCGACTGAAGGAACTGAACCTTACGACACTAGAGAAAAGAAGGGAGAGAGGAGATATGATAGGGACATATAAAATACTCAGGGGAATTGACAAAGTGGAAATAGATGAAATGTTCACACGTAATAATAACAGAACGAGGGGACATGGGTGGAAACTGGAAACTCAGATGAGTCACAGAGATGTTAGGAAGTTTTCTTTTAGCGTGAGAGTAGTGGAAAAATGGAATGCACTTGGGGAACAGGTTGTGGAAGCAAATACTATTCATACTTTTAAGACTAGGTATGATAGGGAAATGGGACAGGAGTCATTGCTGTAAACAACCGATAGCTGGAAAGGCGGGATCCAAGAGTCAATGCTCGATCCTGCAAGCACAGATAGGTAAGTACAGATAGGTAAGCACACACACACACACACACACACACACACACACACACACACACACACACACACACCACACACACACACACACACACACACACACACACACACACATTGTGTAATGCACTAGGAAGCGATGTGGTGGAGGCTGACTCCATACACAGTTTCAAGTGTAGATATGATAGAGCCCAATAGGCTCAGGAAACTGTACACCTGTTGATTGACGGTTGAGAGGCGGGACCAAAGAGCCAGAGCTCAACCCCCGCAAGCACAATTAGGTGAATACAGCTAGGTGAGTACACACATACACACACACACACACACAATCTCAGTCACTCACTCCCTTACTCACTGTCTCTCTCTCGCTGTCTCTCTGTCTTTCACACACACAGAGTGAGGGGACACAATAAAGATACACAGAAGAGGAGGAACTACAAGGGCTTATTAAGAGTGCTGAGGTAGAGGCAGGGGAAATATAATAAAAATTACAGAGAATACAAAAGGGAATAAATAATACAGGATATCAGAGTGAAAAACTATCACCACAATGGCACGAGCTTACAGCCACGTGGGTTGTTAGGGTACGTGAGTGGTAGGGTAGTTTTGAGCAGAATGTAATGGAAATAGGTATATATAGATTACCCTATTTATAGATTAGATAGATATATAGATTTATGGATATATAGATTACCCTATTTGACGTAAACGGTAACGGTTTTTAAATATTTCATCATACATTATTTTGAATTCTTTTCCTTGTAATGATAATGTAATTTCCTTGTAATGATAATGTAATCACTTGTAATTTCCTTGTAATTCAAGTGATTTGGCATGTAATGATAATACATATTCGGGTTATTATAGTAGCCAGTCCGTCTAATAGAACGTCGCATTTTGACGTATACTAAACTATACGGCAAAAATTGTCATATTAGAAAATGATAGCGGCTTGCGATATTGACATATTGTCCCGTTTTCTGTTTTGGGTCCTCTGGTAGGTTAGGATAAGGGCACTTAATACGACAAGTTTCTTGACGTTGGGGAAACCTTGTGGCGACCTTGTGCCGACCTTGTGGCTACCTTGTGGCTACCTTGTGGCGACCTTGTGGCTACCTTGTGGCGATCTTGTGGCGACCTTGTGGCTACCTTGTGGCGATCTTGTGGCGACCTTGTGGCTACCTTGTGGTGACCTTGTGGCGATCTTGTGGCTACCTTGTGGCTACCTTGTGGCTACCTCGTGGCTACCTCGTGGCTACCTTGTGGCGACCTTGTGGCGACCTTGTGGCTACCTTGTGGCTACCTTGTGGCTACCTCGTGGCTACCTTGTGGCTACCTTGTGGGGACCTTGTGGCTACCTTGTGGGGACCTTGTGGCTACCTTGTGGCTACCTTGTGGCTACCTTGTGGCTACCTTGTGGCTACCTTGTGGGGACCTTGTGGCTACCTTGTGGCGACCTTGTGGCTACCTTGTGGCTACCTTGTGGCTACCTTGTGGTGACCTTGTGGCTACCTTGTGGCTACCTTGTGGCTACCTTGTGGCGACCATGTGGCTACCTTGTGGCGACCTTGTGGCGACCTTGTGGCGACCTTGTGGGACCTTGTGGCTACCTTGTGGCGACCTTGTGGCGACCTTGTGGCTACCTTGTGGCTACCTGTGGCTACCTTGTGGCTACCTTGTGGGACCTTGTGGCTACCTTGTGGCTACCTTGTGGCTACCTTGTGGCGACCATGTGGTGACCTTGTGGCTACCTTGTGGGACCTTGTGGCTACCTTGTGGCTACCTTGTGGCGACCTGTGGCTACCTTGTGGCTACCTTGTGGTGACCTTGTGGCTACCTTGTGGCGACCTGTGGCTACCTTGTGGCTACCTTGTGGCGACCATGTGTGGCGACCTTGTGGCGACCTTGTGGCTACCTTGTGGCTACCTTGTGGCTACCTTGTGGCTACCTGTGGGGACCTTGTGGCTACCTTGTGGCTACCTTGTGGCGACCTTGTGGCGACCATGTGGCTACCTTGTGGCGACCTTGTGGCGACCTTGTGGCGACCATTGGCTACCTTGTGGCTACCTTGTGGCTACCTTGTGGCGACCTTGTGGCTACCTTGTGGCGACCTTGTGGCTACCTTGTGGCTACCTTGTGGCGACCATGTGTGCGACCTTGTGGCTACCTTGTGGCGACCTTGTGGCTACCTTGTGGCGACCTTGTGGCTACCTTGTGGGGACCTTGTGGCGACCTTGTGGCTACCTTGTGGCTACCTTGTGGCTACCTTGTGGTGACCTTGTGGCTACCTTGTGGCGACCTTTGGGCGACCTTGTGGCTACCTCGTGGCTACCTTGTGGCGACCTTGTGGCTACCTTGTGGCTACCTTGTGGCGACCTTGTGGCTACCTTGTGGCGACCTTGTGGCTACCTTGTGGCGACCTTGTGCGACCTTGTGGCGACCATGTGGCTACCTTGTGGCTACCTTGTGGCTACCTTGTGGCGACCTTGTGGCGACCTTGTGGACCTTGTGGCTACCTTGTGGCGACCATGTGGCTACCTTGTGGGGACCTTGTGGCTACCTTGTGGCGACCTTGTGGCTACCTTGTGGCGACCTTGTGGCTACCTTGTGGCGACCTTGTGGCGACCTTGTGGCGACCTTGTGTGGCGACCATGTGGCTACCTTGTGGCGACCATGTGGCTACCTTGTGGGGACCATGTGGCTACCTTGTGGCGACCTTGTGGCTACCTTGTGGGGACCATGTGGCTACCTTGTGGCGACCTTGTGGCTACCTTGTGGCTACCTTGTGGCTACCTTGTGGCGACCTTGTGGCTACCTTGTGGCGACCATTGTGGCTACCTTGTGGCTACCTTGTGGCTACCTTGTGGCGACCTTGTGGCTACCTCGTGGCTACCTTGTGGCGACCTTGTGGCTACCTTGTGGCGACCATGTGGCTACCTTGTGGCGACCTTGTGGCTACCTTGTGGACCATGTGGCTACCTTGTGGGACCTTGTGGCGACCATTTGGCTACCTTGTGGCTACCTTGTGGCTACCTTGTGGCGACCTTGTGGCTACCTTGTGGGGACCTTGTGGCGACCATGTGGCTACCTTGTGGCGACCTTGTGGCTACCTTGTGGCGACCTTGTGGCTACCTTGTGGGGACCTTGTGGCGACCATGTGGCTACCTTGTGGCGACCTTGTGGCGACCTTGTGGCGACCATGTGGCTACCTTGTGGCGACCTTGTGGCTACCTTGTGGCGACCATGTGGCTACCTTGTGGCTACCTTGTGGCTACCTTGTGGCTACCTTGTGGCGACCTTGTGGCGACCTTGTGGCTACCTTGTGGCTACCTTGTGGCGACCATGTGGCTACCTTGTGGCTACCTTGTGGCGACCATGTGGCTACCTTGTGGCTACCTTGTGGCTACCTGGTGGGGACCTTGTGGGGACCATGTGGCTACCTTGTGGCTACCTGTGCTACCTTGTGGCTACCTTGTGGCGACCATGTGGCTACCTTGTGGCTACCTTGTGCTACCTTGTGGGGACCATGTGGCTACCTTGGGGCGACCTTGTGGCTACCTTGTGGCTACCTTGTGGCGACCATGTGGCTACCTTGTGGCTACCTTGTGGCTACCTTGTGGGGACCTGTGGCTACCTTGTGGCGACCATGTGTGCTACCTTGTGGCTACCTTGTGGCGACCATGTGGCTACCTTGTGGCGACCATTGTCTACCTTGTGGCGACCAGGGCTACCTTGTGGCGACCATGTGGCTACCTGTGGCTACCTTGTGGCTACCTTGTGGGGACCTTGTGGCTACCTTGTGGCTACCTGTGGCTACCTTGTGGCTACCTTGTGGCTACCTTGTGGCTACCTTGTGGC